>CM061532.1:10943352-11301769 GCA_030545055.2 Neoaliturus tenellus | reverse complement strand
CTAAAAAATGCAATAACTTTCTTAATACTCAACAATTTGGCGTCGGGTTTGTGGCTTATTACTCCAAATACAAATACGTTTCAAATTATGTATGACATGACAAGCGCCAAAGAATATTTTTGTAAGACTTCCAAGAGGGACATCCCTTAAAGGGTGTGTAAATTGAAATTTCTTTGGGTCTTGTCACATCATTCACCATTTAAACGTCTTTGTATTTGGGGTAATAAGCCACAAACCCGACGTCAAAAGGTTGGGTATTAAGAATGTTATTGCATTTTTAAGTTTTACCCATACGATTTTAATGGGAACTTTGCCTGCCATATCCGTCTTGGTCATCCGTTTGAAGTTTAATTTGCGGCATTGTACTCTGCTAAGTAAGACCTTTAATTTAATACCAAAATCGACCTGTTCTGATATTTAACAATTTTGACTGACTCTTCGTGGGCCGCCCCCCTTAAGGGGCAAAAAGTGATAATAGCTTAAAATAGTAGATATTTATGGCTATTATTGGTATACCAAATTTCATTACTTCATCTATAATGGTAAAAATATATTTCACTGTTCCGGGACTTTTTAATCACAATGTATTATACACATATAAAGAACTTATTCGGTTAAAGAGGATGCATTAATGTCATTACGCCGTTCGAGGTGTGGGCAGGTAAATGGTGCAGGACTTGGCCACGGGTCCACCGATGGTGTGGTTATGACCGTAAGTGTAAAGTATATTTAAGCAACCCTGACTTTATCGAGTATAAATAGTTGGTTGGGATTTGCTCCAAGACCATGGTTTCCCTGCGGTTTTAAATATTGAGTAGTTTTTTTGAAGATATATTTTTACTTAATTAAAAATTGTATAATAAAAAATGTTTAACCGGCAATTGCTTCCCTACTAAAGATTTTGTCAGTTTTAATATTGCAATTTCAGTTATGATCAACTTACAACGTTGTGTTCCCTTCCATAGCATATGTGCATAAGTTTAAAAAAGTCTGAACGACAACGTACTAATGTTATCACATTCAAATTAATATAATTGTACCAGATGTCAACAAAACATATGTAGAATAAATTTGTGAGGATTTTTTCTCGCGATCGCGCTCTTTTGTATCTGTGATGGATCTTAAATTGTATAAAAATGTTCCTTAATCTTATTTTATAGTTTTGTAAGTATTAATTGAATAAAGTTTGTAATTATTATTTGTTTTCATTATGTTATCATCCATTAATAATCAATAAATAGCAAAATTTTAAAAACGTAAATTTTGTATAGCAGATAGATTTTTTCTTCTTTTTACAATCAATGTATTTTTAAATAGTTAATATCTATATTTTTTTATAAAAATTAATTTATACGTTGAAACATTAAAATTAACCTTTATAATTAATGATTATAAGTCGCCTTAAACAGAGTTTGATAACAGTGTTTTATAATTCCTTTGTAACATAATATGTTAACATAATAATATGTTAACATTAATACATTAATAATATGTTAACATTAATATGTTGTAACATAAGGACATATTATGTCCTTAAAAATTTAATACTAAAACATTATTCTTAAAGTTACATTTTTATAAAAGTATTAATATTATTTCGGATCGTGTTTCTATTCCGGTTAAACACTTGATTTTTTATTTAACTATTCAATACTTAAAACTAGTCTATACCTTTCATTAATAAGATAGAAATACTTTTCATCGAGTTTAATGCATGACTTAATTTATGTTATTTTTAATTTGTGAATCTTTTACATATTAATTGAAATGATTTATACTTAATAGCATTTAGCGTAAAGTAGCAAAGCACTATTTCATTGAAATTTAATATAATAGTTACCTGCACGGCATTCATATAATGCTTAATAAATGTTGAATTCCCATCAGTGACAAGAAAGGCCTGCCTAAGGGATGTACGTGATATTCAATAAGTATACTGGCTCCCTAACAAGGGCACATTTTCCTGGAAGATGTAACTGGATATATCTATGTATTATAAGATTTTCTTATTTTATTGCAATTTAATATATAGTTTTGTTAATGTAGTTCCTGTTATGAAGTTCTTAGACAATTTAAATCAAAGTAAAATAGTTACGACATTTTTCAAAACATTTTACACTAAAACGTTGCTAATTTGTTTAAATAGTTTAGGGTAACTCCAAAAAATGCAGGTGAATATATATATAAATATTTTTAGCGTGATTAAGCGATATTATTATTTGTAGTATTTTTATTTCAGGATGTAATATACATTTGTTAGTCGTTATTAGATGTGCTCGTGGACACTGTATTTGCCTTATTTCCAGTCTTCTCAAATTCAAGGCTGATTTAATTGACAACGGGAATTTTTATGCATTTTTTATCAGTTGAATGGAGTTACTTTTATACATTTTTGTTAATTTTCAGGGGGAGAAATTAAATTAATTGTATACACACGTGTAACTTTCAATTCCTGAGAAGGAAAGTCCAGCAAGGACGGAAATATTCGTTAGAGTCCAACACAATTACCACAACAAACACTGAGTGCTCTAACCTCCCTCAAACCTAATATAAGTCAAGCTAACGCATTTGTGCCACTCAGTTCCTGATATGTGGGAACGAGTAGGAGGGGAGAGATATTCATTAGTGTCCGACAAAATTACAACAACAAACACGGATTGCTCTCGCCTCTCTCACGCCTAATATAAGTCAAGATACCGCACATGTGCCAGTCAGTTCCTGAGATGTGGTACGTAGTAGGAGGGGAGAGATATTCGTTAGTGTCCAACAAAATACCCACAACAAACACTGAGTGCTCTCGCCTCCCTCACACCTAATATAAGTCAAGATACCGCACGTGTGCTACTCAGTTAGTAAGATGTGGTTAGTAGGAGGGGAGAGTAAAATTCAAAAAATGCCCACAACAAACACTGAGTGCTCTCGCCTCCTTGACAATTACAATAGGATGGGATGTAACACGTGTCACTTAGTTCCTGAAATGTACGGTCCAGCAAGGAGGGAGATATTCGTCAGCGTCCAACACAATTACCACAACCAACACTGAGTTCTCTCGCCTCCCTCAAAATTACAACAAGACGGGATACAACACGTGTGCAACTCAGTTCCAGAGATGTACTGCCCAGCAGGGAGAGAGATATTCATTAGCGTCCACACAATTACTGAATGGCACACTTTTTGTATTCTGTCTTATTGTAGGTGTTATGAAGGTGGTGGCATTCAATGGTTGTTGTGATAAATCTTTTGAACACTAACGAATATTTTATTCCCTCCTGGGCTATACATCTCGGTAACTGAGTGTCACACGTGTTGTATACCGTCGTATTGTAATTGTGAGAAAGGAGAAAGCACTCAGTGGTTGTTTTGGCAATTGTGTTTTTGCTAACGAATATCTCCCTCCATACTATGGCGAAACTGAGTGACAAAAGTGTGGTTTCTCTACACGATGTAGTTGTGAGGTAGAAGTGAGCATTGAGTGTTTGTTGTGGTAATTCTATGTTTGTTTAGACATAGTATATCCCTTTCTGCTGGTTTTATATATCTGGAACTGAGAAAAACAGGTTTGGTATCATTACAAATGTATGAGAGAGGGAGACGGGCTCCCGTCTCCCACAACAATTGAGTGCTCACTCAATTGTTGTGGTAATTGTTTGCTAACTGGTTTTAACAAATATCTCCTTCCCTCCTGGGTAGTACAGCTATTGTCATGAAATTAAAAGATAATGTATTTTAAAATAACTACATTATTTTTTATTTTAATTAATAAAAAAAGGTATTGAAGATTTACCATCCAATTATGTTGAAATAAGTCTGATAAAGAAAAAGTAAAACATATGTAAAACATATCATTATTTTGTACAGGTTTACTTAAGAGTATATTGATTTTATTGTTGAATTTTTTGTTAGTTGTACATTTTGAAATATTTTAACAGTTTTTAAAAGTAATTTTGTTTGAGTAAATATATTGATAAAACCCTCCAAAAAAACTTTTATTGATAAATATAGGCCTACTATTATTACGTATAAAACGTCTACAGAAACAAATAACACTAAACTCTTTGAACAATCAGAGGATTTACACTTCAATGAATTTTTTCAGTCGGCATTCCTTACAACCATCTGAAAGAGTTGCCGTTGTTTTTAATTCATAATGAATAAAATTAATCGTTCAAATATTTTGCAGGTTTTGCTTATAGGTGTTTATATAAAACAAAATAACACGTCACTACCATTTACAACTTTTTAGATTTCATTTTAGCAAATATATGGAAATTAGTTATGATTTTTTAGTTTTTATTAACAGTTCAACTGATTTCAAATAGAAAATTTATCAACATGTTTTTATATTAAAAATTCTGTATGTGTATATAGAAGTGCCATGCCCGCTATTAAGGCCGCCTCACACCGCACGTCCATCCAACCGGTGGATGGACGTCCAGCCTTGGACGTCCACGGCGTGCCACCTCACACCGCAACGTCCCATCCGACACCGGACGCAGACGCATGACTGTGGGAAAGTTGTCAGTATAGTCTCGGTTCCCGCTGTTGATATGTCTGTGCCGTGGTGCAACCGCGACTTTGCTCAAAGCATTCCATGGATTGATGACGATGATTCCAGTAGTGATGACGACTTAGTGTTGTTGTATTCAGTGAGTAAAAGGAAACATTGGGTGCACCCAATTAATAAGAAAAGGAGAATTTTTGGTGAATTTCATCATTTGATGGAAGATCTCGAAGGAGATGAAGAAAGATTTAGAAGGTACTTTAGACTAAATCAAGATCAATTTGATGAGGTTTTATCATACATTGAAAATGATATCAAAAAAGAAGATACCAACTATAGAAAAGCCATTACAAGTAGAGAACGGCTGGCTGTGTGCTTGAGGTGAGGAACTAATTTTAAACATTAATTAATACGAATTTAGTGAGGTAAATGTACCCCGTCGTAACGGGGTGTTCTTGTTTAAAGAAAATATTAAATAGGGTGGCGGGAGTTGTATGCCGACTAGTGCTCCCACGCGCATGCGCAGATCAAAACGTCCAGTGGACGCTTGGGAAAAATCGCTCTCCGAGCGATTTCGAAACGTCCGTCCGCGGACGGATGCGTCCATCCGCGGATGGATGGACGCCGGTGTGAGGCGTCCCATTGGACAAGCAGGGGAGCGATCTTTTTTATAACAATCGTCCATCCATCCACTGGTTGGATGGACGTGCGGTGTGAGGCGGCCTTTAGACAATATGACGTTACAGTTGAGAGTCTATACATTTGAGATATACATATATATTATAATTATAATAATCGGGAGAAGCTGTAGAATCCCATTCAGTGTGTTAATGTCGCATATTAATTCTCATGCTTGCCCGATAATATATGTCTTATAAGCTTATTGTTTTTGATCGGAACTTAAATTCAGGAATAATTGTTTCGAATCGTATCATTGTATAATTTTTTTTTATATAACATATTTCTTGTATCTTGAATACAAAAAATTATAAAATTGGATTACTTTTTGTGAATTGCTTGAAAACAATGTGTGGAAAATAAATATATATTAAAAAAATGGTGTAAAGTAAATTTTATTTGTTAATACATATTATTGCATGAAGTTTTTTTTAATTTTTCCAATTTTAAAATATTTAGACTATTTTGTTATAAATTTGTAAATCATTTAATTAGTTTGATGAAAATAATATACATTTTCCTCCGCCTACTATCTAAAGCCGTGTTTTACTCCTTGGAATAGAGTACTAAAGTACTAGTTTTTATCCCATGTGACTTGAATACTTAATTTTTCTACCTAGGGAAAACTCAACTTTTTTGTACCACGGGGCTAAAGTTAGTTACATAATAAAAACATTAAAAAAAAAGATTAAAAAGAACATGAGCCACAGTCAGCTGTTACTTGTATTAATTGTTTCGTTACTCATTGTTGACTAATAGCAGCTGTAGCTGCTGCTCACCTGCTGCCCATTCAGTCAGCAGTGGGTGAGCAGCATCTCTAGTACTAGAGATGGCCGTGGCAGTGTACGTGTTTGTTTACATTTTGCTTGGGTAGGCTATTAACCTAAGAAGTCCAAAACATAAGTGTAACTTTTGTCTAGGCTTAAATTCTATTTTGTTTTTTCTTGTTCTTTAAAAATTATATATCATACCTTGTGTGTTTTTTATGTTCATGTGACTGATCCAGCTTAACGGAACAAGGGATCATATGAAAGTAAAGTTAAATTATATACGGTAGGCGTATTAGGCCTAAATGTTATTCGTGTAGGTGGAGGAAAAATGTTGTGTCATCAAGGGACTAAATTGCTTTTCTTCCTCAGGGAGGAAAAATTGTACTTTAATCCCTAGAAGCACAAATAACTATTAAACACACACTTATAGGATTTTAAAAAATGTATATTATATTTAAATTTTATACATTAAATATAAATAAAATAAGTAAAATAATTTGTATTATTTGTCGATTTGTATTATACATAGTACTGAAATATAAATGTTCAAAACATTACTTACCTCTTGAAAACAATTTTTAGTAATAATTTCAAAACTAGAATGTTAATTTTTTTAGTTTCGAGTTTTATGTTTACCACTTATTCACACTTTTCGATTAAAATAACAATATAAATTTTGTATGATTAAAAATTTCTACCCAATAGTTAACGAAATCTCATAATACTTAAGTTTTCTGACATAATACTAGTGAAATACTGGAATAACCGATACCATATTTCCCACGATGGATTAAGCTCACACCAACCGAATGATCACACTGTGAATTGACACATATTAGAGGCGTTTATAAAACATTTTGGATTGGCTCCTGTAAATAAATCAGCGTGCATATTGTAGATCATCGGTGCTCAAATCATAAAAGTTTTTTTACAAGCAATAAAGAAATATAGTTAAAATTACTTTAAAATTATACATCTCATATTTATTACTTTACTCAAAATAGATACTTAAGTAATCATTAAGGGATTAACCATACAAGTCATGCACTGAAGTAATGTTATGTAGATATATTAGTAGATACATTAGTTTCAAATATTATTGAAACAATCTTTTCAATCACAATATTTTGTAAACTTGATAACTTAAACTACTTAGATAAATATTTGACGAATTATGTATCACCACATACTAGTTTCTAATATAAGAACTATAAGTTTATTAAAATGTTGTTTTAGTAAGTTATCAACTAAAGGACACTTAGGAACACTAAACCCAACGCTCCAAAGCAGATGGTGCAGTTGTGAGTCAAGAGTTGTGCACAGTGTTACAGCGCAGTTCGTGACAACCGCTATGTCCTCTTAAGCTAAACTAAATCATCTTCCTCATTATTAATGATAGCTTTGACGTACTAATAATAACACTAATAATAATAATACTGATAATAACATTACCCTTGAATTGTTCACTTTTTATATTTATTAGAGATAAATAATGACAATTGTGTATGGTGAAACACTTAACCTGTCCCTTGAAAAAAGTTTAAAGAAACTAACAACTGTTATTGAATTGAACATGTATTTATATATAACTATATTAATAATAGTTCTTAGTTGTTAAACAAATAATACAATTTTTATATTAAGATTATTACCATTAATATGCGTATTACAAAACATTTACATATACAGGGTGTTCTTAAAACCATTCCAATAATTCAGGTTGTTATTCCACACATTAAAATTAACACCTAGATCACATAAACACGACCCAAAAGGTTTTGGTTAGCCATTTGCTGTCATTTAATTTTTCTAACATAATAATATTGAATTGTGTGACAAACAAAAAACAAACATTTAATAATGTTCATAAAAAAAATACTTTTTCTCGAAAATGTGCTGTCGATTTTTACTGTCAAACCCATTGCTTCGTTTGAATTTAAAAATTTCAACCACTTCGTTATTTTTCGATTGTTCTTTATGATCTTGAAATAAGTGGTCAGTTAATTAAATTTGTTAACGGTTTTTGTGTCGTGTTAAAAGTTTATTGAAATTTTCTGGTTTTCAGATATTAACAATTTAAAAATTTTAATCAAATCGTCAAAGTAAAGTAAAACGTATGTAAATGATTCCCATGTTTGACAAGAAAGTAAACAATATTAATTTTGTTTAATTACAAATAAGAAATTTACTTACATAATTTTTTGGAGCTCCTGTGTTATTTCGTTAACTTTTTTAATATGTAGTTTTCTCAAAACTAAGTAAAATATAGATAGTTAGGTCTTGGGTGTTATGTAGATAGTTAGATAGATACTACTTGGAGGGGAGGTCACAAATTTTGGACAGTTATAAGCGAGGGCTTGTCAATGCAATACTCCCTGGTGGGGATAACCGTCCGAACTAGTGAATACTCGTTCATTCATAAATACCATCCTCATAATTAGACCAATTCAAAAATGTGAGGTTGATATTGTGGTTCGGATCCCACATTAAACTATAGGTCCCTAGACACCATTGACTGTTGGGCTATTAATTAACAGTCCTGTCTAAGGAGAATGTTGGCCTTAGTCAGTAACAAGACTACGAGATCGGCCCACAATCATCCTGCACTCATATCTCATCCATATTCATGTTAAAATACCCCTATGTGAGGTCCCTGTCTCAAAATAGTGATTTAGTGATATGTGATATAGTCTTATTAGAGGAAGAGGTTTACCAATGAAGTAACATGTATGACAAGTTGAAAACAATTTGTTTTCAATTCCTCTTGTTTTCTTCCTCATAGAGGAAATATAACTTTCCAAACCTTAAATTTACTTTTCATCATCAATGGAATACTACTGAAGTCATGTCTAAATTTATGAAATTACGATTAACCTGATTTTAATTCGTAACTCTTACACGATTACTGTACATAAATGATAATTTACACTTAACAATGTATTGACTGCAAAAAGAAAACACACTACTTTGGGTTTAAGATCATAGTAATATAAAAAAATGTGTATGTCTAATATTTCATATAAAGTCTACCGTATAAAAAAGTAGCATAAATAAAAGTTTTGATTAATATTTGTTTTTTATTTATTATCTCGTCATTGTTGTTATGAAGCAATCAAACAACCTCAGGCTGAAAAATAATAATCAGATATCACTTTGGAGATGTCACTATAAAACACTACATATGTTTCAATGTTTAAGATTAAATTGAATTCTTGTGCATAGTTTTATATTTTTTAAACATGCTATAATATTTCTCTAAAAAACGTCGTAAGTAAAATTCCACCATAACTAAACACTATTATCAAGAAGTTTTTTAACTTTAAATAACATATTTTATTATTAGTCAATGGGAACGAATGTATAATTATTGTTGATTTATTTAGTAGATTTAGTATAATTGTTGAATTAGATAGTTGGCTTAGAATTTTTTTTTTTTCATTAAAATATAAATTTTGATTTGTTTCCATTATGTTTTAGCCTATGACACTATTATTCTTCATTTTGCTTAAATTATCACTTAATACTCATAATTCTATACATAAGAAATCATTAAAAATGGCTTACTACTTTATTAAGCTTAACTCTAAAAAAAAAAAACATTATTTCGTAATTTATGTATTTTTAGGTTAGGTAAAATAAATTTTTATCAATATATATTTGAAAAATTATTAGATAGTCAATACTAAAATAAACCTATCCAACTCAACCACATAGTATTAAATTATAATCCAAATTTGTAATCATATATTATAATTAATTGTTTCTTTAAAATAAAATCTTCTCAATTTGCTTTACAACCATACAACCAACATGACCTTTCATGTTTTTCATCAATCCACGCATTTGCTTTGGACTAGTGTCCAACATTAATTGGTCCTTCACGAACAGGAAGATATTTGAACTAAACAGTGAAATTTACATACACTGGCATAACATTTTAGCCAAGAAAATACTCGGCCCCATGTACTTAAAAAAACACATGTACAATAAAACCATGTTAACGACCATGTACAATAAAACTATATTTATTATGAATAATATAATCAACTAATAGTTTAAGAGGAAAATTGGTTTAAATTCGGAATATTCAAACACATTAAAAACTAAATTTCTAACATATAGGTAACCCAGCATTAATTTATATGTGTCATATTATTTATATAAGACTACTCACATTATTAGGATAACTTCTACGATAAATTATTCCTATATTTAAATTAACTGTTTATATTTTCTTGATATTAACTGAAAAGACGACACTATAAAAAAGCAAAAACATATTTAAAAAGTATAATAATTTCACTGAACAAAGTAAGAGCTGATATGAATAATATCTAGAGGTCAGAAGGAAGTAGTAAATATAACATGAGTTCAGTTTGGTTACAAAGGGGAAACTCATTCCCCTTTCAGCTCGTTGCTTCTTTGTTATTTCATATAACTGATATATTGTTCTTCTTCGCACGGTTTGGAAATTTAATACTGTATATACATGTTTTGGCATAGATGGTTTGTTAAATAAAGTCTCATACTTATTTATAATAATAAAGATTTTAGTTAATGCCATTTAACATTATAATAAGTAATTATATATAACATAAATATTAATTTGAGGAATTTGAAAGCTTGGTGTTGATTTCAACGGTCATACATAAAATATTAAAAGTTATTACATACATTATACTTGATAATTGTCTTAAACTTCTGAGTCCTGTACGCATAAAAGTTGCCGTAGCTGATTTAACCAGATGAGTCAACAGTCATTCCATCAAGACTGATTGTTTGTAGAGCGCGCTGAGCAGGTCGCGGCGGGACGATGAGATGACAGGAGCCCCGATCAGCCAGCTAATCCATTAGAGCACCTTCAGATCACGTATCAAGAGATGCATCAGCCAATAAACCCAGAACCTCTACGGAGAATTGGGTTACAGGTTATAAAATCGAAGAGTATTAAATTAATCTATGCTATGTTGTTTACTGCTTATAATCTAATGCATGATATGCTACTCACTTAATTAGTTTTATTTAAAATGTCATTTTGCCAATACAACGATTTTACTTCTAGTTCCTTCATCAACGACCGGTATACTTAACACAAAGTATTATTGCAACTAACAACATAAAGAGGTAAATCATTAAACCAAATTCAAAGATATTGCATTAAGAGATCTCAAATTAAATTGAGTAACATTAAAATATATGTTCTAGACGAATGAGAGCTTGGCTTTTGAAGCGATTTGTGTTATAAATATAACATAATAGAAGATAATAGTTATAAAAGAAGTCACGCCATTCGCACATCAGCTGACTGTTCCATTCAAGGAATTTAAAATAAATAAAGATAAGGTAGGAGTTAAAACATGCAACGCCCTCTATGCACCAGATGTTCTTTTGCAAGTATGACATCATCATTATCATTACCAGTATTAGCAAATGGTGACGTCATAGGTGCAAAAGAACACCTGGAACATAGAGGTAGTTAAATATCTTGACCCCTACCTTCTCTTTATTTTATTTTAGATTCATTGGTTCCATTAATGTATTAGTTTATATATATATATATATATATATATATATATATATATATACATATAGTGTGATCTTATGCGAGGGAAAACAACGATTAGATTAATCATGGGGTTCGACCAAGATTTGGATTAGTGTCCAGTCCATCTAAAACATTATGCATTTTCGACATGTTCATTCCAATGATTTATCAAATTTAAGTTGGTCTTACACAAGTTTGGGTATGCCAGGATCGTATTAAGTCTTAAAGCAATGAATGAGATGGACGTTAGCATACTAGTGAAGCAAATTTTATAAATATTTCAAGAGTCCTTCATAATCCAACTGCACAAACTACTATTAAATACTTAGGTTTTCGTAAAATTTTCTAAGTTTGTGGAAAATATTTTTGATGTTTAATGGTTTTTTTAGACTAAGTAGAACATGATGTGACAGTAAGTCTCTTGCTTCTTATGAAATGGAAGTCGTGTCGGTATCTTCCCATGGGACTTAACCCTTGAGCTGGTGGAGAACATAAACCCTTATTGGATTCCAAGGTCATGGTAGCGGGCTTTCGATAAAACAAAAATATTTTATAGTCTAAATAAAACGAATCAAACAGCCTAGAAGTCTTCTGAAGGCTTAGAAATGGACACTATTAACTTTTCTTTACGGCCTATAAATATTTATTTTAAGATATTTGAGATATTAGGTCATGCTCTAAATAGTAAAAAAAATATTGATTTTAAAATGTACATTAAATTGAAAAAAAAGGATGTAAATTATGGAAAAAAACATTAAATTCTTAAATTACTTCATTACAACATTTTTCAGAATTCTGATAAATATAAGGTTTTAGTTGGTCATTAATTTTATAATTTTTATATACGATTTATAACTTTAATTTAAAATTCCACATTCATTTTTTACTACTTTCCTTCTAAGTTTTGATATAAATATATCATTTAGATCTCCTTAGAAGTTTTGTTAGTTTTTTTTACGAAAAAAGAACAATGTTTCTTGTTCCAAAAATAGGTTTTATGACATTAAAGTTAAGTACCATATACTATGAGTATTGTGTTTTAGTTAATTTTTTATGAGTGTGAATTAAGGTCTAACTAATTGAAAAACGTAGTAGTAGTAAAAATAGCTTAGAATTATTTGGAATACACCAGAGTGTAATTGGTAGGTTACTGTAAGTCCAAGTTTCATTACATGTTTATTGGTCATCTTCTAGGTCTGTAATAAAATTTAAATCATAATTAGTATGAAAATAAGTAATTTATAAAAACAAATCTTTTAAAGACCCAAAACATAATAAAACATTTTAATTTTATCAACAATTACCATTCACATCTTTTCATTCCAAATCCTACCGCCCTAATAAACATTGGGGTGAAAATCGTATGAATTAAAAAAATCTTTTATTTATACATACAGGCAAATTTAGGGCCACATGGCCTTTTCGTACACTCAACCTGATGGTACCAAATTAAATATACAATAACAATATAAAATAACAATGTGAAATTACATATCTATAAATATAGTACAAATTTATTTAAAAATAATATGCATTCACTAATGGTTGTAATATTGCTGTTATAAATTATACAAACTAATATAGTAGACCATTCTAAGCTAGTACCTGATGTTAAAAGCTTGTAATTATTTGGAACCGTTTGTATTATATTTGATTTATGTTTAAAATCAATGGTAATTTAGTTAATAATTTACCCTTTTTGATGTTCGTAAAGGGTCGTTGTTTATTTTATTTTCTAATTGTTCACTTTTAATATAATAACGCATTTAACTACAATCATAAAGACTAAACCACTCCTCTTACAATATTTAATCTTGTAACACTGAAATTCTCTTTGACAATGATCATTTTCTGAAATTGGAATGAAAATATTTTTTTAGTAAACTAAAATAACTTTTAACCTCAAAACAAGTTCATCTTCTCTAAATACTCGAAGTTAATTCGCTCATTAAACTCTGAACATTCAACATTCAAAAACCTCCAAGTTTCAGAGATAAGCTAAAACTGTATTCAACTTTAAATGGTACTATTACTAACTGTAATCAAACAGTTGTGAAGGATTCAGTGTTTGGGTTTATAATACCAAGAGCTTTGTGATAATCAAATATATTATAGGCCTAGGTCATATGTTATTATTTGATGAAACTTTATCCATAAGTAAAATAATTCATAAAATGTTTATATGGAAAGTAAAAAAAAATAATAATAAATAATAATAATAATAGGAGTTAATAATAATAACTCCTAATAAGTGCGCAGTCCATGAGGTAGGTAGTGACAGAGGGTGCAGTTGTAAGTCAGGAATTGAGAGAATGCCCTTTAAGAACAACTCGTTGGATTTTCACTCTCGTGGGTTAGTGACTCCTTCCTTCTTGTGCTGCTACAATTTAATTTTTAAAGATATAAATTGAAGTTGTATGGTTTAAAAGTGTTAAATATACTTGTCTTGTTATAATTTTGTAATTTTATAACATGACTTAATGAATGAATTCATTGAATATTTCATACAGACACATTATTTTTGTACGACATTTTATCCATAAATTGAATTAATATTTAGTAGGTATTCAATCCCGCATGTAGGCTACGGGTTAGAGTAGGCCATGCAGAGTCCCCTGCTTGTCGTAAGAAGAAACTAACATTGGATGACTGGCATTCTGTGTCTCTGAGTCCCGAGAGTGTCTCTGTTGTGTTACAGGGCTGTTGTGTGCCTCAACCTCCCTAGACTTCCCGCCAGTGTGTCGTCAGAAGTCAGCCACTTCGGTCCTATTGTAGGAAGTGCGTTTTGAATTCAGAGATTGGACTCTGCATTGCCACGGGCAACACCCAGCACGTATATCATGTACGCCTTGTGTTTATCGGTGATGGGAAAACGGAGTTTCAGGCCCCAGGGAACTAGGGTAAGGTCATGTATCGATCCTATGTTGGAAGTCCTTTCTAGGGTGTAAACGTTCTCGGGCCAAAGGATTGGCCGCTCTTGGCCACACGGTGCACTGGTAACAAAAAACATGGCAGCCAGCAACGCAATAAGTACAAACCAGAAAGAAAAGGCACGGTGCACCAAGAAGAGGCAGGGGAAACGTTTTAGGGAAAAAGTCCTCCAAATCCATAAGGAGGTGGAGAAATGTTCACTCGTGCGAGCTGATTGCTCGTGGAAATGGGAAACTTACATATCCAAAAGAGTGTGAAAAGAAGGGTAGTGAACGATGGCATTGCTAAACTGACTGCTCTGATTGGTAGTTTGAAAAGAATGCGCAAGCAACAAGATGATGCACATAATTGCTTTAGTCGATTCGTGACATTGATTAAAGAGGCCGGAGAGTGCCGAAAAAGTACCGGTCGAGAATACAAGATCTACACCGCGAGATGCCGTGTTTGCCACCGGCATCGCAGGCAAGCGGAAGAAGAGGGCGAGGTAGAGTTATGGCTCTGGTGACCATCGCAAACCAGGCAAAACACGCAAGAAAAAGAAACCGCGTTAAGCTGTGGTGGAAGACCACGGTGATTACGGTGGAGCCAAACATGTGTTCGTATGTTGTATATCACGCATTATGGATTTGTTTTAAACCAATCACAAATGAATTGCGATGAAATGTTTTTAATGTTGTATCTCTTTGTAAAATTTGACTAAAACTGACAACGTATTTTAACTTAAGGTTAGAAAATGGGATTTCTTGAAACTAGTCAGATAAATGTACTGGAATCCAGGAGTAAATATGAATTAATGAATTCATATTTTTTTATAATAAATTATCTATTTTCTGGTTTTTAATACAAATAAAAAATTATGATTTACCTCGTGTATTAATTAAAATGTCATCAAACATTAAAATCTTCAAATATTTTACAAATGTTGTGGCAGTTAAAAGTCTGTATATTTATGAAAGTTTGTTTGAAAGGGTGTTAAATGCAAATCAACAAAATGCTTAGGCAATTGCCACTGGGCCTGGAAATAAGTGGCAATTGTGCTGTCAGCATCCCTTTTGTTCTTAACTTAAAACGTCTCGTAGCTTTATGAGCTTTAAATATAGCTCACAATCCTCAAAACCCTGCCAGAAAATCGTGTTTAAAACACATCCCAAAGGATATAAAATTTTTTTACGAGGTAAATCAGTCAGTTTTTACTAATAATGATATAAAGGCGGAAACCATGGACAAATATGTTCTCTAAAGTAACTAAACACAAATTACTCAAATATTACTAATTATTATAATTACAAAAATATAAACTACATTATTTTGCCAAATTATAAGTTAAATATTAGTCGCACTGCTACATCAATGAATTAGTATGATACAACTATTCTTTAGTAGTTATTGTTAGCTCTTATGAGTGTTAATTTATGTTTTTTACTACATTTTTTTACCTACTAAATCAATAGAAAGAAGTTTCCATTTTTATTTTAACTCTAGAGTTGCATATCATAAAATAATGTAAGCTGATTTTTGGGGGTAGTTAAGTATAAAATTAAAATCGTGATAAAATAATATACTTTTAGTTTTGTCAAATATACCTAGACAAAGGGTTAATGTCTAGATACATATTGCAAAAATAAATATAATGATTGATTAAAGAATAATTACACATAAACTGTTCCAAATAAGTTAAAATTTTTACTAGAATACCCGTTGCTTGAAATTAGATTTCATATTATGTAAGATACACGAACACTAAGCCTATATTTATAACATTGGTAAGTTTAACAAATTTTATGTGGATTGTAGATAAAGTAGTGTATGTAACGATTGTAGCTAGCTTTCTAGCCACAAGTGAGATGACAGTTGGGAACGGGCGAATCATCTTCAATCCTTTCACATTGCAAATAATCTTAAAGACAAATACAGTCTTGAAAGTCACTATTGACATATTTAGAACACTCCCTTCCCTCATGTAAAGGCGTTCATAACGCAATCATTGCATAAACTGTTGTTATAGTGTAGTTTTTAAATCATTAAACCATATACTGCAAAATGTTTTTTTTTTCAAACCGTTAACATATTAGCTTTTAAAGAAAAAATTGGTATTTTTAGCCCATCAAGGATTCCAATGTAAAAGATAAAAAAGTATTGAAAATGCTAATCATATTACGTATTTTTGCATTAAGACGAGATTCATTAATAATAATAATTAAAATCATTGAAATTTAGGAAAATTGCTTTTAATACAAATATATATGATTTGTAATCAATTCTGTTCCCCAGAGGTTGTTAATATTGTCTTATCCAAGTGGAGGACATATCCAATACCAATATGGCGTTGGCCTTCGGGCGTCTCTAGAGAGAAGGCAAATTAGTTTCCTTCCTTCGTACATTTACGTCTTTTGGGATTATGATAGCTTAATAATAATACAAACAAGATTTTCAAATTCCATTGTGTGTTTTCAAACGAATTCTTTTGTTTTCTTATTTATATTTTTTTATTTTGGGTGTATCTACGCCGGTGGCATTTTAAACGTTTTGACAGAGAACGGTCCAAACCCCAGTCTTGTTACTATCTAACATCGACCAGTTGTTATAAAGCATTATTAATTAATAGCCCAATGACAAATGGCAAATGGGTCCGGAATCGAACCTTTAAACAGCGACTAACTTTTCTCAGGATCGATCCGGCAACATTTTTATTCAAAGGCGAGCACTATAACCACTCAGCTACCCAGTCAGTCTTCTGAACCTTCTCTCGTCATTAGAACGTGGTCAATAGAATATTTATTGTTTCATCATCAGTAAAACCCTGTTAAAATGTAATACAATTCTATTTATCATTATCATTATTTATCAATATAAAACTAGCTTAGGAAACACTAACAAATGACCTCATGGCCCTCGTTGAATACTTTAAAGCCTGGAAGCTAAATCCAAACCCAACAAAATCCGATGTTTCTTGCTTCCACCTTGACAACCTTAATGGCCCACAAAAAGCTTAAAATTGTATTTGACGGTGTTGAGCTAAAGCACAATGAAAACCCACAGTACCTGGGGGTCACTTTAGATCGGTCCCTGACATTCAAAAGCCACCTACAAAAGACAGTAGCCAAGGTGAGAACCAGGACTAACATTGTCCATCACCTTGCTGGCTCCACATGGGAGCTAACGCACAAGTTCTGCGAACAACTGCTCTGTCCCTAGTTTACTCCACTGCTGAGTACCGTGCTCCCGTGTGGTTGAACAGTGTACATGTCAGGGATATCGACGTCCAGCTAAACAGGGCTATGAGAGCCATTAGTGGTACACTCGTGGCAACCCCCGGCCCCTGGCTCCCGGTCCTGTGTAATATCGCTCCACCTGAAACCAGACGAAGGGATGCACTCATTAGGGAATATACTAAGATCTTATCTGCTCCACACCTACCCATCCATGATTACCTACCCCAGGAGACGGGCAGATTGAGGTCCCGAAAACCACCACTGCGGACAGCATCCCAGTTGACGGACACAAACTTTTCAATCCATACCGACTGGACTTCCTCCTGGGACTCTCTCCAAGGTCGGAATCACTTTTTGATTGCTGACTCAAAGTAGTGGGGTTTGGTTACTTTCAAAACGGAAGTCGTGCCAATTGCCAGCTGCTGCCGCCAGCTGCCATCGGCCAGTTGCCAAATCAGTTGCGCCAATTGCCAGCGGCTGCCGCCAGCCGCTATCGGCTAGTTGTCAAATTAGTTGCTGCCGTCACATGCCATGCCACATAGCTTCCGGTGGGGAGAGGCTATATCAAATGACGGGGTGGAGAAGGGGTGAGCAGATGGTGTTAATGTTTGAAGTAGGAGTTAGTTTATAAAGGAGAGGGGATAATTGCTTCAAGGTCATATGGAGGGGGTTTTAAAAAAGATTGAACTATTAGGAGTTCAGTTTATTGGCGATCACTATACAGGTCAGTCAAAACCGACAAGGGACCGAAGAATAGCTTCTACATCATTTATTGCTGTAGAAGATACATCTGGAACTTGTATAGGGTTTTGAGGAGTTGGCGAAGTTGAAATTCTAGGAGGATCTTCCCTTGGATGAGTTGTTGATGATATTTCTTGAACTTGAATATTTTCTTGGTTGGTCTCCATCGTTATTGTAGTGTAAATTAGAGTGGAGATGTTGTTAGCTCAACAGCGTAGAAGATAATGAAGTAGGAATTATTGTCGCTGCATTTATATAGGGAATGGTGGGGGTAAAATAAAAAAACTTGTCGAACACAGTCGATAGGTGTAACAAGTTGAAAGTCATTGAAGCGTAACATAGAACGCAAAATATCATAAATAACACTATCATCAACAGTAACCTGCGAAGTTGTTGAAGAATATAATGGGTTAAAACTGTACTTCTTCCTAACTCTATTTAAATTAGTTCTACACTTAGAAATTGAAGGTTTAGAAGTACTTCGTAATATATGTTGTGTTCGCAAAAGCTTTAATTTTAAACATTGTGCAGTCATCATAACCGATGTGTTAAGTTCAGAAGTTAAAAGAAGACTGAGATATAAAATGAAGTGTAAAAGAAATTGAAACAGAACGCCAGAGTAGTAATTTTATAGGTTAGAATTTACGAAGGCTATTCCATGGATAATTCTAACCTCAAACCTAGTAAGTGAAGTAGTCATAACATAAAACTAACGAGAGATGATGACCGAGCGGATGCGAGGCAATGAATGTTTGTAGCGCGATAAACTACCGACCTTTATAGAGGCAATAACTCCAGCCAGATGGCGGCAGATGGCAAGCAAATGACTGGTTGACCGACTTTCACCTGAGTAGTAAGAGAAGTAGGGTTCTGTGTCTATCCCTACTCATTTGGGTCAATGACCGACCGGAAAGGTCAATGACCCCCCCCCCCGAAAAAATGGAGCCACCCCCCCTTACCCCACCCCTTCCCCCACCCCCTCAGGCCAATGACCGGTCACCCGGTCATCAAACTAAACATGGCTGCTACCATGGATAATTCTAACCTCACTTGGATAATTCTAACCTCAAACCTTGGTTTTGAGTTGCTGCGCATGCGCCGCTCCCCACTCTTCTGGTTAACTTTTACACTGGTGTGAATTGGACTGGATTGAACACTGTACTGGAGTGAAACAACTTCCCCCACTACTGGAGAACCGGAGTAGGAATAGGAGCCCGATCTTCGCGTTAGTCGCCAACAAACTTTCATAGCGAAAGGTTGTTGGCGATTCAGCAAGAGGTTTCAAATATATAGTAGGCCTATATATATTTGAACTTCTTATACTACGTTGCGTTTTTTAATGCAATGTGGTATGTGTGTGTGTGTGTGTGTGTGTGTGTGTGTGTGTTTAGTTGTATTTAATTTAAGAAATAAATTGCGCATTGCGATGTTAGTTTTAAGTTTGGTTTATCATTAAGGTGTATTAATTTTTAAGAGGTTTTTAGCATTAAGGTGTATTAATTTTTAAGAGGTTTTTAGCATTAAGGTGTATTAAATTTAAGAATAACAAAGGTATGTGGTTGTGTTGAATTATTTGGTTTTCAATAATGATGTGTTGTTAGTTTTAAGTGTTGCTACTAATAATTAATGTTGTTTTGCCTTACAGCTAGATGTTAGGGGGTAGATTAACTGTAAATTCAGAAGTTCAGTTGAACTTCACTTAGAAGGGGTGGGACATCCGCAAATTGTAGGTAAGCGGACTAGGTTTTTTGCATTTTGTTTAGGAATATGATGGGTGGGTTTAGTTTGGGTGGGGTTAGAGTTGCGTTTCTGCATTAGCTGTTCCAGTTTCCCTATTTAGCGTTACGCTTTGATGCGGACAGGGACGTTACGCTTTGATGCGGACGGACCAGGGCCTCCCTTGCAGAACGTAACTAGTGGGTTGGGGGTGGGAACCCGTTAGGCAAACAGGGTGGTGGGAACAGTATTACTGTTTCCATCACCTTGGTTTTTTATAAGTCTTGAGTGACCTTGACCTACTTTTGGAAAGGTCAATGACCCCCCCCCCCGAAAAAATGGAGCCCCCCCCTTCCCCCACTCCTTCCCCCACTCCTTCCCCCACCTCCCGGGCCAATGACCGGTCATGGCCGGCTGCTAACCCCTCTCATTTGCATACCGTTATAAAAGACGCGGCGATTGTGGCAAGTGTTTCATTCTGATTCCAGACATCACGCTGTGTACTCGGAGTTCTAACCATGTCGTCTCTGCCAACTACTACTTCTGCTACTTCTACTTCAACTTCAATTTCTACTACGACTGCACCTAAGAAAACTCTTCGCCTTAAAAACCTTCCTGATTGCTACAAAAATGAACTTGCATCTCTACCTTCAACTTCTGGAGCTATTCTTCCGCCAACCAACACTTCTAGACTTCGCAGTATTTTTTCACCGCCTTCGCCTTCGCCTTCAAACAACTCTGCACCGCCATCAACTCTCATGCCGCCACCGAAGAAGCCAGCTTCCTATCCTAAAACCCCTTCGTTTGAAACCATTCTTCATCGCATTAGTACACCCATCATCCCACTATCACCATTGCCTCCTACCCCACCACTTACTACACTTAAAGACCATACCTATCACAAAACTGAATCCTCGACATCAGCTTCTAAACCAGCTCCTAAACCAGTTCCTAAACCTGCTCCTAAACCTGCTCCTAAACCTGCTCCTTCAGAGCAATTTCAATTATTACAACAAGAGCGTCGTAGGGCATTTAGCCGTCCCACTACTTGCCCTGAAATGCTTAGTAGGGGAAATGAGAAAGGATCAGCTTGTGGGAGGAAATGTGTTAAAAACGAAAGTTTTTGCCTTGTACATGTCGTGAAACACCTTTCTGAACCACAACTGACAGAAACCCCCACTGTTGAATACCAATCCAAAATTATTGGTGTAAAAGGAAATAGGCTTAAGAGAGGTTGTGTTTATTTTTTTGAAAGTGTTATTGACAACGAACACATTTTGGCAAGTTGTAACGGCGAAAAATATAATATTAAAGTAATTGAATCCTTGCGCAAAGAGAAATCTGTTTATGAGTTAGACTCTAAAGACTATCTCCTCAGACACAAAGTGGATGGTATTACAAGGTGGGGGCGTAAAAAGTAAATTCACATAGTTTTTTCAAAATTTTGCTATAAAAAATAATGGGGGAGAAACACAATGCGTTATAGCGTTGTGTTTCTCCCCCATTATTTTTTAACACTCTAAGTCTCGTGACCTACTTTCATGTGAGTAGTGAGTAAAGGAGGGTTCTGTGTCTGCCCCCATTCCTTCGGGTCAATGACCGAACTGGAAAGGTCAATGACCCCCCCTGAAAAAATGGAGCCCCCCCCCTAAAAAATGGAACACCCCCCCCTTCACCCACCACTCCTTCCCCCACCACTCCTTCCCCCACTGCTCCTTCCCCTACCACTCCTCCGGGTGAATGGCCGGTCATGACCGGTTGTCTACCTACATTTAACCGTTACACTCGCTACTCCAGAGTCTTCATTCCAATCCGAGAGGCCACTGCCGCAATATGCCTACTCTATTAGAATTATGTTTGCGACAGATAATTTCAAATATAGTGTTGATGGAACTTGCAGTAACCGATGCAAACCTTCCACGAACACTACGTCAAGAAGTGTATTTTTTTTATAAAGAAAATTTTGGAATTCTTCATTGCTCGCGGTATATATTTATTGATGGAACAGTTATGTGTTCATATTGTGGTGTGGCTGCACTCATAAATGTGGAGGGACAAGTGGACTTTAGACTTCAAGGTGGAATATATGAAGATAACTATTACTTGTCATACAAGTTCATAGTTCAACAGGAAAAATTCGATATTGGCGCATTTAACTTGTATGAGTTTATACAAGCAGATCCTACAGAAATTGATTGGGAAAACAATCCTGGAGTCCCTTATGTGATTTACGCTCCATAGAGGTCCACCAAACCCACCAAACGGCCCTTTTCAGGGCCACCTAAGACTTGAATTTAGGGATGTAAGCTATTTAGCTTACATGCAACTTAGCAGAAATAAGTTCTGCTACATGGCTAGTTTGATCCGTGTAGTAGTAAGCAAAGGAGGGTTCTGTGTCCGTCCCCACTACTTAGGGTCAATGACCGGACCTGAAAGGTCAATGACCCCCCCCCCCGAAAAAATGGAGCCCCTCCCCTTAATTCTATCCCCCGCCATTCCTTTTCCCACCACTCAGGCCAATGACCGGTCTCTCATTTGCATACTGCTATAAAAGAGGAGCAAGCGTTGTTCTCTCCTTCATTCTGCTTTCATGCGCCACACTTGTTGTTTCGTCTCTGCCTGCATTATTTTGCTTTAAAATGCTTCCTCAGCTTAATGAAGAGTTCAATCCTTCCGAATATGCTGATGTTTACCACCAACATGTAGAAGATCCAATAGATTTCTACGATAGTAGCAGTGAGACTGAAGATGATAGTAGCAGTGATGAAGATGATAGTAGCAGTGAGACTGAAGATGACAATGAAATTAACATTGAACTTAATGAAGAAATGAGACCATATTACTTTGATGAACTAGATCCTCTTGATATGGTAGAAAGATTCATTGCAGAAGCACACAAACGGCTAAATTTAGGATATCATATTATAATTGGTTCAGCTATTCTGTATCATGATAGTAAGTTCTTTTGTGTAACACCAAATACTAGAGAACGTATGCTGATTTGGCGGGATGATATACTGAGGTGTCACGAGGAAAATATTAGCATTGGTGGCTACTTTGTAGCACAAGTGGGCTTTTGGGTCTAATGTGGCTAGTGTAGTGGCTAGTATAGCCACACAAACCTTCCCTCACCCCCCACCCTATCCCCTCCCAATCCTTATTCCTTCCCCCTCCCCATTTTTAAAACTCATAAAAGGCGGACTATGAACCTCCAGGTTTCTAGTCTGTACTCGCACTTTGCGCTGTCAAGTACATCTCTTGTAGTTTTTTCTCCTCCATTTAAAATATTATTTGTTTGAAAAAATGCCTCCTAATGTGAATTACCATTTTAATTCTTCCGAAATTTCCGATGTTTTTCTACAACCTGAAGACATTTTAAATAATGATAGTGAGAGTGAGAGTGCAGACGATGATGATTATAGTGTTGAACTTAGTGAAGAACGTAAAGTTATAGCAATTGATCCACAATTTCCATTTGATACAATAGAAAATTTTTTGGTTGAAGCTAATAAATGGTTAAATTTAGGATGTTATATACGAATTGACTCTTTTATATTGTATGGTGATAGTCATTCTTTCCTTGTCACACCAAATGACAGAGACCGCATGTTGCAGTGGGCACAATCTATGATGGAGTGCTATGAACAAGGTGTGGACACTGGCGGCTATTTTCTTGCACAAGTAGTGTAATAACAAAATTACCTTTCCACCACCTTACACCCTATCCCTTCCCAATCCTTATTCCTTCCCCCCTCCCCATTTTTAAAATTGATAAAAAGGCAGGCTATGAACCTCCAAGTTTCTAGTCTGTACCCACACTTTGCGGCATCAAGATGCTTACCAGACTTGATGGTTTCATAGCCAATGATATTAATATATGGAGTTTAATAACAAACTTACGGATAAAAATTGAAGAAAAAATTATGGCAAACAATGAGCTAGGAGTTATTGTTTTTGTTTCATTAGTAGAACATTTTGAAATGTTGTATAGTATAAAAGTAACAATTAACAATATTAATGAACTATTTCCTTGGACAATATTTATTCGCAATAAAGTTGAAGAGCAGAAAATTATAGTAGATGTGACAGCAATGAAATATAACCTAGATAGAGAAGAATAGATACAAACCTCCTCCTATTCCTTTGTTTTGCAAAAAAATAGTGGGGGTAGGAGTATATATAAGACTAAGTAAGCGATACATAGTTTGTTATTTGAAGTTAAAGAAGTAGTAAATAAACATGTTGTCTAAAGATACTCCATTTATTAATTATTTTGAAGTTAAAGATGTTTTTGAAAGCACAAATGAAATACAGGAAGAAAACATAGAGGAAAATTATAATGAAACTAATAACGATTCTACAATGGAAGAGGAAGAAATGGTACAGATTGAACAAGAACTATTTGAAGAAATGATAAACGATAGTGATGAAGACATAATTAAGGAAGCTATTGAAATATTTATATTGGATTCATCGTTGGAATCACCCATATCACCTTTACTGTCTTCTGAATCTGAATCTGAATTGGACTAAGGTACCCCCACCATTTTGAAGACGTAGTGGGGGGAGAATATCCCCACTACAAGTTAAAAGTTAGTGGGGGAATGTTTATAAATGTGTTAAATAGTTGTGCAGGAGATCAGTCTTAGGGAGACTAGTGACTGAAGATGTTTCGTAAAATACCTTTTGATCCTTCATACTACAATCTGTTTGATATACATCGTTTTCCAGACATTGAGGAGAAATTGTACAAAAAATTTTGTTCTCTACTTGATAAACCACAAAAACTACCACCAAATACTTTTACCTACAAGCTACCCATCATGGACAAGGACGATGTAAGCAAAATACCATTAGTTCAAGTAAAATTTTTGGAAGAAAAAATTCTTGTTTGTGTGAGAGAAGTATTTCATAATGATTATTCAAAAAGATTGGCTTTCAACTTTATTCAAGAACATGCAGGATCTGAAAGAGAACAATATCCAGAACCATATTACAAATATCTTTTTGAGAATGGAGCGAGTGTAACGGTAGAAATAACCATTACATTAGTATAACTCTCCCCACCACTGACGTCTCCCCACCATTGGCATCTCCCCACTACTGACTTAAATTTGGTGGGGGAATGTGGATAAATGCGTTGATTATTTGTGTAGAAGCTCATTCTTTGAGAAATGTTTCATCATGTACCTTGTGATCCGACTTCTTCCTTCAGGGAAAAACAAAGATTAAAAAGACTAGAAAAGGAAAGACAAGATAGAGAAGATATGAAGATGGAGTTTAATAGACTACAATTTCAAATACCTGGAATTGAACTTGGAGCACCAAGATTGAAAACCCTCCACTGGGCTGGAAGTTATATCAAATTTTTGAAAGTACAAGTTGAAGCAAGAGATCTAAAATTGAAAAGATTAGAAATGGAAAATCGAGAATTGAAGAAATTAATATCACACATGTCTGGTAATACAACAGTTCAAGAAGGTGAAGAAGAAGGAAAAGAAATTTTAGGAATCTAAATTATCAGCACCCTTTTAGAGAATGGGGAATAGATCACTTTGTGGTAATGTAATAACATGCCACTTAGTGATCTATTCCCAGTTCTCGCTTAATATCCGATGACCTTGACCTATATAAAAATAGTGGGGGTAAAAGCATATAAGGAGATAGTTATGGATATAACTTTCAGTATGAGTCTAACACTAAGGACAGCTTGTTAGTTTTATGTTTACAACAAATTATCAATAATGGGTTTCTTTACAGTTATATAATAACATCAAATAAATGTGAAATACCTCAACCAATTCGTGAAATGCTCATCAAATTTAAGAAGGACAATTGTGGATTTGGTATTTATCTTGCTTTTATTTTTCAAGATGGAACGAAAATGTGTCATGATTGTGGAAAAGCATCTGTTTTAGACTTTGAACAATTTGAAGAGGATGGAGGTAAATTAGTTCACCTTGTAAAAGGCCAAGTGATGAAATTTGAAACAGTTAATAAAAAATGTAACATTTGTGCACAAAATTTGTTTGAATTTATTAAGTATAGTGCATTGAAATAATAATACCCTTTCCACATATGAAGAAAGTGGGGGAAAAGGAGTGGGGATTATATAGTAGTGGGGGAACATGTATAAATGTAGGTTGTTTATAGAGAGTTTTAATATCTTTGCAGCATTTGTTGGAACAAGATGCAGTTTGAAGTACGTCATTTCAAAATGAGATATGAAGAGTGGGGCTCAGTTGCAGAATTTGTTAAATCTAAAGAAGATAATAGAAAATTAATAAATGTACATTGCTACATTCATGATCAACATAGTAATGACAGGGTGATGGAGTATTTAAATACTCCTAACATAACACCACAAAGTTCTCCATTTATAAAATATTTGAAAGAAGAAGACTTGGATGTTACCCTAGAAGTTTGGTATCTAATTTAAATTATTGTGGTGGGGGAAATGAGATATAACCGGCAAAATTGTAGAACAGAATTCACTCTATACAACGATGGAGCATCCTTCCACAACACCTGTATCAGCATCTGCGGATTGGCATCAAAATCATCAACCAAATATTTCAAGTTCAAATTGTTATGAAAATCAGCAGCCTAGTACTTCAAATTGGTATGAAAATCAGCTGCCTAGTACTTCAAGTTCAATTTGGTATGAAAATCAGCAACCTGCCACTTCAAGTGTAAATCGGTATGAAAATGAACAAATTACTACTTCAACACAAAATTTGTATGAAAATCAACAGCCAACAACATCAACTCAATTTTGTACATCAGTATTTAAAGTATCAAAGCCCCATTCGAATTGTAATAAGTGTATATCAGCTCAATCAGGAAGAATCAGGAAAAACACATACATGAGAGAAAGGTGCAAGAAAGAAAGGATAGAATTTACAAAATTACAGTTAACAGTTCCCTCTATTAAAGTGGGATGTACTAGAATAAAAACTTTGGAAGCAACCAATGCATATTTGTTTGAATTGTTGGACAGAATTGAAAAGTTGGAGAAGAAGAATGAACATTGTAAAAAGTAAACACTCGTTCCCCCCAAGAAAAAAAAATAATAATAAAATAGCAAAATAAAAAAAAGTAGATGTAGAATAGAGAGCGAGGAATAGATCACTTTGTGGTAATGGACTAACATGCCACTTAGTGCTCTATTCCTCGTTCTCGCGTTATATTGGATGACCTTGACCTACATTAGTAGGGTGGGGGAAATTGAAAATGGTGGGGGAAAGTGTATAAAGGACGAGCCTACTGTAGAGGAATTACTCTGAAAGCAAACTTGTCACGAGTATGGACTTGACCACAAGCAAAGAAGATAGAAAACAAAGATTTCGAGAAATGGCTAAAGTAAGAGAATCAAGAATAAGGTTGAGATTTTACAAACTACAGAGATTGATTCCTGGTGTTAAGTTAGGAGAAATAAGATCAAGAACGGTAGACATGGCAGCTGATTACATCAGTTACTTACATTCGGAATTAATGGTAAAGGAAGCAAGAATAGAAGAGCTGGAGCACAAGATAAAACAACATATTGAAACATCTAACAGTGAACCTATAAATTATGTAATAAAAGAAGAAGATGTAAAAGACATAAATTAAACAAAAGAAAATGAGCTTGAACTTTGGTTATTGATTGGACACTTTTTAGAGAATAGGGAATAGATCACTTTGTAGTAATGAATTATCATGCTACTTAGTGATCTATTCCCAGTTCTCGCTTAATCAAAAATGACCTTGACATACTTACCAAAATATCATATAAGCCGAATCAAAAGCAGTTATTCCTCATTTACTTGAAATGGCTCCTGTGGACAACACCGATTATCCGAGGAAACCTCTTATTGAAATATTGTATAAAATTCAACTAGAGAATTTAAATATGGAAGAAGATGAAAATAACAGCGAAACATCAGAAGTAGAAGCTATAAATGATATGGATGTAGATGTGACAACATCAGAAGAAGAAAATGCCAATGATGTGGAGAATGAAAATTTGGATATGGATGTAGTAATATCAGAGTCTTCATCATCATTTGAATATGAAGAAATACATATTGAAACTCCAATTCATATAGAGAATACTAACGAAGAATCTGTTTGTAGAAGATTAATATTTTGTTCAAGACGTTTGTTTTCTTCTGAAAGTGAAGAAGAAGAAGATGAAATAGTAGTGGGGGAACTATTATAAAAGAAAGAAAGGGAGAGCTCATTTCATTTCTTGGCGAAATTTTGAAGAGTGAACACCACCAAACATGTATCATTGCGATAAATGTTTGGAATCGTTTAACGATGATATTCTGTTAGAAATACATAAAGAACTAATTCACAACAACACAGAAGAACAAGAAGAAGAACAAGAAGAAGAACAAGAAGAACAAAATGAAATAACGGCAAGACCTACAACAACTTTACCAAATTTACAAGTATCAGCTTTACCTGGAAAGGTAGTAATGCATCATAAGATTCAAAATGAAGATTTAAACTTAGAAGAATTTATTAGAGAAGCAAAACCAATCATCAGTAGAACTTTAAAAGAAGAATTCAAAAGATTAAATTTTCTCAAATTTGGTTTACTACTAGAAGCTATGTTTATAAATGTACAAGAAGAATTATCACCAAGAGGATTTATAACTAAAAACCAAACTATCATAGGAAGTTCAGACATTGATTCAATAGTTGAAAAATGTATAGAAGAAATATTAACTAAAATTCAGGAACATGAAGGACGAGGATCAGGGTGGAGTCTTATAAGTATTGAAGGATTAAATATAAGAGTTCATAAACATGGATATGGACTAATGTGATCTAGTTATATTCGTTTGCCAAAAATAATTGAAGCTACAAGATCATGTGTTAATGTGAAAAATCAAGATAACGAATGTTTTAGATATGCGATGACATGTAAATTTGTACCAAATCATTGCAATAAACCAAACCAGCACTATGAAAATCAAAGATATAGATATAACTTTCAAGGAATTAGTTATCCTGTATCACTAAAAGATATATCAAAATTTGAGAAGAAAAGTCCCGGCACATCTATTAATGTTTTTGGATTAGATAGTTCAAATAAAGTTTATCCTTTACGTATTGCTAAAGAAGAGCTAGCAGATCATACAGATTTACTACTACTAACCCTAGGAGATGTATCTCATTATGTGTATATAAAGAAATTTGACTCTCTTGTTAACAAGCAACTTTCAAAAAATCGAAACAAAAAGCTGATTTGCAAGAGATGTTTTAATTTCCAACGAGAAGGAAGACAAGGAATGGAATGGTTACAAGAGCACAAAAGATTATGTAACAATAATTATGAAGCAAAAATTATTTTACCATCAGAAAGCAGAGCATTTGTTACATTTCAAAAGGTTCATCATCAATACCGTATCCCGATAGTTGTATATGCAGACTTTGAATCAACACTAATTCCTATAGAAGATGAAAATTGTGAAGCTAGAAAAAGTGTCAAATATCAAATACACAAACCAAATAGTTTTTGTTTAATGGTTAAATCAACATTATCAGAAGAACATTTAAACCAATATGGATTAACTTCAGAACCTCTAGTATATCGTGGTGAAAATGTGGAAACAATATTTCTTGACCATTTATATTTAATAGCTGAAAATGTACAAAGATTATATGCAAATATCGTGCCAATGAAACCAATGGAGGAAGAAGAAGAAATTCAACATGAAAATGCAACTCACTGTTTCTTATGTAAAAATGAATTTACCGTTGACAATTATAAAGTTAAAGATCATGACCACCTTACAGGTTATTACAGGGGTGCTGCTTGTAATAAATGCAATTTGAGCTATCGTTTACCACTATTTATTCCTGTGGTTCTGCATAACCTCAGTGGGTATGATGCTCATTTTATAATACCTGAATTAGGAAGAGACAATGGTTCAATAGATGTGTTGGCTGAAACTTCAGAAAAATTTATAAGTTTCTCTAAAACAGTTGGAAATGTCAAATTAAGATTCTTAGACTCCTACCGATTTATGGCGTCAAGTTTGTCTAAACTTTCTGAAAATTTAAGGAAACAAGATTTTATTGAAACAAAGAAGATTGTTAGTAACGACAAACTGGATCTAGTACTTCGGAAAGGTGTTTTTCCATATGATTATATAGACAGTTTAGAAAAATTTAATGAAACATCACTTCCGCCAAAAGAAGAATTTAAAAGTAAACTATACGACATGGACATATCTCAAGAGGATTATGATCATGCATGTAAAGTATGGAATAAATTAGGATTTACAACATTGGGAGAATATTCAGATTTTTATGTTAAATTAGATGTAACTTTACTATGTGATATAATGGAAGAATTTAGAAATACATGTTTTGCAGCATATGGATTGGACCCTCTTCATTCATATACTTCACCCGGACTAGCATGGCAAGCCATGTTGAAAGAAACAAATTGTAAATTACAACTTCTTACTGATATAGATATGGTTTTGATGTTAGAATCAGGAGTTCGAGGGGGATTAACACAAAGTGTAACCAGACATGTTAAGGCCAATAATAAGTATCTGCCCGATTATGATGCATCAAAACCAACAACATTCCTAGGTTATTTCGATGCAAATAACTTATACGGATGGGCAATGTCAAATCCCCTTCCATATGATAATTTTAAATGGATAGATCCAGAATCGATTGGAAACATAATGGATATACCAAAGCATGGTGAAACTGGTTACATTTTTGACGTCGATTTTGAATATCCTGAACATCTTCATGATCATCATTACGATTTACCACTTCTTCCAAAGACTGAAATTTCCCCTACTGGAAGATGGCCGAAATTATTAATGACTTTAAACAATAAGTCTAGGTATGTTGGACATTATTGGATGATACAACAGGCTTTAGACTTGGGATTAAAAATTACAAAAATTAATCGAATACTACAATTCTCTCAATCTTGTTGGTTGAAACCGTACATCGACAACAACACAAGAAGAAGAGCTGCAGCTACATCAAGTTTTCAAAAAGATTTCTTCAAACTGATGAACAATGCAATATTTGGCAAGACTTTAGAAAACAAAAGGAAACATAAGGATATCAAATTAGTAACTGATCCAGTAAAATTACAGAAATTAGTGCAACAACCAAACTTTGGTTCATCCTTAATTATAAATGAAAATCTTGTCGTCATTTCTATGAACAAAAAATCAGTTGTATTGGATCGTCCTTTATATCTTGGAATGTCAATATTGGATATTTCTAAAACACACATGTACGAGTTTCATTATAAGAAGATGGTTAATTATTATGGAAGAGATAACATTGGTATTGCATATATGGATACGGATGCACTTATTTACTGGATTAAAACAAATGACATGTATGAGGATTTACGGACCTTTGTATATAAAGATGATTTTGATTTTTCCGATTATCCTAAGGACCATCCAAATTACGACTATGACAAAAACAAAAAAGTATTGGGAAAATTTAAAGATGAAACAAATGGTGTGCCGATGATGGAAATTGTAGCATTAATGTCTAAACTGTATTCATTTCAACTGTACATAAATGAAAGGAACGAATATCAAGTCACAAAGAAAGCTAATGGAATAAAGACATCTTTCCTAAAGAAGAACGTACAGTTTCAACACTATAAAAGATGTTTGTTTGAAAATGATGAAACAACTGCAACATTCAACACTATTAGAAGTTATAACCACCAACTTTTTAGTGTCAAACAAACAAAGTGGGCATTAAGCTGCAAAGACGACAAGCGACATATTTTAGAAGATAAAATTAATACTCTACCATTTGGCCACTATTCCTTAAACCCTATTGACCAGTAAACCTATTCTTCGTCCTTTACCTTCTTCCTTTTTCCTTTCCGTAAAAAAGAGGGAACATGGCAAGCCCAATGCCATGTTCCCTATTTTACACTAATATAAAATGACCTTGACCCATATTTCAACTATATATAAGAGAATAAACCATTGTATGGATCAGTATTTCTACAAACGGTGTACAAGCAACACTTTAAGATGGAAAGTGTAAAGGATAAGATTGTAAATGAACTACATAAACCAGCAAGAAGAAGATTTCCAAGAAGAAGTACAATCATTAAAGGAATGAATGATCTTTACCAAGCTGATCTCATTGAAATGATACCACACAGTAAATTAAACAAAGGATTTAAATATATTTTAACAATCATAGACTGTTTTACTAAAATAGCTGATGCTTTACCATTGAAGGACAAGACTGGTAAAAGTGTTACTAAAGCTATGGAAACAACAATACAAAGAAATAAATTTAAAATTAAACATTTACAAACGGATGATGGAAAAGAATATTTTAATAAAGATTTTGGAGCTTTGATGAAAAAATATAAAATAAATCATTATTCTACACATTCTGAAGTTAAAGCTTCAATAATTGAAAGATTCAATAGAACATTAAAAGGAGCAATGTATAAACAATTTTCAAAACGAGGATCATACGTGTGGTATGACATATTACCACAACTTATAAAAGAGTATAACAACAAATATCATCGCACCATAGGAATGAAACCTATCCAAGTAAACAGTGCTAATGCTAAAATTGTATTACAACGCATCAAAAATAATACAACACCAAAAATAGAAAAGTTACAACCAAAAAAGTTTAAGGTTAATGATAAAGTTCGTATAAGCAAATACAAAGGTGTATTTAGTAAAAGATATCTGCCAGTAGTGGAAAAAGGGGGCTGCTGGCTCACTTCAAGGTCACCTGAGGGATGACGTCATCGAGGTCAATGACCTCACCGATGACGTCATCGATGACGTCATCGATGACGCAATCGATGACGTCATCACCAATGACGTCACATCCATGACGTCACACCCATGACGTCACAGAAATGACGTGCTGATGACGTCATCACCCCTTACGTCACCAAAATGACGTCATCGATGTCACAAAGGTCAAGGTCACGCTGAAACCTAAAATTTTTTGGCACTTTTGCTGTTTCTCGCACTACGCTCCGAGTTTCAGTCCGGTTCCCATGACCTTGACGACTTGGAGCGAAATTAGACGAGAAACAGCAAAAGTGCTGAGGAAACTGCAAGTTTGCAACGTGACTCTGCCTAAACCGTCATGTGACACCGCTCGGGTGACCTTGAAGTGAGCCAGCAGCCCCCTTTAGACCAGTACTACAACCGCGATGTGCACCCTACGACAGACACCGAGCGACTGACTGTCCGGCCCCGCGCACTCTAGGTATATGGGAAGTGGTGGGGGAACTGCGATGACCTCGGGAAACTTGAAAATGTCAAGCCAGGTAGCACCGTTTTGGTGCTACCTTAAATTTACATGTTAAAGTGTGATGACCTTGAGGTTGACTGTGAACCTGGGGCTTAGGATTGTGTTTAACAGCTTGACGTTTTCGCCAGAGTTCAAGTGTGGTGACATTGAACTGGTTAAAATCAAAACTGCACAGCAGACTGCACAACACGGATATGCATCCTACGACAGCCGCCGAGCGACTGACCTCCGGGCCCTGCGTACTCTAGATATATGGGGAAGTGGTGGGGGAAATTTTAAGGTCATTTAAACGGAGTTTAAAAAAAGTCAAAGAGTAGAAAGACTACTCTTGTGAGTCTATAGCGATTTCATTGATAGTGAGTGCTTCGGTATGCCAAGTTGATCTGTATTGACACGCTCCTAAATAATGTTTGCAAAAACCTGCAAAATGATTGTTGCACAATTTGCAGCCAGTTAGCTGTTTTAGTTTGAATTCAATGCAACGTTCAGGGCAGCAAGTGTACTTATGCCCTCTCATTTGGTACACATGGAATGTCTTCAACTTCGGTTTCGGCTTCTTCCAAGACTTGCACTTACACATGCACTGACCAAAAGCTTCACATGTTCTACAAGCCAGACCATCCACCACATCAATGTCATTTGGCCATGAAAAACATTTCTGTTCGCAACAGTAGTTGAGTTGACTGTCCATGTTGCTGCGGTGAAGGTGCGCGATGAAATGATGCTGTAGTCAGTGAGAGTGCACCTTAAATAAACTCAGTGGAGGGGGAAAGGTCAAGGTCATTCAAACGGAGTTTTAAAAAAGATGACTAGTTGTCCTCCTCGTCCGTCGTACTTGGAGAGCTGTCAGACGAAGAGCCCCGCGCAGGTGCTCTCCAGATGAAATGTATATCTATTTGAAAGCGCAGGCCTGGATCTTGTACCATCAACTCCTTTAATCTATTACATACCAATTCCACTTTGTACACATTGTTAATAATCAACACCCAAGGCTTCGGCTGAACATAACGTGTAGTTGAGTCAGCCTCGCAGACAGTTACACCTTCCGGTGATATTGGAGTGTATAAATGTGTAAAATCTCGTTGCTGAGGCTGGCTTGAAGTTGAAGGTTCTGTGCCGACCCTGGTTGCATCAAAATTCAAATCCATTCTACATTCAAGAGGTCCAGGGTTCCCGTTTAATACATTGAGTAATTTTTGATACAAGACTTCCACTTCTGTCGCATCCTGTAAATGAACAGTCCACCGCAAGGGAAATGCTTCGTCCGTAGTGGAGTCAACTTGAGAAAGAGTTCTTTCCGCCATGGCAGCTAAGCAAGGAATGAGGTGAGCTGCAGTCAGTTGTAACATTATCGAAAAGTAGAGGGGGAAATTTCAAGATCATTTAAAATTGGGTTTTAAAAAAGAAAGGAGTGGAGGGGAAAGTTCAAGGTCGTTCCAACATCAGTAGTGGAGTCAGCTTGGCTGATGGTGTTGTCCGCCATGGTTGCTTGTCGAACAAGGAATGACGGGTGATGTGATACTCATGCAGGAACATGGTGAAGTGGTGGGGGAAGTTTCAAGGTCATCCAAACGGAGTTTTTTAAAAAAAAGGAAAACCTACAAAGTAACATTGAAACTTTCCAACTGATGGTGGCGGGCGTTTTCTTCTGCAACCTTGCCGACACATGTGACTATACCATATAGTATGAAAAGTATAACCATAATAAGGCCGAACAATAAAAGATAGCCGTTGACTATCATGATATTTTCTGAGTGGATCTGCTTTCTTCTTATCTCCCTCTCTTGCATCCTTTTCTCTAACTCGTGGATGAAGTCGCAGCATGCGTGAGGACATCTTTCATCTGTTGGTAGGTTTGCCATTGTTGATGTTGTCGGTTTGGCTGTTGAAGATGGAATGAGGTTTCTAATCGTGATGTGCCATGTACACCAATAGTGAAGTGGTGGGGGTAGCAAAGCAGTGGAGGGGGAAGTTTCAAGGTCATTCAAATTGTGTTTTAAAAAAACCTATCTTGTTACTGAGCTAATATGTCAGTAACAAGATAGGTGTTTTTGCTCTTTTACTTCTTTAATATAATGAAAAAATAAACATATTCTACAATGGTTAGAACAAGAAATACAACTGCTAGTCAGCTGAAGTAATCCAAGTTGTCCGGCTCGGTCTTCATGGACGTCGGTGAGGAAGCTGTCAATGAGTGTCCAGGCTCTTCCTTTGGCTGCCGGGTGTTCCGTATATTGCAAGCGTAGACTTGCACATTTATACGGTAGCCTCTTGCCACCATTAGCTGCAACTCCTTGTACAAATCGTTCAGCTCCTGTTGTATTTTGATAGTCACCTCCTCATAGCTGGCACAGCTTACGTTGAGAGACATCCTGATGTTGCTAGGTTGGCTGCTGGAGTAGAAATGAAGCCAAGGCACAGCGCTTGGAGGTATATGAAAAAGTGGTGGGGGTGTTTGCATTCAAACAGGTTTGACTTGTAGCGTGGTGGGGGTAACTGTGAAATGCAAAGGTCAAAGGTCAAGGTCACCCGCGAAGTTTAAAAAAAAATGCAACATATCAATATGTGACAAACTTCACATATTGATATGTTGCATTTTTTGTCTTTTGTTTTTTATGGTTTATTTATTTATAAAACGTTACAATAACATATTTACAACAGTAAAACTTAAATCTAACACTGCTGCTTGTCGGCGATGTGGATGGTCAACTCGGTGGAATTGCTACCCGTGCAACCGTGGGAAACCAGGTAGAGACAGCCGGGTTGGATGGAGCGCAGATCCTCGTTCTGGAGGAGATGGACGAACCGTTTCGGCAGGTAGACTTGGAACTTGGGCTCATCCCCCGGAGTGAATGGTGCCTCGCTAAGACTGCAGCAGATGGCCTCTCCAACTGTAGTCTCCATCTTCTTCATGGCGTGGATAATGTAGTGCTTCTCGTCTTTAAGTTCGGAACACTTCTTGACGGGTAGTATGGTAGATTTGGAGTGAGCATTGAACTGCTCAACCAAAGTTTGCAGGAACTGGTGAGATGCCATGGTCAAGTTATAGATCGTCTTCTTCGTCTTCTTGCTGGGAGATGTTGTCGTCTCGGAATCTCGAGTAATACTCATGCCAGGTCCCGGTCTGCTCCTCACTTATATAACCCCCGTTACCCCCACCACTCCCCATTTCCCCACTTTGAAGGTAAGATGCGAGTTTATAGGCGTTTTTTAAAGCGCAATGTCTATCTTTTTCATGTTCTGGACTTTTAGTACAAATACAAACATTTTCCATCGTATACTTGTAGTTTTTATCCAAATCCACATCATTAACCGGAACATGAGTAAATCCTTCGATCCATCTTTTCTTTTCCAGCCCCTTTGTGTAAATATTGGTAAACTTGTCTGAAAAGTGATGCATAATGTGATACAAGTCCGTGTAACTTGTAAAACCATCATACCAATCGATATGATGGAAGTGTTTTGAAATCCATCTGTTGGTAGTAGCGGCTTTACTGGTTAAAGATGAATAAGAACATGGTGGTTTAAATAAAAACGAATAAGGAACACTTGTATTGATGTCGAAAAACACAAGTTCTTTTATGATAAATCTATCATCATTACCCCGAAACGCTTGGAACTCAATTATACCAGGTTTGGACTTTACTTGTTCTTCTTCCTTGTCCATTGCGAAGATCACTCGTCTGCTCATGACGAAGTCCAAAGGTCAACTGATTTCCACACCACGGTAGGTACGACTTTTATACCCGGCCGTACAGTTGTTGGCGCGTTGGTGTATATTTAACGTGGGCACCGTCCCCGGTAGGCCTAACCCCACAAAGTGTTTGATATTGTTTTAAAAATTAACCATTGCTGTGTAGTTAATTGTCATTTAGGTTTCCATCTTTACATTTTCCTTGTTTTCATTTTCATCACTAACACTTGATTCTTCTCCTCCTTCTTCTTCCTCTTTTTCATGTTTTACTGATTTCTTATGTAGTTGAGCGTACTTTTCCAATTGTCTCCACATTTGTACTTCATGAGGAACCCTATTGAATATAGAAGTATCTACAGGTCCGTACAATATAGGTGCGTCCGGTTGTTTGTCCAAAGTGTCTTCCAGATAATCTTTAATAATTGAACTTGAAAACACCAGTTGTCTCAAGTATCTCGTTATTGGTTCAGTTGCACAAGTTAGAATAAAAAACTCTTCTCGATTAAGTTGAATCTTGTTATCATGTCTTGTTGTGTCTCTAAACCGCAACTGATGATCACCACGATGTTTAACAATATCGATTTCCACATTTGAATCCAAAAGGCCTACTCTTGTCTTTCTTCCAAACATGTTACTACTTAAATAGCATTCTAGCAGATGCAAGTGTTTCATAAACGATTCCCAAGCAGTGTCCGTAAACAAAATCATTTTGGGTCCATGAGTTAAAATTACAGTAGGGGAATAATCTGTAGATTTCATAACACCGATTAAAACACTTTTGTCCAAACTGGAAGAGATTGGGTAAAATATTCGCAAGAATACCTCACTTAATATGTTAGGAGAAATATTATCTTCAATATCCCTTTTCCTCTTGTGTGCATTCTTTCTTCTTTTACCTTTTTCCTCAACATTATTACTGGCGTGGAGTTGTCCGCAAGCGTTGTGTTCATCTCCCTCCGGTTGACCTTGAAGATCTAAAAAGTCGGATATCTCCTTCTCAATATCTACTACATTTTCTTGTGTACCACTAGGAGAAGCCATATTGAATAAGATGCTACCCATACAACAACAGGCAACAAACTGATAAGGAGCGAGCTGAACGCTCTGCTTTTATACTCGCGGAATGCATTGGAATGTAGGAAAACCGGTCTTTTACAATACATTTTTAACAATTCCAGTTAAAGGTGTGTATGTTACGATTTTATCATGTAGAATTAAACAGTATGCAGTTGTATTAGCCGATATAGGCGCGTTGAATTCCATTTCTATTTTTATATCTACACTTGATGATTTTACCGATTCATTTTGTTTAGAACAATCGATTACAACTATAGGGTAACCATCTAAGTATTTTTCTGGTGATAGTAAAGGTGCATTCGTTTTACCATAATATGAACTTTGGAATCTTGCATACATATCGTACAATATGCTGTACTTTTTATTAGCGAATGACACATTTAAATTATCGTATGGAAAAAATTGTGAATTTAAATAAACTTTAATATTTTTCAAGTTGCAATGATCAAATTGGCCTGCATGTTTGGTGATGGTGTCTCTTCTGCCTGTTTGTAAACCAAATATAATATACCTGGCTCGTTCCACATAATTAGATGTTTTAACTGTCCAAGTGTGTCGATCCGTAGTTGGCAAGCTGGGATGTTCATGAAATTCCCAACTTCTAAAAGGAATTACAATATCACGATCAGCCTTTAACTTTCTTAATAGTAGCATTCTATGCTCGTCAGCTAATTTTACATGTGGAACTCTCCATACAATTTTGTCTAATGTTAATTTCCATTCTAAAGTTGCATCTGTTGTACCGTCTGGAGCTTTAATAATATCTTTATCGTTTGAAGATCTCAACAAAACTAATTCTTGTTTAACGTTTAATATTATTTTCCTATAATCTTCAGCAAAACCAAGCAACAAACGTAACGGAATATGAAAATCAAAATTTCCATTTGTATCTGGAGTGATTGTGTCTTTTGCAGGTAAAACCCATCCTGCAGGTTGTATTAAATTGGTTTCATTAGGTGATATAGATGTTAATCCCTTTAAAGTTGTTGCAATACCTACTTTTTTAGTAGAATCAACTGTTACACCTGATATTTCATATCTAATTTCATCAAACAGGAAAGCCATGGGATTATTTATAAATGGAACTGTTGTACCAGTAGTAGTACCGTCCTTTTTAGTAACTTTTCCTTCAATATACAAGTAACTTTCACATGGTAGCGTGTAAATGTCTTGATTTTGTATGGGAATACGAATTTCATCGTTATTGTTTAATTTTGATGAAGTGTAAGGGTTGTGGGTGTGATATTCTTTTTCCCATAGGGTTTCGTCGAATGTTGGACCCTGAGCTATATCCAGTATATCCATTATCGGTTACTTTTAATCCAATTCTCTCTAAGAAACGAATGTTCTCGCGTGTTAACTCCTCCACAGCTGAAGAGCTACTAATGCGGATTCCCGTAGGTTGTTCGCTTTTAAATGTTAAACCCATGATTTTGTATTAAAGTGTTGATTTTAAATGTAATCTAACCGTAATAGGCTCTTCTCGGAAATCTATCAAGTTACCGTCTTGATCCAATACGTTCAACACGATGTCTGAAATGAAAGTGGTGTTCAAAGGTAGATATACCAGGTTTTGCGGCTTTTCAACAATTTTAAATCCAGGTGGTACACTGGGGTAAAAAGTATGTATTATATGAGTATTTGCTCCATCTCTGTAAGCTCCTTGTATAATGTTACAAGTTATGTCTATACTATTGACTTTTAATATTGTTACAGTTTGTTTACCGGAATGTGTTTTATTTGGTTCTAAAATTGCTCCATCTTTGGGAAATCCTAATAAATCACCAATTGAGTTTGGCTTAGTGAAATCTATATAATATTTTGAAGTAAGCTCAGCTTTCATTGTATTATTATTACCTTTTAGCGATATATTGTCTTTTCCCATTTTATTTTGCAAAAATTCATTAATATGATCAATTTCATAAGAACCTGTGGGTAAACTGCACTCTTCTAAGTCTGTTAACTTACCACTGGCATCTTTCCTTTATAATAATGCAATAAGTTATTTTTACCTTCCGTAACATTGGGAATAGAGTTGTAAGTTGTAAAATCCAACAGTGCTGCCTCCCAAAATCTTCCTTTTTGCAAGCGTAACGCTGGAAAAAGGATACTTCGTAAAGTGGACGATTTTCCTGTTAATGATACCGTATAGGAAGACATCTCAATAGTGACTGATACTTTTAGCTAGGAATTCCAAACATAAATGGCCGCATATTGAAGTATTATCAGGTTGTTCTCTTTTATAGTTGTAATATATGTTTTTAGCAGATTTAAAGTAATGTTCAAGTTCTTTAGGTGGTGGCAAATTTCCAAAACTATCAAAATAATATACATTACTATTTAGTTTCTTATAACACACCCAATGGGTGCCGGACCCTTCAGTATTATCCAAATTTACGATTCCAGTCTCATTTTTCCATATTTTCTTTGGTAAACTGTCTTTCATAAATACTCCGCGGAAAAATGGTATTTTTAAACAGGAAATATATTTAAATAATTCAACATTAGTCAACGCTTTATGTGGTATAACCAATTGATTTCTTTTATTTAATATGCACGATACGGTCTTAGGTATAGACCAGCCCCGTTTTTTACCATTGACCATATTGTCGGTTTTTTATTATTTTTCCTCGGAGAACGTCTTTTTAGTCTAATATTACCACCATGTTTTCTCTTGGTTGATCCTTTTTTATTCTTACCCCTCCTTTTTCCACCTCCTACCGCTGTTTTAGCCTTCATACCTGCTGTTACCGCTAAAGCTGCTGCTTTTTCCGCAATACTAGCGTCACTAGACTTTACTCGTTGCCAAGCTATATTCGCTAGCTTTTTATCAGCGATTGACCTATTTTTTGAATCGGTAAACGTGGAATATGCGATATCGTGTTCTTTACAAGCCTGATCTAACTTATTTATGCCTGGATCACCTCTTTCCAGTCGTTTTTTTAATTTAGTTCCTGGTCCGCAATACTGATAACCTCCCGGTATGTGAAATTCGTATGGTAAAGCGTCTATTGCTCTGTTTACGATAGATCCTACTGGAATACGATTTAAAGCTTTACTTAACAGAGAAACCGCTGTGGACGTGATACCGCCTCCTTTCCGTATAGTGTCTCGATATGGACTGGTGTAATGAAACGCCATGATTGTCTTTTATATTTGAAAAGCGTAACCCATGTGTTACCTCTATGACAGGTTGCACATAAATGATGTAATATATGGTGTTATTTAGTTAAATATCAAAAGTACCCCAATCTGATGATCTAAACTTTTGTGTGTTATGATTAAAAAAATATTTATAAAGAATTTCTTGTTTAATCCATGTATTTCTCATTTTTTCGTCAATAGGTTTATGTTGTCCTGCTACAATATAATTATGCATATCAAATAATAAATTACCTATTACTTTAACAAGAAAATTAACAGTTACAGCGTTATCGGCATAATCAGGGTCTGCAACATTTGTTAATCGTTTGTTATCACAATTCCACCATTTTTTTCCAGTTGGCTCTAATTGTATTATCTGTTCATAAGTAACAGCATCACCAGGCTTTTCACCAATACCTAAATTTGTCAATAACTTTCCTTTACCATCCCAAACATAATTGTTTTCTTCAAGTAAAGTAAACTTTTTATTTCCTTGTACAAATACATCTCCTTGACGTGTTACTACTTGGTTTTGTTTCACAAAACCGGAGGTTTCTTGTTTTAAAGTTTCCTTCATTTGACCCACCGTTGCACCATCTGATGGTGCAAAACCATCTTTTACATTCGCTAAACAATTACCAAGACAGTCAATAACTCCTACATCACGTGTAATACAATGATCTTTGATGTATTTTAAATTTACAGCATCATTTTCATTTTTTGGATAACCTATATCGTTAATAACAAATTTATAAAAAGAAAACCCATCTTTTGTCTTTTCAGGTATTATAGAATGTAAATAGCGTCTATTTATGCTGTCTTTTTCATCTACAGGGTCTGCTACGTTGGATATACGCCGATTTTCAGCATTATACGTTTTTCCATTAAATTTTAACGTATTCTTTAATTCCGATGATAAATAACCTCTGTTTATTGCATCAGCGTTTTGATTTGGCTTACCAACGTTGGAAATTCTATGATTACCCGCGTTATATGTGTTTTTATCTAATTTCAGTGTTGGTACTATCTCTTTTTTTAATACTTTTAAATTTATTGCATCATTTTCATCTGTGGGATCATTAATGTTTTTTAACCGTTTATTACTAATATCATAATCTCCATCAGGTGTTTGTGGTAATCCAACACCTCTTTTTAAAGTATTAAAGTAATATAATCCATCCGATGAATACCGTCCGAACTTGTCAACACTCATGGTGCAACTGAATAACATTCTAGAGTGTAACCCATTTTTATAATATTAGTCCCGATTTCTAACCCATATCAGTTTTTATACAAATTCTTAGTCTTCATCAGTTACATTTGCATCATTCCCGGGACATTTAAAATATTTTAAATCTGCACTAATTAATGATCTGTCTGCTTCATTTCTAAATACATGATTTTTATGAATAAATTCCTCACCAGACAATTTTCTAAATCCGCTAAATGAATTTGGATCTGCAATTAATATATTTTGATAATCATTTACATCCATTAATTTAAATCTTTTGGTATTATAAATAAACTCTTGATTTGCACTATCATATTGTAATGTTTGTCCTACAGTTGCAGCATCCTTTGGATCTGTTCCTTGTGCCAAATTACCTATTTTCTTATTTTTCGCATTGAAAGTACTACCTTTTGGTTTGTCTAATATTAAAGATTGTTTTACTACAACACAATCGTAATCATCGATACCTGGAAATATGTCAATTATTCTTCTATTTGTACCCAACCAACTTCTATGATAATTGTTTGGATTAGTATGTAAAACTTGTGATAAAATCGGAACATCATGAGCATCTGTAGCTAAATGCGCATTTGATAATTTCATGTCTTTGCAATCCCAAACATTATTTTTTTGTTCAAGTAAAATAAACTTTTCATTTCCTTGTACAAACACATCACCCGACCGTGATACTACTTGATCCTGTTTTACAAATCCAGATGTTTCTTGCTTTAAAGTTTCCTTCATTTGACCCACTGTTGCACCATCTGATGGTGCCGAACCATCTTTAACATTCGCTAAACAATTACCTAGACAATCAATAACTCCTACATCACGTGTAATACAATGATCTTTTATATATTTTAAATTTACAGCATCATTTTCATTTTTCGGATAACCTATATCGTTAATAACAAATTTATAAAAAGAAAAACCATCTTTTGTCTTTTCAGGTATTAATGAATGTAAATAGCGTCTATTTACGCTGTCTTTTGCATCTTTAGGGTCATCTACGTTGGATATACGTTTATTTTCAACAGTATACGTTTTTCCATTGAATTTTAACGTATTTTTTAATTCTGATGATAAATAACCTTTGTTTATTGCATCAGCGTTTTGATTTGGCTTACCAACATTGACAATTCTATGATTACCTGCGTCATATGTGTTTTTCTGTAGTCTTAATGTTGGTGATATCTTTTCTTTTAATACTTTTAAATTTATTGCATCGTTTTCATCTGTGGGATCTTTTATGTTTTTTAACCTTTTATTAGTTATATCATAATCCCCATCAGGTGTTTGTGGTAAACCAGCTCCACTTTTTAAATTATTTGCGTAATATAACCCATCCGAGGAGTAACGTCCGAACTTGTCGACACTCATGGTGCAACTGAATAGTAATCTAGTGAGTAACGCATTTTTTATGAGATTACCCCACGGTTTCGGAGTTCATCCACTAAAGCCACCCATTCGTTTTCCAATCCAGTATGACCCGCTTCTTTAGCTTCATGTATTAGTTTCATTCTATCCACCAATTTATTGATATTATTGTAATAAATCACATTTGTGTTATATAGTTTCTTCATTAAACCTGTACCTGTAACAGATTTGTTTCTTTTTCTTGGTTCTGGAGCACTTATATCCAAAGTGGATGACACAAACCTTCGTTTTACAGGTTTTCTTGGCATTATCGGCATTGGTTGTCTTCTCGTTGTTGGTATTAACTTAGATACAAATACTCTATATTTTAAAGACCTAGATCTAAAAACTGGTTGGTCAGCTAAATATTTTCTCCTGTATGCATTGGTGTGTTCCAAAATCTGTTTATATGCTTCCATGTCTTCTTCTTTAACTAACAATTCTAAAGGCTTTTTTTCAAATAATAATTCAAATAATCCTCTTGTGCCCTTATATCTTTGATTACCAACAATAATATTATCATTTTCATCAATGTTTACCGGGCTATTACCAACCATTAAACCTTCTTCTGTTAATCTTACTCCATAACTATGGTAGTTTTTATTAGGATTTATTCCAGCTAACATTTTTATCATGTATTTCCTTCCTAAAGGTCCTTTGTTATGAATGTTTTCACCCAACAAGCTTATGTTTGACGGACCTTCCCTTGCTTCTTCTTCTTTTTCCTCTTCACTAGCAGTTGATACATCTTCATGTCCTCTTTTAGCTTTTACTTCATATAATTCTCTTATACCACTATAGTCTGGTGATTCTAGCTCTCTTTCAGGTTCTCCACCGGTAAAACCACTATATGTAGAGGATTCCAGGTCTTCATCACTAAAATCTTCTGATTTTACATTTTCTCTTTCAAACTTTGTAATAGGTGCAATTGCATCTCCTTCCAAAACGGGTTTAGCAAATTTTTTGTTTAATTGTTTCAAGGGTTCAGTAATAGGTTTAAAAGTAGATTCAAGAAATTTCTCCCTTTCGCTAATACCTAATTTTAATGCTCTGTTTTTATCTCGAATAGAATCACTAAGTGATTTTATTTCCTTTATTAACTTTTCTTGGTTAACCATGTTTGTAGCAAGACGTGTTGTACAACAATGAATGTTTTACATCATGATCAGTGTATTAGTATAAATTTATCAAATCCTATCCTGTATCGACCATTGTTTAGCGGTTGCTCCTTCATAATTGTTAAAAACCCATATTTTTCAGCCCAAGCCTTTCCACACAACTCTTTAAATCGTTCAAATGGCATATCCGCACTTACATGGTCATAATATATGTGTTTTAGGTTGGTTTCATCCTGTTTAAATACAATTAACATGTTTGCATTGTCTCTAATGAGCTGTTTCGGTATTTTGCTGTAAGTTTGACCAATATAAATGCTATCTATGTTGTTATGTCGACCCATGGCGAAGTAATTTCTTATTGTATTTTGATTTTCACAAGATACGTCGTCAAATATGAATACTGAGAATGGTTTAGCCTCTTGCGGTTGCATGACACTCTCGCTCGCGTTGAATTTAAAATATTTAACTTCAGGCACATTATTGAGTATTTGTTCCAATAACTGATATTTTGGTTGTTGTAGTGACTTTGAAAATACATATAAATTATTAAAACGTAAGCCTTTAGGGTTTGTAATCAAATTGAATACTACATTTGTTTTTCCACAATTGGAAGGACCGGTAACCAGACAACGCACCGTGTTTGGTAACAAAACACCGTGTTTCCCAGTATTGAATTGAGAACCATCCACTGTGAGTTCATCTATATTATTAATAGTAAAATTGTCTTTTTGCGGTATTATCTCCATCCTTTGTAATGGTTCAACCCAAAATGATGCTCTATCATTATATTAGATCCTTTTTAGGTATCCAAGAATCTTCCGTTTTATTAAATCCTAACCATCGTACTTTAACCTTATCTTTTTTGCGTTGCAACACCTTTTCTACTAGATATACATCACCTACTGTTGATTTTAACATTTCATGTCCATAAAAACCTCCTTCAAGCAATTGTCCTTTATTATCTTTTAAAATGTAAGTTTCTGGTACTGTAGGTTGCACCTTAAATACGGTAAATACCTCATTTGTCCAGTTTGGAAGATATCTTTTACTGAATACACCTTTGTATTTGCTTATTCGCACTTTATCACCAACATTAAACCTTTTAGGCTTTAGTTTTTCAACTCTTGGTTTAGTATTCAGTTTTATACGTTTTAATACAAGTTTTTCATTTTTATTAGTCACCTGGCTTGGTTTCATACCGATAGTTCTATGAAACTTGTTATTGTAATCGCTTATAAGTTTTGGTAACATATCAATCCATACGTGCGATCCTCTGTTAGAAAACATCTTATACATCGCACCTTTTAAAGTTCTGTTGAATCTTTCAATTATTGATGCTTTTACCTCTGAATTGGTTGAGTAATGGTTAATGTTGTGTTTTTTCATTAAATTTGCAAATTCCTTATTAAAATATTCTTTTCCATCATCAGTTTGTAAATGTTTTATAGTATGTTTGTCTCTTTGTATAGCTGTTTCCATTGCTTTTGTAACACTTTTGCCACTTTTATCTTTTAGTGGTAAAGCATCTGCCATTTTTGAAAAACAATTAATAATAGTCAATATGTATTTAAATCCTCTATTTTGTTTACTATAAGGAATCATTTCGATTAAATCCGCTTGATATAAATCATTTATTCCTTTTATCACTGTATTTCTTCGTGGAAACTTTCTTCTTGCAGGTTTATGAAGTTCGTTGACAATTTCTTGCTTCAAGTTCTTCATATTGCAGGTTTGAATGTTTCATGTATCACATGTATAATCACAATGAATGTTGTCTTAAATATTCACATCATTTATATAGGTCAAGGTCATCCAAACTTGTGTAAAAAAATGGGGAACACGGCGTTTGACTTGCCGTGTTCCCTATTTTTTTACGGAAGGAGAAAGGAATAAGGTCGAAGTTGTAGAAGGACGAAGAATAGGTTACTAGTCGATAGGGTTTAGAGAGTAGTGGCCAAAAGGAAGAGTGTGAATTTTATCCGGCATAATATGCCTTTTATCATCTCGAGCTGATAGTGCTCTTTTAACTTCAGTGACACTGTAGACCTCATGTTTAAAGCTTCTGATAGTGTTGAACGTTGCAGACATTGTAGAATCTTCAAACAAGCAGGTCTTGTAATGGTCAAACGTCACATGTTTCTTCAAGTACGATGTTTTGACTCCTTTTGCTTTCTTGACTGTCGGTGTGTTGTTCTCGTTGTACATTTTAAATGAATACAATTTTGCCATCAGTGCCACTATTTCTTCTAAAGGCATTCCATTTGCTTCATCTTTAAATTTTCCGATTACTTTTTTATTCTTTTCATTGTAATTTGGATGGTTCTTCGGATAGTCAGAGAAGTCAAAATCGTCTTTGTATGGGAAACTCCTTAGGTCTTCATACATGTCCAAAGTCTTTATCCAGTAGATAAACGCGTCGGTATCCATGTATGCGACTCCAATGTTTTCCCTTCCGTAGTGTTTAAACATTTTGTTATAATGGAAATCATACATCAGGGTTTTACTTATGTCCAAAATCGACATACCTATGTATAACGGACGGTCCATGACTATTGTTGTTTTCTTCATACTGACAGCGACTAGATTTTCGTTTATAATCATGGATGTTCCGAAATTTGGTTTTTGCACTAATTTTTCCAATTTCCTAGGATCACTCACTAATTTTACATTTTTGTGTTTTCTTTTGTTCTCCAAGGTCTTCCCAAAGATGGCGTTGTTCATTAATTTATAGAAGTCCTTTTCAAATGCCGTTGTCGCTGCAGCTCTTCTTATAGTGTTGGAATCAATATATGGTTTCAACCAACAAGACTGGGTGAATTCAATTGCTCTATGAATTCTCACTACACGTAGACCCAATTCAAGAGCTTGTTGAACTACCCAGTAGTGAGCCACATACCGATCTTTATTCTCCAACGTCATCATCAATTTTGGCCATCTTCCTGTCGGTGAAACTTCAGTCTTGGCTAGGAGAGGCAAGTCGTAGTGATGGTCATGAAGGTGCTCCGGATATTCGAAATCACAGTCCAAAATATAGCCTTTTGGACCATTCTTTGGAATCTGTGAGATGTCACCGATGGTGGCCGGGTCGATCCATTTGAAGTCAGCGTAGGGAAGCGGATTTGACATTGCCCAACCATAAAGGTTGTTTGCGTCAAAGTAGCCAAGGTAGACCGATGGTTGTCTCTCGTCGAAGCCTGGGATGTACTTGTTGTTAGCTTTGACATGACGTGTTACAGCTTGTGTCAAACCGCCCCGTACACCAGATTCTATCATGAGCACCATATCAATATCTGTTAGAAGTTCCAATCGACAGTTGGTTGACTTTAGCATAGCTTGCCATGCTAATCCTGGAGATGTGTACGAGTGTAGAGGGTCCAGTCCATAGGCGGAGAAGCAGGTGTTTCGAAATTCTTCCATCACATCGCACAGCAGAGTTACGTCCAATTTTATGTAAAAGTCGGAATATTCCCCTAAGGTTTGAATGTTTAGTTGGTTCCAAACATTACAAGCATGATTGTAGTCTTCAACGGTGATTGCACTTTCATTTAACTTGCTATTGAAGGCTTCAATCGGTGGCAGACTGGTTTCTTCAAATTTTTCTGCAGAAGTTATGTAATCATAGGGGAACACTCCTTTACGCATTACTAAGTCCAATTTATCTTCATGTACAATTTTGCTGGTTTCTTTTAGATCTTCTCTTCTTAGGTTCTCAGACAATTTGGCTAAACTAGTTGACATAAATCTATAAGAGTCTACGAAGCGAAGTTTAATTTTACCTACTGTTTTTGAGAAACTGATGTACTTCTCCAATGTTTCAGCTAATACTTCGATTCTTCCATCATCCCGTCCTAACTCTGGGATAATGAAGTGGGAGTCATAGCCGCTAAGATTGTGTATCACGACAGGGATAAAGTTTGGCAGTTTGTAATTTATATTGCATGAATTACAAGCAGCTCCTCTGTATAACCCTGTCAGGTGATCGTGATCTCTTACTTTTTGATTTTCTTCACTGAAGCTCTTCTTGCATAAATAACATCTTGTTGCCAAATTGTATTCTTCTTGTTGATTTTGATTCAAAGGTTCCATAGGTAAAACATTACCGTATAAGCGTTGCACCTTTTCAGCAATGTCATACAACTGGTCTACGAAATGCTTAGCGGCTTCTTCCCCACGGTAGAGTATCGGAGTGGATGTTAAACCATAGTCTTGCAACTGTTCTTCAGGCAAAGTTGATTTCACCAATAAGCAAAAACTGTTAGGTTGATGCAATTGATATTTGGTTCTTCTAGTCACCTCACCATCCGGAAGCTCCTGTGGTACTAACGTGGATTCGAAATCTGCGTAGACAGCTACTGGAATCCGATATTGGTGAACTGTTTTGTTGAATTTGATGAACGCTCGAGATGGCGGCGGCAGACTTATCTTCACTTCATAGTTGTCATTACAAAGTCTTTGGTGTTCCTTCAACCAGTCCGATCCTCCATGTTTTAAATCTTTATTTGTAAAACAAAAGCATCTCTTACACACTGTCACTCTAATCTTCTTTTTGGTTAATTGTCGTGCAACCAAAGCTTCAAAATCTTTTATCCACACATAATGTGAAATTTCACCTTTAGTTATCAATAATAAATCAGTATGGTTTCTTTGCTTCACTTTTCCAACTCGTAGTGGATACACATTGTTCGAATCATCTAAGCCGAACACGTTAACAGAAACACCTGGATTTTGTTTCTCAAATTTTGCAATTTGATTAAGACTCACAGGATACGACATTCCTCGGAAGTTGTAGCGGTGTTCGTTTTCATAATATTCCCTACCAACTCTACAAGGATTATGTTTTACATACTTAGTTAGCATCGCATACTTAAAACATTCATTATCCCCGTTTGTAACATTTCTGCAAGAGTTGGTGTCTTTAATTTTCTTTGGTAGAGGGATAAAGCTGCTACCCCTCATACCATATCCATGCTTGTGAACCCTCACATCCATACCTTCGATCGATGATAGCGTCCAGCCAGATCCTCTTCCTTCATGTTCTTGGAGTTTCATTAGCAGTTCATTCAAACATTCTTCTAGAATTTCATTGATATCAGATGTGGTTGTAAGGGTTCGGTTTTTAGCAATGAATGCTCTTGGTGAGTTTTCACCATCGGTATTAGTAAACATAGCCTCCAACACCAATCCAAATTTAATAAAGTTCAATCTTGCCAATTCTTCCATCAATGTTTTTACAACTAAATTTTTAGCTTGGGTTATAAAGTTTTCCAATTCCAATTGCACATTATTAATTTTGAAATGAGTTACAACTGGTCCTGGCAAGGCTGTGGTGCGCAGTTGTCTTATATCTTCCACTTCTTCTGTATCCTCTTCTTCCATATCCTCTTCTTGGGTACGCAGTTGTTTTACATCTTCCACTTTTTTTCTTCCATTTCCTTTTCAATAAATCCTCCAGCTGTAGATGGTCCAGCTCCGGCAAATTGAATAACACTTGGTCTTCTTCTTTGCATTAACTGTAAATAGCTAGCCCAGTCCTCCTGCTTCTGGGGTTTTTCCAAAAACCGATCAATCGCATCCAAGTCTTCTTCACTTACTACAATCTCTTCTTTTCTGTCCTCTTCACGATGCAATTCTCGGTGTAACTGTAGATAGCTATCGCAGTCGTCCATCTGCTTCTGGTAGTTTTCCAATAACCGATCAAACGCCTCCAAGTCTTCTTCACTTACAACAATCTCTTCTTTTCTGTCCTCTTCATGATACAATTCTCGGTGTAAAACAAAGATGTCTTCGTCTTGAAAAAACTCACCACAAATATCGCAAAGAGCCATTTTTACAGTTTGGCTATGAGTGTGCACTCGGTGAATGTCCACGCAATAATGAGCAGCGCGCTCAACTGGGTCCATTTATACCCGAGGTTTAAGGGTGGGGGAAGGTGACGTCATATACATCCAGTTTATCAATCATGTAGTAGATTCGGCTTTTAAACACCCATTTTCAATTTATTCTTCAACAGGTTTGATAAACCAATGATCTTTGGTCTAAATCCACTACTTTGTACAAATTTTTTTTGTTTGGGCACTTCTCGTCCGGAGCAAAAAACTCTTTGGTCAAGGTCAAAATTTTTTTCTCAAAAAAGTTCGGGGGGGGGGGTCATTACTGTATTTAGGTCAAGGTCACGAAAAAACTTTAAAAAAATTAAGCCCCACCTGGGGCACTTGGGTTGTCATCGCTGTAGCCTCCGAAGAGACCCAACTATGACAACAAGGCAACATTCAATGTCGTGTACCCTTCGCCACGCAAGACTTGTAAACATTTACTGCATTGTCTTTCAGTAGCTAACAAAGATTCATTTACGTAATTTTGAGTTTCCAGAAGGAAACAAACTGAGGACACCCTAGTGGCTTACCTCCTCGTCCGAGTGCAGAGGCCGCCGCAACCTTTTGCATGCCAGCGTACAAACGGACATGCTCCCAGATGCCATCCGCAACCTTTTGCATGCCTGGCAGGAGCCTACCGATAATTAAAATAGGCTTTACACGGGGGCCTACTCCCGTAACCTATCTTTAATATTTTTTAATTTACAATGCATTGAATTTTTACAAGTCTTTGTAGGTCAAGGCCACACGGACATTAAAAAATTTCGGCCCCCGTACATCCATGGCGAACCACGAATGTTCGGGGGCCTTGGGGACTAAAAACACAAATAGCTAACAAAGATTCATTTACATAATTTTGAGTTTCCAGAAGGGAAACATACTGAGGACACCCTAATGGCTTACGTCCTCGGTCCGAGTGCAGAGGCCGCCACAACCTTTTGCTTGCCAGCTTACAAACGGACATGCTCCCCAAATGCCATCCGCAACCTTTTGCATGCCTGGGCAGGAGCCTACCAATTATTAAAAGTGGCTTTACACGGGGGCCTACTCCCGTTCCCTGACTTTACAATTTACTTTGAGCATTGAAAAAGCTCAAGGGGGGATTGCTAAAACAAGCGTATACACTTTAGAAACATATAACACACTTACAACACACAATTGAGCTCAACGTAGTCAATGCTGGAACAAGCACATACACATTAAACACATATAACAAATAAGACACAAAGGATAAAAGACACAGGAGACATAGGGTACAAGTAAAACACTCTCATATAAAACAATTCGCAATACCCAAACGCAAGCGCAATATCTTACAACTAATACAAGTCTTAAAGTTAGAGTAGACTTCGCTAAACACTGAAGGCGCCATTCAATGTTTAGTGATGCCTATGGCGGTCCGTCCCGGTCGTTCACGTTCAACGCGCGGGAGCGGACTGCGAGCCGGCTCTGGCTGGGCCCCCTTATATCCCCACCGGGGCAGCCACGCCCAGGATATCAGGGGTGGGGGAGGGGGTGGGGGTGGGGGTGGGGGTGGGGGGGGGGGCTCGCACTTTTTGTCGGGGGGGGGGCTCGCACTTTTTGTCGGGGGGGGGGGGCTCGCACTTTTTGTCGGGGGGGGGGGGCACTTCTCGTCCGGAGCAAAAAACTTTTTGGTCAAGGTCAAAAATTTTTCCGAAAAAAAGTTCTCGGGGGGGGGGGGTTCGCACTTTTTGTCGGGGGGGGGGGGTTGACTAAGTTAAGTGGGTCAAGGTCACCCACAACACTTGTACTCTAAGTGTTGGCTATACCCCCACCACAACTGGGTCCCTAGGCTGCACAACACCGCTTCGCCAGTATGTCTCCGGCTTCCATGCGGTGCGTCTCGCTGTTCTCTAGCTCTCTATATGTAAGTAATTTTACAAGTTCTGAATGTAGGTCACTACACTTTGACTCTGGGACGATATCGACTTGTAGTGTTTCAGTGTTTTGACTCAAGGTCATCACACTTTAACTCTAGCACATCGGTTATCATACCAGAGGTGCTCAATAACCTAACTTGTAATGTTTAGGGTGGCGTTTGCACGCCACGTGGTATCGCCATGAGTGTCCAGTCCAAGTTTTAAGTTAAATTAATTTTACTGTAATCTTTTCCATTTCTGCTTCGTTTTGCCAAAGTATAAGGTGTCGCTTAATAAAGTGGTATTTCTCTAAAGTTATAGGAGATTGCAAGGATACAATTAGTTTATTTAGGAGACTCTTCATCTTGGAGTTTAACACAATTTCTACTTTGACTTTGCTTCCTCGGCTCTCACAGCCTAAGCTGTACAGAAATGTTTCTTCTAGTGCCAACTCGGGCCAAGAGAACAGTGTGTTGACTGTAGGACAGCTCATGGTGAAGTGATGCGAAACTCCAGCGTACCACCTCACCTTCCCCCGCCACTGTGACCTTCCCCCACTCCTGCTGTTTCCCCCACCTCTTTTCCCTTGACTCATGCGCTACAAGCAGTCTCTCAGTATTGTGCGGACTTTTGTGAGGGGAAGCCATGTCGCGGGACGCTTTAGGTAAGAAACTTAGCCGTGTTAAGACTTTATTAGTTGCTCACTGTCCACCACTGAAAGTTAAGAGAGTTTCAACTTTAGCTAAGTGGCGCAAACTGTTGCGCGGACACCCTAAGTTTTATACAAAACAGACTAATGTCAGTTTTACTGATGAGGATTTGTTTAAAATATTGGATGAAATGACTTTTCCTTGCAAAATTCAGTTAGTTACTCCCATTCCTGACAGTTTAGAGTCTTAGTCTCTCAAGCCAATATACCTAGCATACACAGAGCCTGACAGTCAGTCACTCAGTGGCTGTCGTGGGGTGCGCATCGGTGTCGGCGCTCCGTTGTTAAGTTTTTGAGGTCACAGTAATATGAAATTGGGGGTGTTGTGCTAGTTCAAGGTCACCTGAGGGATTACCGATTGCCCATTTAGGCAGAGTCATGTCAGAAACTCGGGTTTAACTTGGCACTTTTGCCGTTTCTCGTCGAAAATTCGCTCCAAGTGGTCGAGGTCACGGGGACTCTGACTGAAACTCGGAGCGTAGTGCGAGAAACGGCAAAAGTGCCAAAAAATTTTAAGTTTCTGCGTGACCTTGACCTTAGTGGCGTCGGTGACGTCGTTTTGATGACGTAAGGGGTGATGATGTCATCAGCACGTCATTTCTGTGACGTCATGGGTGTGACGTCATCGAAATGACGTCATTAGTGATGACGTCATCGATTGCGTCATCGATGACGTCATCGATGACGTCATCGGTGAGGTCATTGACCTCGATGACGTCATCCCTCAGGTGACCTTGAAGTGAGCCAGCAGCCCCCTTTTTCCACTACTTCTGCCAAATTGGACTAATGAAGTATTTACAATTTATAAAGTGCAACCAACTATACCTGAAACTTACATTTTAAAGGATAATAAGGGTGAATTACTTCAAGGTGGATTCTATGGACATGAGTTGTTAAAATCAACAGTTGGTGATGTATATCTTGTTGAAAAAGTTTTACAAAGGAAAAAGGATATGGTTAAAGTTAGGTGATTAGGATTTAATAAAAGTGAAGACTCTTGGATTCCTTCAAAAGACTTGGTATAGTTATTTAATAGCTCATTATGTGTTTAACCTTTAAACAAGATGGAGATTGTACAACAAAAAGATCGATTTAATATTAATAATATTGATGAATTGACAGTTGACAATAATAAGTTAAATCATGGTACACATGGTGAATTACTACCAAATACGATAAGATGTTTAATAACTGGTCCTTCAAATTGTGGAAAAACTAATGTTGTCTTTAACCTTATAACTAATCCTAAAGGTTTACGCTTCAACAATATATATATTTTTTCAAAATCATTGCAACAACCAAAATATCAATTATTAGATAAAATACTTGCAAGTGTACCTGAAGTGAATTTCTACAAGTTTAATGCCAGTGAAACAATAATGCAACCAAGTGAAGCAAAACCATTTTCCATTTTTATATTTGACGATGTTTCTTGTGAAAATCACGATACTATAAGAAATTATTTTGCTATGGGAAGACATAATAATATTGATAGCATTTATATTGGTCAAACATACAGTAAAATTCCAAAACAACTTATAAGAGACAATGCAAATATGTTGATCATATTTAAGCAAGATGAGACAAATTTAAAGCATATATATAATGATCATGTTAATGCGGATATGCCATTTGACAAATTTAAAGAAATGTGTGGTAAAGCATGGAATGAAAAATATGGATTTCTTGTTATTATGAAAGAAAAAGATATTAAAAATGGTAGATATCGTATAGGATTGGATAAATTTGTATTAATACGTTGAACTACCTATGCTACATCTAGTAACACGTTGAACTTCACAGTGTAAACATGGTGAATCAAGAAAAACTATTAAAAGAAATAAAATCACTCAGTGATTCTATTAGGATAAAGAATCGTGCATTAAGGATGGGTTTAAGTGAAAGAGAAGAATTTTTAGAAAATACATTTAACCCTATCACGGAACCTTTAAAACAGATATCAGAAACTATTGGTAAACCTCGTTATGAAGGAGATGTTTTACTACCAGTTTCTAAACAAGAAGTACAAGCATTAAAAAAAGAAGATGATGATGATTCATATACAAGTGCTAGTGAGCAAGAAGAAACAAAAGAAGAAGAAGAATCAATTGTTGAAAAGGAAGAACAGCCAATACCTGAAGCAGAACAATCTCTTCCAAATTTAACTCAATTGAGTAGTGATATATTACAACATGGACCTCTTGGACGAAAATATATAATGAAAATGCTACATGACATGAAATCAAATCCAAATTTAAGTAAATCACATGTATATGGAGCAAGAATTGATGGAAATGAATTGAAAATTGGTAACTCTAAGCTTGAAGTAACTCAAGATGATTATATCATTATTGGTGATCATAGATATAAAGGAACAAAATGATTATATGAATTAATTTTTAAAAATATACCAATAAAATATTCGGCAAAAGATTTAAATACTTTTAAAGAAATTTTACAAAATACTAACGCTCATAAAAGAAACTACTCAAAGGATGCAATGATTAATCGTTCACGTGCAACAAAATATAATATTGTTATAAAAAAATTGTTTCCCCCACGAAAATTACCAACATTACGTACCACACCGGCTGTGAGACAACCTTTAAAAAGAAAATCTTTATCACTTATGGATTTATCACTTCTTGAACAACATGGTAAAAAGAGTAAAGGAGATACTTCAACATCTGGTAAAGGATTATTGAAAAATCTATACAATACAAATGTTATCTATTACAACGACATCAATAAATTAGTTGACAGAATGAGACTATTGCATGAAGCTATGGAAGCCGGTCATACTGGTTTAAATAATGAATGGGTGGCTCTAGTTGATGAACTTAAAAATCGTGGCATAGTTGTATAATTGTCCGCAAATATAAAGAAGTTACAAGTATAAGATGTATCAGTTCTAACATGAGCGTCGACAAGTTCGGACGCTACTCCGCATTAGGAGTGCAAGTTGGAGAAGACAGAAAAAGAAGCGGATTACCGCAAACACCTGAAGGTGACTATAACATAAGTAATAAACGTTTAAAATTAGTTAAAGATCCAGAAGAAGATACTGATGGAGCAAATTTAAAGACAGTAAAAGAAGCTACTTCAACATCATTGAAATTACATAAGAATACTTATGATGTTAAATCACATAGATTAATTAATGTTGGTAAACCAACTGAAGGTTCTGATGCAATTACTAAAGAGTACTTATCATCTGAACTTTCAAATACTTTAAAATTGCAATGGGGTAACAACTTAAAAGATGGACAAACATATGATGCTGGAAATTATAGAATAACCAACGTGGGAAATCCCAAAAATGATAAAGATTCAGTTAATAAAGAATATTTACATTCTATAATACCGGAAAAAAACTAAACATGGATATTCTTTTTATAAATTTATTATAAATGACATTGGATACCCAAAGGAAGACGGTGATGCTGTAAACCTAAAATACATCAAGGACAACTGTATTTTACAAGATGTTAATGAAATCGATTGTCATGGTAAAACATTGACAAATGTAAAGTTTGGTTCTCAACCAAAAGATGCTGTTACTATGGAACAATTATCTAAAGAATTAAAAAAGGAAACATCCAATTTTGTAAAACATGAAGATGCCGTGTTAAAGCGGGGAGATAAATTTATACATGGAAATGAAAAGTTTAATTTAATGCAATAAATAATGATGAATGGGATGTAGGACATAAAACAATAACAAATGGAAGATTTGGTATAAGAGATTCAGATGTACCTCTAATGGTACAAACATTAATTGCGAGTGGTGGTGCATTAGGTACATACAATGGTCGTAATAGAAGAATAAAAGATATTTATCCTGGTTACGAAGAAAATGATTGTGTTACAATGAAACAAACAATAACTTGGGATAAACACTTTGGGACCCAATATGATGCAAAGATGAAGAAAATAATTAATATTTTACCAGGTGAAGATTCAAATGATGCTGCTACTATTGGACAAGTCATAAAAACATCAAAAAGTGATTCAACAGCTTACACATGTAATGATAAACGTATTATGCAATTACATGATCCTCAACATCCAAAAGATGCTGTAAATTTAGATTGTTTAATAAGAATAGTGGGCAATTTACTTATCGATACCCATAATCATATAGCTAGTACAACGAGTCATTCGATAATTCAACCCGATGAACGGGAAGCTTGGATTAAAAATAGAATTATAAATCAGTATATCATTAATTTGAATAACTAAGTGTTTAAATATATAAAATTATACATAACTTATTCATTTATGTAAAGTATCTTGTGGAGTAAACACGCTAGTTTATATAAGACTACATAATGAAGGCTGTATCACTCAGTCATCATCAAGACAGTAACAAGAGAGGACGTGGTATAACTTCAGCTGCGTTATCCCTGCTTAAACGGATACCTGTTGGTGCTATTGTAAATCGAGCGATAGACGCTCTACCATACGAATTACATATTCCTGGAGGTTATCAATATTGTGGACCTGGAACTAAGTTGGCAAAACGTTTAGCAAGAGGAGATCCTGGAATTAATAAATTAGATCAAGCTTGCAAACAACACGATATAGCATATTCAAAGTTTAAAGATTCAACAAATAGATCAATAGCAGATAAAATTCTAGCAGAAAAAGCTTGGCAAAGAGTAAAATCAAGTGACGCAAGTATTGCAGAAAAAGCAGCGGCTTGGGCAGTAACAACAGCCATGAAGACAAAAGCTAAGTTTGGTGGTGGAAGACGACGTCGCAGAGGAAGACCTGCAAAAAGAAGAGCTCCCAAAAAAGGTGGAAATATTAGAAAGAGACGTCGTAGAACTCGTAAAGCAAAAGTAAAAAAGGCTTCTGTTTGGTCAATGGTAAAAAACGGAGCAGGTTTATACCTAAAACCATACCGTGTGTACTAAATAAAAAGAATCAATTGATAATTCCAAATAAAGCATTAACTAATCATCAGTTAAATGATTATGTAAAATGTTTGAAAATACCATTCTTTCGAGGAGTTTTTATGAAAGATGCATTACCAACTAAAATATGGAAAAATGAAACTGGAATAGTAAATTTGGATTCCACCTATGGTCCAGGCACTCATTGGGTATGCTATAAAAAGCTCGGACAAACCGTTTACTACTTTGACAGTTTTGGCAATCTACCACCGCCGAAAGAACTTCAACATTATTTTCAAAACTCCAAAAACATTTTTTACAATTACAAAAGAGAACCACCTAACAATACTGAAATATGTGGACATTTATGTGTGGAGTTTCTAGCGAAAAGTGTCAGTCACCTTTAAGATGTCATCGTATACAGTGTCACTGAGTGGAAATTCATCCACGTTAAAAAGTACGCTATTCCCAGCATTGCGTTTATCCAAGGAAAGATTATGGGAAGCGGCATTACTTGATTTGACTACCTACAATTCAATTCCTAATGTTACAGAAGGAAAAAACAATTTACTACATTATTATGAAACTAAGGATGCTGCAGGAAAATACTCAGAATTGAAAATAATTACATTTCCTACTGGAGCTTATGAAATTGATGATATAAACCAATTATTACAGAAAAAACTCGGAGAAGATAATATCACAATCAAAGGAAACAATAATACTTTAAAAGCAGAAATAACTTCAAAATATTATATAGATGTCGGAATGAAAAACTCTATTGGCAGTTTACTTGGATTTACATATACAAAAAAGAAAATCTTAACTCCTGGAACTACTCATTCAGGTAATACAACTGTTACAATATTAAAAGTAAATAGTATTGATGTAACATGTAATATTATACATGGATCATATAGAGAAGGAGTAAATCAGAATATCTTACATACATTTTATCCAACAGTTGCTCCAGGTTTTAAAATTGTTGAGAAGCCACAAAACTTGATATACCTACCATTAAACACCAGTTTCATTTCAGACATCGTACTGAACATATTGGATCAAGACGGTCATAGTGTTGACTTTAGAGGAGAAACAATTACTATACGAATACACATCAGAGCGGCGACATAAAAATCAACATGGGATTATCATTTAAACCACAACGGAAGAGTCGGGAGCTCAGTAGCTCCTCGACATTGGAAGAGTTAACATCAGACAACATTCGTTTTCTACAAAAGATTGGATTACAACCAATCGACATCTCCACCGTTAGTCAAGAATCTGTGTGCGAAGCTGCAATGGTGAAACTCAAAACCAAAAAGCAAGATCTTCAAATTCTAGGAATATACCGACCCCCAGGTGAGAACGTGAAGCCAGCTATTGAAATTATGTCAGATATACTTGAAATCCACGAAGCCTATAAAATAACGACCTTGATTGTTGGGGACATAAATATTGACAGACTAGAAAGAAACCATAAAAATGAACTACTAGAGGAAGAACTAGACACTCATGCCATCACAAGATATCCGTTACCAGCCACTAGAATAACTTACAACACAGCTACCTCAATCGACTGTGTATGCCACAACGTACCAGAACAGGATATAGAAGCTTATGTAATACAAACAGGCCTGTCCGACCACACAGCACAATTTTGTAAATTAAATTTAATGCATGAAACCAGGAAACCTCAAACCACTACAAGGAGAACAATAAGTAACCAAAACCTACAAAACCTGAAATACTTCCTCTCAGAACAAAACTGGAAAACAATACATGAAGCCTTTGACACCGACATCGCATTCGATAGTTTCAATCACCTGCTCAAGTTGGCCTTAGACACAACTTGCCCACTGAGGAAAGTAAAAAATAAAAACAAAAAGAAACAAAAAAGGTTTTACGATGAAAAATCTCGTACACTGAAGAGTGTATACCTAACAGCCCTTTACAAGTTTGAGATGTCTGGGAAAATTGATGATAAAATAGACATGGTGGACAAAAAAAGAAGCTATGACCTACACTTAAGGAACCTTAGGCAGTTATCAACTCACAACTTCATTGAACAATCTGATAACAAACCAAAAGCACTCTGGCAAGTAATCAACACTGGCAGAAGAGCTAAACAGGAAAAAGCTCCAGAAATGAAAATGAAAATAGATGGAAAAATAGTTTGCGACCCAGTTTTGATAGCTGAACACTTGAACATTTTTTTCTCCAAAATTGCAGATACAACTCTGATGCTGAACAAAGATACTAAAGACAAAATAGAACACACTAATTCCCCAGAAATATTATGCCCAGAAACTCTAGTTCTAACTCCAACAAATGCTAAGGAAGTTGAAAATATCATAAACAGTTTAAAGCCAAAATCTTCTGCTGGTATTGATGAATTCTCATCCAAAATGGTAAAACACTGCATGGACGAACTCATTGCTCCTTTAGTCAGCATAATGAATAAATCACTTGAAAAGGGTGAATTCCCCTCAACACTGAAAACTAGCAAAGTATACCCTAAACACAAAAAAGGTTCAACTACAGAGCTCCAAAATTACAGACCAATAACTCTAGTCTCCACCTTTTCCAAAATCATAGAAAAAATCGTTCTTGCCAGACTTATGAAGCACCTAACACAACATGGCTTGCTAACTGGAAATCAACATGGCTTCCTAAAAACTAAATCTACTACCACGGCTCTAACAGACTTAATTGAATTTGTTATTGAAGAAATTGATAATGAACAGTTTGTTTCTGCTATATTCTTGGACTATAGCAAAGCGTTCGACTGCCTCGGACATAAACTGCTGTGTAGCAAGCTGGAGAGCCTGGGAGTGACTGGCTTGGCTAATAAGTGGTTTAAAAGTTATATTGAAGGCCGCACACAAGTTGTTGAGCTACAACACTCAATACAAAACCAGGTACACACTTATCGCTCCAAAGCTCAACCACTGACAAGAGGAGTACCTCAGGGATCTGTCTTGGGCCCAATACTCTTCATTTTACTAACAAACGATTTCCCAAATGAAATGCTGATTCAAAACACAACCACAGTAATGTATGCAGACGACACTACCCTTTTAATCAGCAACAATACTACAGATGAACATTCACTAAGCATAAAAAGGGCCATGAATATTGCAATAGAATATTGTGGGAAAAATGATCTGGCCATTAATCCATCCAAGACAACCCAGATGCACTTTTCAACAAAGAAAGACATAGTAAAAAATGCAGCAGATCTCACAGAAGCAACTCAGACCAAATTCCTCGGCATTACGCTTGATTGCAAGTTGACCTGGACCGAACACATAAATGCGTTGTGCAAAAAAATCAGCACAAGTATTTATGTTGTTCGAAGAGTGAAGTGGATTGCAGGACTAGCAGCAGCTAAAACTGCCTATTTCTCACTAGTAGAATCCCACATCCGCTATGGTCTACTAGTGTGGGGAGGAACATCATCACAAAACATGAACCGGATCCTCCTCCTGCAGAAGAAAGCTGTCAGAATCCTCGCCAACCTTGCACCACGCCAAACCTGCAGACAGGCATTTCAGGACCTCGAAATGATGACAGTTGTATCTCTGTACATTCAAGAAAGTATCCTGCATGTGGACAAAATACAACCACCAAGGAACAGAGACTTCCATTCATACAACACCCGTCACGGTTCAAGGTTCAACTTGCCAGTCCACCGTACGACTCTTGCAGAGAAAAAACCATCATACAGCGGCTGCAAGCTACGAAACCACCTACCTGCATCCATGAGAGACCTTACTGGGAACAACCTCAAGACGGAGTTGAAGATATGGCTGACGGCAAGACCTTTCTACACCCTGGATGAATTTCTTGAGAGGAGAGAAGACCTACTGTAAACCAACAATCAACCAATTTTAAAATAAACCACTTGACACTATTGTAATTCTTGAAGAATTGTATAATAAAGATATTTTTGACTTTGACTTTTGACTTTGACTTGACTTTGAACAACGATGGATATACTGGATATATCTCAAGGACCGACATTCGACGAAACACTATGGGAGAAGGAATATCACACACACAACCCTTACACTTCATCAAAATTAAACAATAATGATGAAATAAGGATTCCCATTCAACAACAAGATATTTACACATTACCATGTGAAAGTTATTTGTACATCGAAGGAAGGGTATTAAAATTGGATGGAAAAACTGCTTCAACAGTTCCTTTTATAAATAACCCAATGGCATATCTTTTTGATGAAATAAGATATGAGATATCAGGGGTGACAGTTGATTCAACAAAAAAGGTTGGTATAACAACTACATTAAAAGGATTAACATCATTAACACCACATGAGAAGAATTCAATAGTCACCGCCGGATGGGTTGCTCCCGATAAAGACACTATAACACCTGCTTCCAACGGTCATTTTGATTTTCATGTACCTTTACGATTGCTTTTGGGATTTGCTGAAGATTACAAAAGGGTTATAATAAATGTTAAACAAGAATTAGTATTACTCAGATCTTCAACTAATAAGGACTTAATACTTGCAGACCCTGCAACTACGGAAGATAAATTGGAATGGCAACTACAATTGGATAAAGTTGTTTGGAGAGTACCTCATGTAAGATTGGCTGATGAACATAGAATAGTATTGTTAAGAAAGTTAAAATCTGACCGTGACATTGTGATGCCATTCCGAAGTTGGGAATTTCATGAATACCCTACATTACCTCAAACAGAACGACAAACATGGACCGTCAAGACATCAACTTACTTGGAACGTGCAAGGTACATAATACTCGGTTTCCAAACTAAGCGAAAAGATGTTATTACTGCAAATGCTGGTCAATTTGATCACTGTAAAATAAAGAATTGTAAAGTTTTCCTAAACTCTCAATTTTTTCCATATGACAATTTAAATGTCATGTTTAGTAAAAAACGTTTTTCCATTTTATATGATATGTACGCAAGATTTCAATCATCATATTATGGAAAGACTAATACACCACTATTATCACCTGATCAGTATTATTCCAAAGCTCCAATAATTGTAATCGATTGTTCAAAACAAAATGAATCAGTGAAATCATCAAGTGTGGATATAAAAATTGAAATGGAATTTGAAGAACCAGTAGCGGATGGAACTTCGGCATACTGTCTAATTCTACATGATAAAATAGTTACTTACACACCTCTGACCGGAATAGTGAAGAATGTACTTTAAGAAGAATTAGTATAACTACTGCAAAATATTGAGGTTAGAATTATCTTCCTTTATTGTTAAGGTTAGAATTTTGTTTCTAAAAGACAAGTTGAAAATAAACAATTTTGTAATTGTATAAATTTCAAGGATTTTACAAAAAAATATAAAAGCAAGAAAATAATTAGTAGAAACTTCATTCTATCTTCAACCGTCGTATGGGAAACATCGTTCGCAAGATGAATTCTACTAACGGAGAAGAAAATACACCTCTAATGGATGAAAATAGTTCTGATATAGAAAAACAAGTTGAACAAGAAATGGATGAATTCCTCAAGTTTAACAAACATAAGAAGAGAGAAGAAGAAGGAGAAGCTGAAAAAGGAGTAAAAAGAAAAAAGGTTGAAGTTAACATTACAACAAATATTTTAACAGAAGTATTTCTTCGAATTTTCTACCCTATTTCTTCATGCATGACAAAAAGTATATCGGTTGGAATTGTAAAATCATTGGATTATTCACCAATTGTTATGTTAAATCAAGGAAGTAAAATGGTTATCTTTACTGAAACTTCTTGGGATTCTCTAATGAAACATTTACATCTTTTGGAATGTTATTTAACTAACAACACATTTGGAAAAAGAACAAGATTAAGTTTATTAGAATCAAATATTGAAGTTGATATAATCAAACATCGTGGAGGACAAGTTGTTCGCTTCAAAGATTTAACTAGACATGATGTAAAATTACATTTCACTAAAGAAGAATTTTACACTTTAAGTTGTACTACCGGTCCTGTCACTAGATACTTAAAACAACTAGTATTTTCAAGTACAATAATTAAAGATTATCTAATCGATACATTGGACAGACAACCATTTATTCCAATTTTATATGGTCCTGTAGATACTTCAATTTTTAATCGAATACCTCAAGAAGTAGATATGTGGAGACAAGTAAACAACTATCACACCAATTTTAATATAAACGAAGAAGCACAAGAAATAAAAGAAGAACAATCGTGTTTGTAATAACAGTTAGTTGTTGATGAGACTTCATCATGAACAACAGGTTTCGTTTTCTACTGCATCACAGTTAATGGAAGTTAAAAGAGGTATAATTGAATTTCAAGCTTTTCAAGGGAATGATGGAAATTTCATTATTAAAGAATTAGTAATTTTGGATATGAACACATCTGTAATTTATCATTACTTGTTCAATAAACTAACAACTAAAGCGAAAGTTACAAACAAATGGTTAAACAAACATTTTCACAACTTAAAATGGGATGAAGGTTTTATTCATTATAACATGATGCCACATATTATGAATCATTATTGTAAAGAGTTCAAAACTATCTACACAAGAGGATTGGAAAAAGCAAATTGGATACAATCATTTACAAGCAATGAAGTGATAAATGCAATAATAGATAGAGATTTCCAATGCTACTTTAATGAACTTTGTATTTCATCAAAAAGTTTTAAACATCGAAGGTCACAGTGTGCTTTGAAGAATGCCTACCGCTTGAATAATTTCCTTCAACAAAGTGGTGGGGGTAGCGTCAGTGGTGGGGGTAGTGTCAGTGGTGGGGGTAGTCTCGATAATAAAAGTGAGAGCGCTACCATGACACAGCATGAGTATTACTCGAACCTCCGAAGAGACAACATCTCCAACGGATATTCTTATTAACAAGAAGATTAGCATCAGCAAAAACATTAAGATGGCATCAAACAACTTACTTCAAAATTTAGTTGAACAATTCAACGCTCATTCAAAATCAACAATCCTACCTACGAAGAAATGTTCCGAGCTGAAAGAAGAAAAACACTACATCATTCATACAATAAAGAAGATGGAAACTTCAGTAGGTGATGCTATAAATTGCACATTAAGCGAGGCACCTTATACAATTTTTGATGAAGCAAAATTTCAAATCTTCCTACCAAAGCGCTTCGTACAACTACTACAAAATGAAGATCTTCGTATAATTCAACCCGGCGCACTCTATTTGGTATCACATGGACCAAGTGGAAACAACTCTACTGAACTTACAATTCATGTAACACCTACTACTGATTAGTTTGTACATAAAATTGTAAATATTTCTTTGTAATTGTTTCTCAATAAATATGATATAAACCTAAAAAAAAAATAAAAAAGCAACATATTGTAATGTGTTTGTACATTACAATATGTTGCTTTTTTAAAAATTCCATGGGATGACCTTGACCCAATTTTGTGTGATAATAAAAGTGAAAATCAACTTGTGAAATTCATCAGTCTACGACTACCTTTCGTACCGTACACATCTCACTCTCTATCACTAAATACAAAACTTCAACATGTCCCTAAAGGTTAAGTGTGCATCTTATGATACCAACACCATTACTACTTTTGAACAACTTGAAGATTTAACTAATGAAATGCGAGTTTTACTTACCGGTGGTTATCACTTAACTGTTGATGTTAGTGCTACTAATACAAGGATGTTCACTAAAACAAAATATTGCGATGATGAAATATTTTTTTCTACACAACCTACAACTTCTTCATCGCCAGCTGGTCAACATAACGTCAAGTTCCAGAAGTATTACCAATGTTAAATAACTTTTAATAAATAAAATTACAACTAAGGAATCACGTGATCAATGTCAAGTTCATAAAAAGGATGTAACAGTTTGATAAATAATCATTCCTTCTCAGCTCTCGCCACGACAAGATCTATTCTAGAAAATGTTATACAGAATGATGATTGAACTTGATGGGAAAATCTATGGAAAAGATTATAACACTGTTGAACAAATGACTCAAGATTTAGATGTATTAACTAAAGAAATATATCAAGCTAAATTAATTTTAAAATTTCCGAAGTACATCCACTATCAACAGAAGAACTTATTGCTATGGCTAAGGCGGAGAGAGAAAAAAAGTCTGAAGAAAACAAACAGAAACAAACTTCCTAAATTTCAATAATCCTTACACTTGTAAGGTATAATTTTTTAAAACTCCATTTGGATGACCTTGAAATTACCCCTACCACTTTTCATAGTACATAAAACTCGCTATTCATCACTATACAATCTAATTCTTTCACTAGACTCCGCAGCATCAACATGGAAGAGCAAAAATACAAGTACAAACCTCGTTACTGTTGTGAACAACAGTGTACAGATTTAGGACCAATGATGCTGGATGGGTTAGCTTGTACTAAATGTGAATTCTTCGGATCTTGTTATTGCAAATGTAAAACAAAACAACTACCGCCACCGGAATTGCGAACTTTCAAATTTTACAAATCAAGATATTTTCATACATGTTGTCCTCAGAGATGTTTCAAATTTCACCCTCTAGATCTTGCTCATTGTCAACGCACCAAGTCTCATCAAGATGATTTTTGTACACATATGATAAAAAGATGTAAATACAGATCAGATTGGTATTCCGATCCTGTAGAACCATCAAATGTATAATTTCAGTTTTACACTCTTTTTTAAAACTTCAATTGGATGACCTTGAAATTTCCCCCACCACTAGTTCTTTTATATAATATTAAATCATTCCACTTCCAACACTATAACTAACAACATGGAAGGAAAATTTATCAAGTTTGAACATATAATAACTGACAGGGAGGAGATGGAAGAATTGTTTCAAAACTTACTTTCTATCATTGACGAATATCCTATAAGATGGTTCAGAATTGTAGTTCAATATTTAAATCCTGGTGAATTGTTTTCTTCATCGAGTGAAGAGGATGAAACAACTACTTCGGTTCAAATAATTGAATTAAAAGATGAAGAAGAAGAACTAAACGTTTTATTCAATCATAAGCTCAAGGTTTCCTATATAAAAGCCCCCTCCCTAGACAGCCCCCCTCCCTAGACGCCTGCTCAAGGTCGCCATTATATAAGCCCCCTTCCCTAGGCGCTAATCCTCATTCGATTGCCAACTCTCTAACGATGAACAACTCTCCATTGGCACGAATGAATGCTAGTTTTGAAATAAACTCAAAAGAAGATTTACAAGATATATTTAATACTTTAAATGAAATTATAGATAAATTTAACGCTATTACAATGAATTTGGAAATAACTTACGCTTGTCCTATTTGTAATAAGGTTGAAAGTTCTGATGAAGACAGTTTACTAAATCTTACTCCTCTTACCCCTCTACAGTCGGACACAACTTCTGAGGCAAATGATGAGCAACATCTTTCCCCCACCACTTCTTTATTTAATCTACATTTCCCTCTTTCTATTCTCATTCCATCGTCGCCTCTTCGACTATCAACATCGCTTCTTTCAAAATTTCAAAAAACACAAACATGATGGATATGATGGATGAAGTTCCATTTGTAACAAAGATGGAAGAGGATAAATTGAAATTGGAAATCAAACGATTGGAAATGGAACGGGAAAACCAACTCGAGATGTTACGTTTGTTCAAACTTTTTAAATACATCATCTGGGGACTCTGCGTTTACCTTCTCATCGTCGTCGGTGTTTGTGTTTACAACTCTGTAGTTCATAACAAAACTTCAACTTGTTTAAACACTGCTGTCACACATTGATTGTATGTTTTTCACAAATAAAATTCACAAACCTAATTCTATACCTATCCCGCTATCACCAGAGTTAGTTCCACTCTCCGAACTATTACTCCGGTGGTAGCGGGATAGGGTTTTTTAAAACTTACTCTGGATGACCTTGACATACTTTCCATAACCCAATTGTCAAGTTGAATTTCAAATTTCAAATAACATCTCCTCCCCCACCGGAAGCTATATGGCATGGCATATGGCGGCGGCAACTGATTTGGCAACTGGCCGATGGCAGCTGGCGGCAGCAGCTGGCAATTGGCACGACTTCCGTTTTGAAAGTAACCAAACCCCACTACTACTCAACCTTACCAGTAAGTGGTATGGATCTTCCTTGGAAGCAGTGGACTGTTCTCAATCGATTCCGCACTGGGGTGTTAAGATGTAATTATTGGAAATACAAATGGGGAATGACAGAAGACCAGTAATGCTTCTGTGTAGGGGAGTTCCAGACTATGACTCACATAGCCAATAAGTGCCCTTTGAGTTCTTTCCCGGAAGGACTGATGGACCTTCATTGTGCAAGTGAAGCTGGGCTGCAATGGCTTAGCCCCCTGGATTTAGCTTTATAGAGAGATCATTAATGTTTATTTTAGTTTTATTTTAAATGTATTGACGCAGGTGCTTTGCACTGCAGAACATCTTTTATTTATTTTTTTATTATTATCTTTAAGATGGTGGCTGGCTATGACAGCCATACGATGTATATATTTATCATTATCACTTGGCTTTTTTACAAAGAGGTAACAGAAAGTTGGTAAATGCTTAAATAAAATCATTCCTTATATAAAAAAGCTGACTCAAAATAATGCATTTCAGTCATAAAACCAACTTTTCTTGTTGTAAATATTAGTCATATTTATTAGAATTTTTACTATTAATACAGATTCTGTAGAGGGTAATGTACAAAAATGAAACAACTTATACCAAAATATGAAAGCGAATAATACGTAACACAAGTTTATGGTACTTTTTATTACTAAGACTAATTTAGGTTCTTAGGTATAATAAGGAAAATATGTCTCAGAATTGCAATATGCATGGCTATTTATCAGGATTGCAATTTATACGTGGTATCTTATGAGGACCTAGTTGCAAGTCTAACAGTGAAGAGGGTAAATTGTTTTGATTTACAAAAATAAAGATTAAAACATTTTAAAAATTATGTAAATTTTCTATATATATTTTTAAGAGCTTTCTATGCATTAATTTCATCCAAATCTCATTTTTTTATAAAAAAATACGATGTAAGAATTATTACATAAAAGAGAGCTAAAATTGGTTGGTGGGTAGTATTGATTTATATCTTACGTTTAACTACAAAAGAAGTATTTTGGAGATACATTATTATATTTGAGAAAAATATATTTTATTCTAAAATGAAGCAGACAAAATGTTTATTTGATTTTACAATTACTTAAAAGTACGTTGTCACCAAAACTGTTGTGAATGACATAGTTTACATTTACCGTAATTCATTTTTTTTTTTTGAAAATACGACTTATTTATTATATGGTGGACATTTTAAGGTGAGTAAGACTGCAGGGTTGGTGTGATGATTGTGATGAATCAGATAAGGTTTGGCTTCGTTAATGACAATTAGTAGCTGATTTCTTTGTCAGAATCATTGATTAACAGTACAATTACCAAAGGAAGCTGGATCTAGTTACGAACCACGAAAATGCTCTAACTTTTCTCAGGATCGAACAATCAAACTTAATATTCAAAGGCGAGCTCTATAACCACTTAGCTACCCAGCCAGTTATAAATAAAGAAATAATAAATAGAATACACCTTTATTTTGTATATTACCCATTCAATAGGAAAGAAACAAATAGTAATTGGCCAAACTACTAGTAATTGTGATGTTTTAGAACAGCTGAGATTAGTCATGACAGATTATTCAATATCTTCTATATATTAATAGGCAAGCATTTTTCATTTCTCTTTTTTTCTCAGCTTGTGGGCATCGAAAGAGAAAGCCGCTCATAACATTAAAAAGGTATTGTGCTGTAGATGAGCAGAATCGCATTTTAATTCACCTCGGCCCATGGGGCTACGCCCTACAGGCTTTCAAAGTTTCAATGTTAATGTTATGAGAGAAGGTTATTGATTGAATCATTAGATAGCTGTTGTAATAACAAATGTTAGAAAATCAGGAAGAACAGATTCTTCAGTTATAACATATTTTTTGACTAATTTGGCCCAGTCGAACTGAAAAACGTTGGTTGAATTTCAACCAAGAGGTGACCTCTAGTTTTCATTATTTGATATAACTTGATATTTTTAAATATCATATGATCTGTTTATTATTAAATGTATTTTCTTAAATGTAATGAAAATAAACCCTCTGATTACGTCTTTGTCAGGTTCTTATTATTTATTATTTCTAGGCCTACCCTCTCTAAAATTATGGCGTAGAATGGAGCGGAGAAAGATCATTTCAAAGCCTCTTCAAGACGAGTAAGCTATTGTGAAGTGGTGGTGGTAGAGTATGCGACGAACTTTTGTCTTCTAAAAGTTTTTTACAGTATTTTAATCTGACGTTGTAGTTGCAGAACATCTTAAGTACTGAGAATTAAATTTAAATCTTTTATTAATTAACTAAAAATATGAAAGCACATTTATTCAGTATACAATTAATTATTAACTTTTATAGCATTTGTTTTATCAAAGATTTATATTATTTATCTTTGATAAAACTTGAAAGTAAAACATTTCTGTTTTATGATATAAATAATTTAGTTCCGTCTGTTTGAGCCAAGACAAATGAAGCAGATTTAAACCAATGCCAGTAAAAGTGGGTCGTTTTAGAGATATATAAACATCGTTTCTGCTGGGTATCGTGTGCTATGATATGGTTCATCGCTTGAAGCTGCTCTTCTAGCTCATTAAATCCTAAGTACAAAACAAATGCATTGCTTGAGATGAATTACAGTAAGTGTATTTTTAATCTCAATAATTATAACATCATTAGTTAGTTAAACGTACGATTTAAATGCTTTATTATATTTAATGTTATTAAAAATTAAACCACACGAAAATATATAGATTTTTAATCTCAATGATTATAACATCATTAGTTAGTTAAACGTACGATTTAAATGCTTTATTATATTTAATGTTTTTAAAAATTCAACCACACGAAAATATATAGATTTATTTTATTCTTCCTTACCTTAAGTCTAATGAAAATTATAAAATTCGATAAAAGTAAAAAAGGAAAAATGCATAGGAATTGATTAAATGGAGATCAATGCGGAAACTGAATCGGTCAACAAATACATAATATTTTTCTAACTTCATGTATCCACACGTAACACATAGACAAGAAATAAACGTATTTCTCCGCACAGATCGCAAATCCATGATAACCTAATTTAATTCATAATTTTGCAAACTAACTTGAACAAGTGTCGTATATATTTGTATATATTAGTTTTCATTTTTTTAGCCTACTTCTAAAAAAAAATAGTGTTTGCAAAGTTCAGGGTAGTAGTATTCACATTTAGTATTTATCTAAGTACTTCAGGAGGGAGTCATCGAAATACAAAAGTTTATTTCTCCCGTTACCAGATACTAAAACCCTGTAAGATTGTTTTTTTTTTTTTTTTTTTTTTTTTTTTTTTTTTTTTTTTTTGTATTATAGAGAATGCAACTATTATTGACAGAACTTCAATACCATATGATAACCCGTAATGTTTTGTTTTAGACCAGTAAATTGATTTAAAAACTTACAAAGCTACATTTCACTTTATATTGTGAAAAGACATTAAAAATATGTCAATAGAAATTAGGTTTAAACATTTAGACACTTCCTAGTTACAAAAATACACTGTGCAAAAATTTAAAAATACTAATAGAAATAGACTGGTTAGAAAAATACTATAAAAAAATAGACTTGTGTTATTTTAACGGAAAGAGGTTTTATATCTAAAGAGGATCTAAGAACAATTCAGTAATGCGTTAAACACAAACAGACAAAGCAGCTTAGACAATTTGAAGTAAGTCCCCTGCAAAGTTGGACTGTCAGCAGACAGTTTTGTCCTTGGCTTAAGACGCGTCGTGGTCTTATGACCCTGTAAAAAACTTTCAAAATCTTATAGCTTTGTAAAAATTGTATTTTTCTACAATTTAAACCTAAAAGATATATTTCATATAAAATAATTGTTTATTACAACATTCATTGTAGTAAATATTTTGATCTGTGATAGAGAAGACAGTTCTATTTCATATTCAGTCAAATTCTTGTTCTTTTTATTAAATCAGTAATTTTCAAAAGTATTTTATTATTTCGAAGTATAATACAAAACTATAGGACAAAAGTATACAAAACCTTTAAAATAAATTGAAAGAAGCCATAAATATATATTTTCTTTTACTTTTTATATTGAAACAAATCGAGAATTTACCATAGTATAAAAACTCTATACATCGAGTACTATGCCATTTACAATATAATTTTTCTTTTAATCTGTCATTATATTTCCTAATATGTTGCTAAAATATAAGTAAGAAAACACTAACTAAAAATAGGATACAAACATTAATATATAAATTAAATGTTGTTAAAAGTAAATTACTAAAATTTGCCCAAGGGATTGTTAATGTTCAATTCAAATAGAGGACACATCTAGGACCAATATAGTGGTAGCCTTCGGACATGTCTGGGGACGCAGCAAATTGGTTCTATTTTCTACCACATTAACAACTCCTATTGTAAAGGCTTCTACTGGAAATGTTTAAATACAAAGTAACATTAGTATTTTCTACTGAGAAATTGAAAAAGGCTAGTCCTTCGTACTCCAAAAGACATATATTTTTTAACACATTCACTTTTCAAATCCATTTGACAAATTTACTTTAGGATAGTATTGGCGTAGTTGTGGCCTCTAGACTGGATATCTTCTAGATAAAACGTTTACAATAATTTAAGTAATTTTAAAACTTGCAATGAAGGCAGTAGAAAATAATTGTAACTGAAAGTACACAGAAAAAATTGTTTTGTTGGCGCAACAAAATTTATTTTGTTGCCGTCGTTTTGTTGAGGTAACCAAATAAATTGGTCAAACCAACAAAACCAATGGTTTGGATCAACAAAAGGGATTTGGTTATAAAATTTGGTATTCCCAACAAAAAATGTTTTGTTGTGGCAACAAAACTTATTTTGTTGCCCTCGTTTTGTTGAGGGAACCAAATAAATTGGTCAAACCAACAAAATCAATGGTTTGGATCAACAAAATGGGTTTGGTTACAAAATTTGGTATTCCCAACCAAATATTTTGTTTACCCACATAGCACAGAATATTTATTTCACGTCAAATAAACGTTCAAGGTGAATCAGTAAGTTATTTCACATTTAAACTTTTTGAGTTTTAACAAAGCTCTGAACGGAGGCCGAGTAAAAAATGGCTAAGTAGTAAATTAGAACCGCTATTTTCACAGCTCCCGTGGCTCAGGTGGTTAGAGCGTCAGGTCATTGAATATGAGGTTGAGGGTTCGAATCCCGTCACAGATACATACTTTTTGATTTACTTTTTTTATTTATTTACTCTTTTTTAATCTGTTGGTTGGCATAAATGCATTAATTCATGAATTTTTATGTAAAAATAATACTTTTCAATAACTCAGGCCAACAAAATGGTTTTGTTAATTCAACAAAATGTATCAGGATTTTGTTGAAATAACAATATAGCTTTTTGTTGCAATTACAAAAAATTTTTGTTGCTTTAACCAAAAAATTTTAACAAAATTATTTTGTTAGTCCAACAAAAAATATAGTTGTCCCTATTTCAACCAAATTTTTTTGTTGGGACAACAATTTTTTTGTTACCCCAACAAAACAGTTTTTTCAGTGTAGAATCACATAAACTAGTTAAAAGTACTAAATAAAAGTGTAGGGCTAACAACAAAATAAAATAAGGGATTTGTCATAGAGATTTATTTTTTATTTTTAATACATTTTTTTATTTTAAAGCTTGCCACAATTATATCATGATGACAAAATTGTACACTGATAATAAGACGATTTAAAAGTTACTGGCGATTTTACTTTTGTTAATCTAAGAAATATACACATGCTAGTTAGATAAACTAAATAGTAAAAGAGAGGCAGATTAATAGCATTAATGATGATCAGGTTTTGTTGAAACGTCAGGAAAAACCATGGTTGGCAGACTGATGGTATAAAATTCATGAAAATATTTTATTTTGGGGATATAGTAAAAAAGTGCATTACTATACAATGTTTTAAAATCAGTTTTGCAATTTCGAAAATGATGGAGATCATAACATAGGTCATTTTAGTATTGGTTTTACACTCAACATTACAATTTAAATTAAAAACTGATTTAAAAACTCCTTACACTTATTCAGCATTCGCCCATACCTCCCAAATACCATATATTGTACCATACCATATATTGCATTTTTGCATATATTGTATTATAATCACTCTAGTAACCCAGATTTTTTACAGAATAGTGTCCCGGAACTCTCTTTAACCCTTTTGTATATTTGTTCCTTGCATAGAAACAAGAAAAAAAACATCATACAAATAGGGGTCTAAAATACATCGTTAAGCCACTAGCCTCCATTTGATTTTTTTCACATAATAATCTTTATTTCCGTAACGGATGGATGTATTAAGTTCATATTTGGGATAAATCTTTGTCATCCCAATGTACATTTTCAGGGATTTTTTCCACTCTGCATTTAAAAAATGGCAGCTATTTTAAATGTTCAAACTCAAATATATACAAATTTGCAAATTTCATAAAAAGTGTACTGGATACAAAAAAAGTCTCCATATTAAAGTATCTAACCAACTGTGTCAAGTTTGTAAATATCTGATAACAAATAACGAACTTATTGAGATTCTTATGTTAAAATAGCCTTAATTTTCATTAATTATAATGCAAAATCAAGTTTTTTTTAGCAAAATCGCAATAACTCTGTTATTTGTTTCAGATCCTTACAAACTTAATACTGTTGGTTAGATTATTTAAGTTTTTTGTGTCGAGTAAAATTTTTATTTAATTTACCGATTTTGAGACATTTGAGTTCGAAAATTCAAACTGGTCGCCATTTGGAAAATATACAGTGGAAAAAATAAATTTTTTCCTGAAAATGTACATTGGTATGATAAAGGCTTATCCCAAATATGAACTCAATACAACCATCAGTGACGGAAATAAAAGTGAAAAAAAAAAATGGTGGTTAACGACTTAACGATGGATTTTAGACCCCATTTGTACGATGGTTTTTTCTTGTCTCGATGCAATGAAAAAATATACAAAACGGTTCCAGAGAGTTCCGGGACACCCTGTATATAAGAGTATTATAAAATAATTATTTATCATTCATAATTAAACTTAAAAAATTACCAACAAAAGGCGAATTTTGTGCAGGACATTCTTCAGCCTTTTGAAAAGCAAGAGTAATTGCAGGCATTTAGGAGCAGCCACGCTGGGTTCATTGTGCCGCTGAAAGATGAACCGATTTAACCCTCCAAATCTGGTAACGATGCCTCCAGCTGTCAAGTGTTTGTGTCCCGCAGCGTCAAATGAGTCCTGCAGCCCTGTAAATCAAGCAAAGCTCTTTCATCATATTGCCTGAAAGAAAAAGTTTAAGATATTTTCAAGCAATATATTTTTGTTGGTAATTATTTTTTACATAATTATTAACCACAATCCATGTAAATAAAGCTAATAAAGAGAATATAAAATAAATTGAGATAAAAAATAAACAGTTTTATAACTCATATAGAAGAAATTAAATAGTTTCGATACCTTTATATTATGGTCAATATATTTGTATCCCTTGAACAAATAAAAAAAAAGAATAAAAATTATTCATTATATTATTTTACATAATTTGTCAATGAATAATTTTTCCCAATTGACTATGGTAATTGACTGTGGTGGCGTCAGACCAGTCAGATAGTTAGCTCTTCAGGGAGAGGAAACATGTAAAAAGGAAAATTTGTTGCATTTGTTCAGGCAAAACTTGCCAAACACGCCTATATTAATAGGAATCATGATAATAGTACAAACATCAATTTCAACAAAATTAGAAGTTCTCGATCTTATAAAGGTACCTTTCAAAGAGATAAGTTTATAGTTTTCGCCTGAAGCTGTTGTCGTTCTTAACTTATCCGAGTTCATTTGGCAGGTTTTGAAAAAAAGTTTAAGCACCACATATATTAGTTACGATTCAAAAATGTTAAGTTACAGCAACATTTCAATACCTTTAAGACCTTATTGAAATGTTGACCTAACTAAATAGGTAGTTGAAGCCAAGTATTTATTTATTTATTTATTTATTGACATATTCGTTACACAATAGCTACAGGACATTACCCAAAACAGCTATCTTGAAAACAAACAAAAATTTACAAAAATAATATTTAACCCAGTACAAGAAAATATATTACATGCAAACAATAATCTTAGGCATAAACAAAGAAAAGAACAACTTTATGTGTGTGTGGATTAAGAAATGTATAAAATAAATAACGGTTAATACAAGTGCAGTATTATACATTTACAATACATACATTAAAACAAAAAACACTAGTTAAATAATCTATCCATTTGGTTCATAAATCAACTAAAATTACAATTAAACAGATCAATTTAATCTTTATATAAATTAAATAATCTAAAAGCCTTGAAAAAAGATAAATTGTAATGTTGAACTGTGTGGCAACGCTGAATAAAAAAAAAAAAAAAAAAAAAAAAAAAAAAAAAAACTAAAGATGGTCTCACATTATTTCTGGGAACGTACAGGTTAATTTTACTTAATAAAAATGGGCTGTCAACAAAACCATGAACCAACTTAAATAAAAACAAAATTGTACTTTTATATCTTCTTATTGAAAGGGAATGAAAAGAGAATAAATTTCTTAAAACAACTGTCGATAAATCTCTATTACAGGGGACATTAAATATTTTATGATACAAGTATCTTAAAAATTTATTATGAATAATTTCAACAGAAGTTATACTGTTTAGTGAAAGTGGATCCCAAATTATAGAGCAATATTCAAATCTACTTCTGACCAACGAAAAATATAACATACTGATAGAGTGTACTGAGGTGAAGAATTTTGTATTCCGAATTATGAAACCCAATATCTTAAGCATTATTTATAATTTTATTTATATGGATTTCAAATTTAAAAGAAGAGTCAAATATTACACCTAAGTCTTTTATTTGAGATACCACTTAAAGTTTTGATAAATTTATTGAATAGCCATAAGGAACTATATCCTTTTTCCTTGAATAAGACACCACAAAACACTTACGAACATTAAGGAACAACTTATTTTGTTATCACCAAAAGTCAAGGATATCAAGTGATGACTGTAATAATGCAGAATCATTATTGTTTCGGATATGTCTATACAATTTCAAGTCGTCTGCAAATAATAGACATTTTGAATCCACTATCTCACTAGGAAGTTCGTTAATAAATATAAGAAAAAGTAAGGGACCTAGATTTGGGCCTTAAGGGACACCTGAAGTATTTGAATACATACTTGATTTTAAATTCGAAACCGTGACAAAATTAACAACGATTTTTTTAAGTATGATTCTATAAAACTAACAAAAGGTGAAGAAAAATTAAAATTGGAAAGTTTTTTAAGGAATGGAGTGATCAACAACATCAAAAGCCTTTGAGAAATCTGTATAAACTACAATTACGCGTCCACCAGTGGGACATATTCAGATGATATGTCAAAAGTAAATTCCATTAAATTGGTGACTGTTGATTTACAGGGGAGAAATCCATGTTGTTTTGGAGATATTTTTATTTTGACAGCATTATATATGCCTGTATAAAAGAGACTCAAATATTTTAGCAAAAGAATTAAGCAACGATATAGGACGATAGTTTTCAACATTCTCAGCTTTTAAAGACTTAAAAATAGGAACCACATTTGCTTCCTTCCACCTTTGTGGGAAAACACAGGAAAATATTGAAAGATTAAAGAGAAAACATAGAGGTTCAGCTAATACTTCACCACAGCCTTTAACTACATAGCAAGGAATACCATCAGGACCAGAGGATTTTTTGTTTTTATTTTTTTTATAGCATCCACAACTTCAGGAACAGTGAAGAAAATGTCTCTATTTTCTCTAGGAAAACCAGCAAACAAAGAAACCGTATTATTAATAGATGCATTGGTGAAAGCAGATTTAAAAAAGTCTGCAAACGGCTACTTTGCCCTTTGATACGACATTGCCACAATATCTCATTTCCATACAACCTATATCAGATGATGGAGAAGAACGCTTTGACTTAATATGATTCCAAAAATATTTTGAATTAACGTTAATTAAATTTTCAACATTTTTAAGTACTCATTATATGCAACACTTATTTGAATTTTTATACTACTTCTTAGCTCCTTGAATAAACTATCGTGATACCTTGAAAACTGTCTCTTTTAGCACAATTATTCTTCACTTTTATAGAATCTATTATATCTTTAGTAAACCAGCAAGGATACTTACTTTTTAAAATAAAACGTGTTTGGGGTATACATTGATCAAATATTGAAGTATGAATGAGAAATGAGTGTAGGATGATGGTGGCGCGATCTTGTAGTCTTGTAACTGACTAAGACCGACATTCTCCTTAGACAGGATTGTTAATTAATATCTCAACAGCCAATGGTATCTAGGGACCTACAGTTTAACGTGGGATCCAAACCACAATTTTTACCTCACATATACGAATTGGTTTAATTATAAGGATGGTCTTTATGGACGAAGTAGAATTCATTAGTGCGGATGTCAATCCTCATCAGGGAATATCGCATCCACAAGCCATCCCTTATATCCAAAATTCGTGACCTCTAAGTAGCGGGATTACAGGACGACGCCACCGTTCCAGTAATAGTTAACCAAATGACTTATTGCCTTGAACTAACCTATATTAAATAATTCTCAACAGCCAATAATATATTAATTTGGGTCAACAAACTGTTATACCGAAAGATGAATTTCAAAGATAAATTCTAAGTGTTCGCAACAAAGGACAATAAGGAATTAAAGCTATGAGATCGTTATTCATTTCTTGTATCATATTTTATTAATTTTTTAATGTAGTGGATGGTCACCTTCTAAATTTTCTATAACCTTTTAATAATTTTTCAATTGTACATCGGAGGAAGGGGTTGATGTTTGTAATATAAATTTCATTAACTCGTAAAACTTTTTAGGCAGCTGATTTACTTCCGCCTTTACTGAAACAAATAAAAAGAGGATATATCAAATTTCGTGTTTTATGAGAAGAATGGTTCACTTCCGTCTATATTGATCCCCAATAAATCCGCTTTATTGTGACTGATGGTCGTAAAATTTTATTATTCTAGAATTACAAAACGTTGTTTCTGAAAAAACTTATTTTTATTTAAGAGGATTCCTTGGGTTAGATTTTAAAAATGAGATTGCTTTTTATGTTTAGTTAAAATTTCGATTCTAAACATTCTTTGTAGACTATGTTCTAAAACAAATATTTAGAATTTACAAGTTCATATTTATCTAATCGTCCAAAATAATGGTTTGTTTATTTTCAACAATAGTAGATTTCACCGCTAAGAAGGAAAGTGGTTTTTTTTTACTGTGCGCAAACGCAATTTACAAGCGAGACGAAGCCAAGCTCGGAAATAGCGATTGAGCACAGAAAAAAGCACTTCCCTTCCAATTGTTGAACAACGTTTTTCATCATACTGCTAAAATATATAATGGATAACTAATATAAAAGTAAATTAATTAATATTTTATTACCTGTCAACATTTAATAGTTGACCTCCATCTTAATTTAAATATTCATTATAAACAGCTTATATATACGTTGAATTAAAGAAATGTCAAAATCTTTTATTAAAATTGTAGTCTGCATGTCGTTTTTTGTTTACATTAGCCTGTTTGATTTTGGATTATTATGATTTTTTTCCAAAAAAACAAAAACAACTTTTGAGTTTAGCACACTGAAAAAATTAACAGATGTTTTTTTTCTGTGCACTTTTTAAACGCTACAGAAAAGGCTGACTTTGTAAAAAACGGGTGTTCTGCGTACATTATGATGAAAAAGTAACATTTTTAATCATGCAAAGAGGTGTTCTAAAGTTTATACTACATACCATTAGATGTAATTTCCTTGTTTTGGCCAGAATTTATATATTCTACGTCATGTTATTAGACAGGAGAACATGTAATATAGAGTGACAGGCTTTTAGTGTCATAAATAGTTTACTATATTTCACATTTGTTATTCTGGGACAAATTGTTTCTTTGACAGATTAAAAAATATTCTCAATCAAGCAAAACAATTACAAATGTATTCAATTTTCTCTTTCAGTGTCTAAACTAAATTAAATATACATTCAATTTTGTTTTTTGAAAATGTCCACAAATGTTTGATTTGCTCAGCATATGACTTACAAAAATGATACTACGTTTTAAATACATGTTTTACTTCACCACACAATGAGAAATGATAATGAATAAAAAACGAGTAACATACAATTGATATAAGAAAATTTAATAAATTTTCAGTTATTCATTTAAGGTTGAAAAATAAAAAATATGATTAAGCAGTTACTTATAGAAAACGTAGTTTTTTTGCATTTGTTCCTTTGAAATTGAAAATATTTATTAGCATTTAAAATAATGCCTTCTATAGGTTATAATTACAGTACCCCACTGGAAGTAATAAAAAACAATTTATACTAGAGTGTAATTGGATGTTTGAATTTACAAACGGGGAGAATTTAATTTTAGGAGTTCTCCCACCTTAAAATACTTAATTTAGTTTCAAGCACTTTTTAATAAGAAAATATTTTCATTTATTACGACTTTCATTATTATTTATTTCTTACTGTTAAAATATTTGTAAAGATGCTTAAGAAGGTTATTTAAATACTAAATCAATGATTTTGGTTTGTTGAATGTCATATACGTCACAATATAATTAAGAATTGTATTCTAGCGTAATGAATAATTTATTTACAACATTGCGTATACTTTCATATGTAATTTCACATTCGGACTAAATTACTTTTTAAATGTAATGATTTTATTATTCTGATATAAAACATCATAATGTTTTTAAACAGCAGTGAAAACGGATATGATAGTTATTATGGGTTTTTGATCATATTTCTTATGCATTTTAAATTATTTTCTACATTTTAACATTGATATATTTGTTAACAAGTGCATCATCAGGTTTTAATAATTCACTTAATTACTAGTTAAACTATTTATTGCATAATTTATGTTAGAGAAAACAAAACAATATCCTACCAAACTGTAGCAATCTACTCGAGGTACATATAGAAAAGCAATTGAGTTGTAACCTTAGGGGATCTCCAGGGAAGAGGCAAATTGGTTCCTTCCTAACACTATTGTGTGGTTAAGGTAAAATCCATCATCGTTAAAGGTTTTGTAACCACTGAAAATCAGCAAAACGTGATGAAAAGTCGTAGAAAACTGATACTTTTAGTGCAATTTTATTTTAATTTTATTTTGTGTCTATCTACGCCGGTAGCATTTTTAACGTTTTGACTTGGAACAGTCCAATCCCCAGTTTTGTTACTATCTAACATCGACCAGTTGTTAGAAAGCATCATTAATTAATAGCCCAATGACAAATGGCAACTGGGTCCGGAATCAAACCTTTAAAAAGCTATTAACTTTTCTCAGGATCGAACCGGCAACCTTTGTATTCAAAGGCGAGCACTATAACCAATCAACTACCCAGCCTGTATATTTGTAAAATATTTGTAAAAGAGTGAAAATTCACAGATTTAACAATTTAAGTAAAATCTAGAGTAAGATAGTTTGGTGTAGCATGTACTAGATAGTTTAACAGGATTAGTTGCAAGTTAGTCTTGTTTAATAGGACGGTCTCGTCAGTTGCTGCCACTTGCACTTTGAGTTGTGTTTATTCTGACACAGACAGTTTACTCCGCTCACAAAGCTGTAATTAGTTGACGTTATTTAAAGTAATAGAAATTTAAGGGAAATTATATCAAAACTAGATTTGCTTTTTAAATGCATGGATTTTAAGTGTTTGGGATTTTCCGAAGTTTATTTTAGAACTAATCTTTTGTCCAATGTAATATCTTTTTTATGGATTTACAATTAATTTAATTGCGTACATTAAGAAGTCTCACCAAGTTGTTACATGCCAATACAACATATAACTGTTTCAGTGGCGCTCTCAAATTAGTAAATTAACTGTTAATTAATTGGTGTTAGAAAAAACCTTTTTTTACATATTATTTCGGATGCATTTGTTAACTACTAAAGTTTATAAAACAAAATTAATGGCAATATAAATATCTTTAGAGGATAACATAGGTGTTAAAATATATTATGGTTAAAATTTATTAAATATCATTTTTATTTAGGTAAGTGCCCCTTAAATGAAAATATGAGGTTAATATAATAAAAATCCATAAATAATTAGTGGTAACAGTAATTTTAATTTATTATGAGAAATTACAGTCGACAATTTAATACTAGTATTTGTGGGGTATAAATAAGTATTTGACAACCAATGGGAGGAATGTAAAGAATTGCAATATCGAAGGTTTTATGAAAAAAATATTTATGTCTGGGAATGTAAGCTTTTAAATTCAAGTTTATTTGTTATTGTCAAACCTTTAATAACACAGATAACTTTATATTTGACATTTCATTGCTCAAAAGTGCTTATTAAAATTGTTACAACTATTCATTTATTAAATACCAAAAAGTTCAACACTGAAATGAACTATATTAATTTTTTAATAAAAATTGAGAACTTTATTGCTTAGTAATACTTTTAAATAGATTTTACATCCTGTTCAACTATGAATATTATTTACTGTCTCTTCCCTATAAAACATTTTGTTTTCAATACATGCTTTATGGGAATCATATGAAGAAATATTTTGAAGTATTTTTTTTCTTTAGTTGTTTTTTCTGTAAAATGTTTTAAGATGATTATTTTATAATGTGGTTGTATATTAATTGGGCAGGGTTACAAAATCACACACTGTTCTTAAAACTTCGCTTTTTCTTCAGTCTTGAAGATTTAAGCTCATACGAAGAAAGGCCCTTTTATAAATAAACAGTTTTATTATATTTGTAAATGGAATGGTTGCAATAAACTAGTTGCTTTGTAATTAAAATAAGTTAGTAACTATAACATCGCTCAAAAACATTAATTCTTAAAATATAGACAGCATATTTTAATTGTAATTTAAGTACAATCGTATTCTCAATATATTTTGGCTAATCCCATTTTATTCTAGAAATTAATATGTTGAATTCAATCGGTGTAAGCCCACGAATATGAATTTTTTTCTACATCTAACTCAACTTTATCCTTGTCCCATGGGAAAGAAGAAAGTATGCCTACTGTCTTCTGATACGATACGAAACCTTATTCAATTACTAAACTACTCCATCAATAAATTATTGATTTTTTAAAATATTATTTATAAAACAGGAGTTCTAGTAAAGTGTACTAACTAATGACTCGACAAACAATCTAATATTTGTTATATTGTAATAATATAGTAGTCGAATATCAGTTAGATAGGTTTTGATATCCTTAAAAGTCTGGCTTGGTAAAACATAGCATATGTACTTAATAAGAAAACGATACGATTTGTTATTGCATTTTTAAATATGATATTGATAAATCCCAATATATTTAATCGACGGAGAAATGAATTTGATGATGAGGCCTATTCAAAGTCTTTGCCGGGATGGCCCATAGGGATAATATTTAATATTCATATTTGCGATTTAAATATTGCAGGGAAACGTTTACAAAACAAACTTTGGTTTTTAGTTTCTCATTGCGAAAAATAACCTTCATATTACTAATAGTTGTCAATTTAAAAGTAATGTAAACATTTTAACTTTCAGTATGAAAATTATCGTTATGGCTTGTAATATAAAGTAATGAAAATGTTGTCTTACATTATTTTACTCTTTTCATTCATATTAAAGTGGTTAACCAGACAAATAACCCCTTCTTAGAGGTTTACTGAATACTGTATAGTATTATTTAAGTTAAAATTACCCTTTCAGTCTGAAAGAACATTTTAAAATATAGAGACTAACAAAAACAACTCTTTTTTTATATCTTTGATTTAAGCTGTTTTAATTAAATTCTTAACTAAATCTCTCATTATTTGCGTCCTGGACCACCTGTGACGCCTTTTAAATTTAACATAATGAATAAATAAAAAATTTACCAGTAAATGCAAATTTATTACTTTTTATTGATTGACGCTAAAACGTACTAAAATTGTCAATCCAGAACAAATGAGATTAATTAAAAATTATAACAAAAATGTTTACGCGTTTTTTTTTTAATTCCAAACGTTATTTTACGAAAACTTTACACTTTTATACTAACGCTTTGAAATTTTAGTTTTTACATAGAGTGACATTGGTATACAGTTAAAAATGTCTCAGAATCTCACTTTAGATACTATTCGATCATAAAACATCGGTTGCAACTAAATTATTTTAACTTTCATATACATTTTCAATAACCTCCACTATATTGTAAATTTAATGAACAATATTAAAATACATTGGGGCTAAAGTTTTAACTCACAATGCGAAAGCAGTTAAAATTAGGATCTAAGACATTTTTATGATCAAACAGTTTTGTAAAATCAAAAGTTTTAAAGGTAAATTTTTTCCCTTCACATTTCATATAGGAAAACTAAACTTTCACCGTTATTATATCTAAAATATTTATGACTAGATTTAAAAAAATAAGTTGTACAGCTGTGTTAAAATATGTTTTGGATAAAAAAATTTTATGAAATGTGCGGTTTTGTATTTAAAGTTGATGACCCCTGTCAATGATTACCGTCAATCGATTTTACTTAACAGGCTCACCTACAATGGTACAATTTATTGTTGTAAAAATTCTCTCTGTTAATCGCAAAAGGGGTAAACTGGGGTGTCTGAGATACCCGGGATAGCATTATTTTTACAGTAAACACCACCATCAAAATACTACGAAAAGTACTGCTTGTCATAATTTTTTAACTTAGGCAATTAAAAAAATTAACAATTAATCTATTTATGACTATAATTTTTTTTTATTTTTGGAAAACGTGATATAAAAGTAATATTCTTTGTGTACTTTCTAAGTGTATAAAATAGGGAATGATAACAGCAATTTCTGAGATGCTTCTGCGTAAGACAAACAATAGAATTAACACAAATACATTTGAATAAATTCAATTATCCGTGCTTTAGGTAAAAAATAAAATAAAATGTTGCTAAGTATTTTTTTTTTTTTTAACACGGATATAAAAAATAAATATTTTACCATATAAAAAATATTATAATATGTTTCAATAACTATAAGATTACAATAGTCTTACATAATACAATTTTATTTTTCCCCTTTATTCCCCTTGTTCTTCATGATAAATGTTTAGTAGCCTAAGCGCTAGATTTATCAGAGAAGGAGAACCGTTGTGAATACGTCGATTGTGTTTTACCAGATTCCTTGAGAGGATTTCTGGTCACAAGAGTGGTACAACAATACACATTTTGCTTCAGTAAATTTTCATAACAGGGTTCAGAAACCAGACACACATTCATAGGTTTGGCTTAGGGTAACCATTGAAAACTCAACAAGGTTACGGATGAGTTCAGGAGAATACGGTAAGCCAGAATAAAAGGTTTGGTGACGTGAAAAAATTGAAATATTTTATGAAAGTATGAAACAATATTCAGGCAAATGTATATAGCAATAATATTTTTTAATAGAATGAATCGGAAAGTACTTTAAGTTTGTCAAGTAAAAGGTATTCAATATTAAATTTTAATATAAAATATTTAATTTTATACCTAACTTACTAGTGGCCACGGTCTTCGATGGATAAAGTAATTTTAATTTTAATTTTTAGAAGAGTTAAAGTTTAACTGGTGCCTAGCTTAAAGATGTTAAATTATATTAATAATAGAATATCTAAGAATTGACCCATTTATTTCTTTTAATTCCACCAATAACATTATTTGACAGTTAATATTTGGGAGCTTACATTTTCATATACATAGTACAGAAAGAAGTAGGTGTTAATAATAAAGCTTAAGAACCCTTTCATTATCTCGGGATTTCACAAATTAGCTTTAAATCTGCTATTTTTTTAGTTTATTTGAAAGATGAAAAATTTATCTATTGAATAAATTTTTGACTTATTTAAGATATTAAGTAGTCTCCATCAATTTTATTTGAGGTAATGAAAATGACAACAATTCAATACTTTTTTGTATATTCTAAGGATTAGTTGCGTTGAAACATTTAGAAATATGAAACATCGAATCTTGGAAAGGACGGGATTTCAGGAGATCAGAAGCATATTTGTACATTTCGATCCGCAAGTCGTTTCACAATATAACACGTGTTCTCATCTTTTCTTAAAAAAAAAAAAAAAAAAAAAAAAAAAAAAAAAAAAAAAAAACACTTTTGCATACGATCTAGAATAACATATTTGTACATAATCCACGTAATATAATACTTTCAAAATGGTTTTTGATGTTTAAAATAACTTATTTTCCCAGTAAGTTTCAATATCAAAATTATATAACCATTTAATATTAATTTATTTTTCATTAACGATAATTTATTTTTATCGTTCATAGTTTGTAATTATTTATCCATCATATTTTCTTAAGAATTTATCTAGAGGAATTTTTTCGGAAACCCCCAATATCGTATTGTTTACACCATTTTGGACTGTAACATTATTATCTAAAACACCGTTCTGGGTACCTAACGCATTTAGTTTCAGAGTTGAACATTGAATTGATGTACGAATTAATATATAACCCAAATTTGAGGATTACAAATTTACCAACATATACAAATATAAAAAACCATTAATTATTAATGTTTTGCATATTTCAGAGAAGCGATTTTCAACATTTTCACAATTTAAATTAGTTTAAATTATTTATAGATGGTCTTTAAAGCAATTAATTTATAACAGGCTGTTTGAAGTCCATTAATGTAAAAAAAGCTTGAAATATTTTGAAATCTCTGTAATTAGTCATATTTGTATTGCTTATGTCCCATTTTAAAACCTCAAAATTATGGTTTATATGAATTAGTAACATCTTACAGTAATATTTTATTTGTTTGTTGTTTACTAATTTTTACTTGTTGTATTAAAATTTGAGAAACAAATTAGTTTTTTTTTTGTAAAAAAAAAACTTTATACGTAGTTAGAAATTAAAATAGCGTTTTAATTAGGCGGAGTACATACCACAAAACCACACGTGTGCCACTCAGTTCCTGGGATGTACGGCCCAGCAGGGGAGAGATATTCGTTAGCACCAACACAATTACCACAACAACCACTGAGTGCTCTCCTTCCCTCTTAGCTCACTCCCTTTCCCTTTAGCTTTGCTTTCGATTCAGTTGTTACTATAAAATTAATTTTTAATTATAATGTATATATGCAGTAAAAATTATAATACTCCATCGTTTTTTGTCTTTACCAGCATTAAAACAAAAAAAAAATCATAAAACAAGAAATTGCCTTGAAAAATTATATGTACTAGTTGAGAAAAGTATGCACGATTTGTGCAAAAAGAAAATTAAAAAAAATAGTTAAAGTGTTTAGTTATTTTTAAAGTTAGTTGTATAGATTGTGTTAATTATAAGAAAGCTACAATTTTTAGCGTTTTATTTTTTTTTTCTTTCCAAATAATGATAATAAGACATCAAATGAAATCTACACAGAAAATGTGAAGGCACGCAACAGTATTAGTAGTTGAAAAATAGACTTTGACCTCGTACAAAGTGCACTTATAAATTGTTATGTTTTATTGGGATATTAGATGTACAATCAATAAAGTCTCAAAATGAAAAAAAAAATCTGCTTGTACGCGCTCCTGTATAGTTCCAAAGTGTGAACAGATGCTCTCTCTAAGTATATCAGATAAGACTCTGTCGAGTGCAGTGTCGCCCATCGCAAAGTTTCTGAGCCGACTGTTCTGGTGATCACTGGAATTATCCCTGTTCATCCCTTGGCATGAGAGAGAAAGACGGTGTACCAGAGACAAGCTGATGACGGCAAGGACTTGGCAAGAACACGTTCAAGCCAACGTACCTACCACACAAGGCAAGTGAACTGGGAGCAGGACAGTTTCGGTCGATTGAATGCGAGACTCATCAAGGAGGTCCAACCCTGAGTTTAACGGTGTTGTGGTGAGGTGGGTTTTCCTGATTTGATTCTTGAAGGTTAAGGCCTATTTTCAGTCGTACATGCACAGGGTGGACAAGACCAGTTCACCCGACTGAATTCATTGTCTATGCGTATCCGATGACGTTGAACACACATTCTTCTGCTATCCACGCTTTGAACGGCTACGCCTGATCTTGACACATGTCATCTTGGATTGATGTCGGTGTACTTGAACTACATGAAAATGTTGGAGAATGAGGACATTTGGGGTTGCTTGTTGCATTTCTTCCAGAATAACACCCAATCCAAGAAGACAGATGCAGACATGATTGATGTCTAGATTTGGATAAAAGAACGGCTGTATTCGTTGTGAGCTGTAAAGAGTAAGAGCCAAAGTAGGTCTAGTTCTGATGTAATGCGATTATTGATTCTAGGCTAGGCCCGAAAGAAAAATATGCGTTCCTTATTGGGTTGTCTACTTCATTTTATTGAAGGAGTCCTACACTACAGGCTGGCCACCTGCATATGTAAAAAACCTCCTCAAAACTCCATAAGATTATTTTTTTTTTAATATTAGCGGTAAAGCCAAACGGGATAACTATTTCTTGTTAAACGTTATTAATGATACTGAAAATCCGCAATATGGGGTCCATGAAGTTCAGTGTTTATTTACATGTCGTTACGAGGTTTACTTTTTCAAAACTTTACAATAGGCAAAACCCAAATGGCATTTACATTTTTTTAGGTTTCAAGATTACCATTTCTAACATATCACTATGATTCGATAAACCAGCATAAATGATCGGCCCATACAGATATTAAGTCTACTAAAAGTGTAATACTGAACCAAAACACATAATCTCAGATGAACTAAACTCTTTATTGTTTGGCTTAGTCATGACTGGACTGCTTATACAGAGGGAACATTGACAATATAGTGAGGTACTTGGTTCCTTTTGCCTAACCCAATCATAAGACTACGTGACGTCATAAGACAGGAAGAGAGGGTAAACTGGTCTTAAAATTTCTCAGGATACTTTGCTCCTGCTGTACGCTGCAACCTAGGGGTTCAGCTTTAGGTACTAAGTAAACCATAAACCATACCCGTTATTAAATATACGTTTTCTTACTATGTTTTTAAAAATATATCAAAACATTGATGCTATTCAGACTCGTCTGTAGTCAGTCAGTGATGGGCACAGATTAACTAACTAGATGAGCTATATAACCATTAACTATAAAACTACTCAAATGTATTTGAAGTAATCTTATTGCATTAAATTTTTAAATTTTCAAGATGAACGATGTCTGATTTACAATAAAGTATACAACTAAACATAAATTGCTTGTGTAGTATTCATGTGATAAACGAGTCAGTACCAGGTTAACCGAGCCTTGCTCGTTGATTTTAATTCAGTTTTGATATAGTGTCATTAGAGCTATTAAATTTCCCCCAACAACCAACTATACCTCTTCACAGTTAACAGCTGTTTCAAAAAGTCTGCTTAATATTAATGTTCGTTTATTTTTGTATACCTTTCGTTGTTATTTCGTTACCAAAATAGCAACCCATAAGACCAATGTTAAAAATTACGATTTTTAAACTTAAATTCTGACAAAATTCGATTTTTCCTGGGATGGAGGCCTTTTCTAAACTTATTTTTGGGCCAATACACTTTTAATTGCAAAGTTTACGCAAAATCTGACAGCTAGATTTCGAGATCGTGGAACACTCATCCCTTCAGACATTCCTCGTATTATAGTATAGGATTTTTTATTTAAATTTTTTTTTATCTAAATTTAAGTTAAGAGTATGTTTAAGTTACTTTTTGAATATGAAAATTTTAATAGATTTGCAAGACAAATTTACAAAAGCCCTGCAAAAATGTAATGTAATATTAACCGTATAAGATCAAACAAATTTCAAAGGCAACGTCATTACATTGGTTTTAGAGAATTTTATATAAAAAACCAAATTTTCTTATGATGTTAGAATTATTTATGGTATAATATTTTACTTGATGTTGACTAAATTGAAATTTAATTTGGCATATTAAAAAGGTTACCTTGGTTAACAAGTTCAAAAACAACTAATGCCAGGCCCGGATTAACACTTTTTGACGCCCTAGGCCAAAGGTCACAATTGCACCCCCCCCCCCCGAAAAAAAAAAAAAAAAACAATTTGATACATCTATCTTCTTATTTCTATAAGGGTTTCGTCTGTTACGTCCCTTTTTCTCTCGACCTACAAAACCGATTTTTAAGATTGAGGTGTCATTTTAAAGCTTAGGTTATACCGCAGTGACGAATCGTAATTAAAAAGGTCATATTGTTTCGGGCTTCGCCCCCCTCGCCTTTGATTTATTTATAGAGGGCGCTTTAAAATGTTTACCAACTTTTATTGCAATCTCTTTAATGTGAATTGTAATTTAACAGCTGATTACCATCAGATTAATTTTGAAAGCCAGATAGCAACGAGGTTTAATAGTAAACAAAAATATATCTCTGTCCCAAAGGTGAGTTTCACTCATACAGAATCATAAAATGCGCAAATTGCGCACGGGCCACCTCGTACATTGACTTATTTTGATTCTAATTACTTTGGCTGTAGTATAAAAGCACAGAACTATTTAACGAAAGTGATAATTGGCATTTTCATCACTTAAATCCGATGACGTATTTGAAACAAATAACGCTGAAAAACAATGATTTTGCATTAATTAAAATTAATGCAAGTTTGGGTTCGCAATAACTCCGTTATTTGTTGTCATATCCTTACAAACTTGGTATCCTTTGTTACATAATTTGATTTGCCAACATTTAGTCTCTAGTAAAACTTTTGAAAAACATACCGTTTTTGAGATGTTTGAGCTTACAAATTTAAAATGGCCGCCATTTTTAAAATACACATCGTAAAATAACAGTTAATTTCTCTTGAAATGGACGTTGGTGTGATAAAGATTCATGCAAAATTTGAACTCAACCATCCGTTGTGGAAATATAAATTAATATGTGTTAAAAACAAAATGGCGGCTGTGTGGGTAACTGGCGGCATTTGGACTTTATTACTATGATATTCATATTTGTTTTTGGTCCACAAACAATGGCCTAAAATGTTGGCAGGGAGTTCTGAAACACCCTGTAATACAGAAATAAATTTAAATCCAGGGCAAAGGAACAAGGTCAAGGCAACCCTTACAAGGCGACGGTCAAGGCAAAGGGGCGCTATTTACCGTCAATTAGGGGAATATTTAATGCTAGTCGGGGGTGCTCTTTGCTGCTGATCACAGGTGATATTTATGCGTATTGGGGGCGCTCTTTACAGTCGATCAGGAGCGCTCTTTACAGTCAATCAGGGGTGCTCTTTACCGGCGGTCGGAGGCGTGATTTAACTCTGAAAAGGGGTGATATTTACCGCCAGTCGGGTGTGATGCTCTTGACCGCTAATCAGGGACACTCTTGACGGCACATTAGGAGCGCTTGTTCCCGCCGCGAAGGAGCCCATCGGGTCCCGGCAACTTAGGGGGTCCTCTAGTTCGCTTGAATAATTCTTTCTTCTTTCTTTTTTGCCGAATATTTAATTTTCTTTTGTTATTAAAGAATTTAATAAAAATGTGAAAACCCCAAAATTAAGTTATATTTGCAGTTAAATAATTTTTTGACTGAAATGTAGTATAAAAAAGGTCCGTTTGACGCCCCCCTCTCGGGTGACGCCCTAGGCCATGGCCTAGGTTGGCCTAGTGGATAATCCGGGCCTGACTAATGCTGTAAATCCTTGCAAACTCTAAAAGTTATAATAAAAACCATTTTATTAAATCTTCAAAGTAGTATTTTAAATTGTTGTTATAATAATATTTTGAAACTAATTGTATTTTAAATTCTGAATTCTTCTCACTTTTCAAAAAATTACCCTAAACTCAAGGTGGGATTTAAGACCCCACTAATCCTAAACATACATCCCTAAACCAACTATCCCACCAACCATAAAACCATTCGAGACTAAATCAACAGTATAAAGTAATTAAGGTGTTTTTAACTTAAAACATTACTAAATGTAATTTCTGAAAACTAGTCAATGCCTGTCGATACTTGACGGATACAGCGGCTCCAGTCGATGGTGAGTGTAGCCCTGGGCAAATGGTGTGAAAACAACACAAACCATATTCTTCGTGAGTGGTTGCTCTGCTACTGTATTTAGACAAATACCTCGTATGTTTACAATCAGCTGATTGGAAGGTTGTAAAATAAATTCATTGCAAGGGTGTGGAAATTTATATTTTTGTAATATAAGGAAGTACGATCTTTGACTAAATACACTAACGTGAAAAGACTTCTCATAGCATAGGCGTGTTTGAAACCTATTAACGGTGTGCAATATTCTGCGGCGTACATGAAGTACAAGTGACATTTGATAGATAATCAGTATTACCAATCTTCTCAACCAAGGATGGAATATTTTAGAACAGAGGGTTATGTTTATGTTGTGGTTAAGTGTTTTGGCAGCACTGCAAGCCCAGCTGAATAATAACAACATCGATGGCAGCGACTGGGGCCGCCTACACGAAACTTCCAAATTTTTGCCTCAAACTAAATGCTTTGGATGAGAAGTCTATTCACGTTGGTGTACATAGTCAATGTTATGAAACGTTAAGTAAGTAAAACCTCCTCATATAGACAATTTTAGCTTTGATTTGGACCAAAATTGGTGTAAATCGGTCCACTGAAAATCTCAGATGAACCGCCCAAAGATGTTTTTTTTTATTTTTTTTTACCTTACTGTTTTTAATATATAGGTGTTTCATATTTAATTTGGTAATTAGTAATATTTGGCAGTTTAAAAACACTGTTCATATTTCCATTTTAAAAGTTGTGATGGTTAATATTTACGAAAAATTTAAGTGTTTCATCTTTGATAATTGGTCTTTGAAAAAACTACCGAAGCGATCCTGCCACAAAAATCTTACTACACGAAACCTAAAAATGGCTAATCGTCCAATATACTCAAATTTTAACTAAACCTTTAAATAGCATTAATTGAAGGATTGTCGACTTACTTGTCAATGTAACTGGTCATAAGCATATCGTAATTTTATGTTTTAACAAAAAACACAGACAATAGCAAATTAATCAATAATTTAGGATTATAGGCTACTGGAATAGTATTAATAAATCATTAGTATAGGCTTATACTGGAATAGTATCAAGATAATAGCAATGAAATTAAAATGTACTAACGAGCCTTCAAAATGTATGCAATAGGCTACCTTCAATCCTTTCAAGATATAACTCATTTTTAGTATAATTTTAATTACAATCCCAGTTCAGATTTGAAATTGATTAAAATATACACATAAAAAAATATTGTATCAAAAAAATTTTAACATGAGCTTGTCAGAGCATTGAAATTATTCAAAGATATGCTGAGTCAGAAATCGGAATGGATAGTTGTATATATGGAATCTAAATGGAGGAATCGTTCTTTAGTGAAAAGATCGCTGATAGCGTTGGCAACTTGCCAGTTGCTGGCCTATATGATGCACAAAACTCAACCTGGTTCCTGACACTACGCAATAACACATGGCATAACTTTAAACATTAAACAATAATGTTATATCGTAAATAATTGTTTATGGGTTTTTTTTATTCTTTGTAGTACATAAATTAATTTTAGTTAAATGATTTATTCCTTTAGTTAGTTTTTTGTGCTTCACAATCATTGTGAAAATATAAAATATGTAGGATTTTTATATTTTTATTTACATTTACAATTTAACTTTATAGCAAGTAACAAATGGCAAACAATTAACTTTATTGTATGCACATTAGGTTATTATATTTTAAATCACAAATACTAGAGGAAGCAGTTAATTGAATTATCAAATAACAACCAAAACAATAGAAGACAGATTATACAATATATTTCAGAAAGTTTGTCCTTTCTATTAAAGTTCCATTGAAAAATAAAATAATATAACATTTCTTTTATACAATCATTTAACATTTACAAACAAACATATATCTAAGAAGTGGGATTCACCTTGCGTAGTCTTGGTATCAAATTACAGGTTTCCTAACCCCATTATGACTTTCTAAACTATTGTATACCTAATACTGACAAAATAACTAACGTCCTCAATGAAGTACGGATTGCATTTAGTTTCCTTATATTACCAAGAAAAGTATGGTAATAACTTTCAACAAAACAAAAAATAATTGGAATTTGTATCAAAATACATCGTCAAAGAAGAATAACATAAAAATAAACTCAAGAGCTATGGGCCATAATAGCGTCAGATTGATTGTAGTGTTCAATCATGTCGGGTCAAAGCGACCGTTTCCGATGGATTGTCACCATAATTACGCTGATTGCGCCTTCAGCACGGTGACTGCACGAGGAATTAACACTGATTGACAATGTTCTGTAAATATTTTTGAAACGAACCATGTTTGTGAGTAGTGTAAAAGTGGGGCTGCTGGGACGTGACGTCATCACGATGACGTCAGCAGTGATGACGTCATCAATGACGTCACGAATGACGGCACCAATGACGTCATATGATGTCACATGACGTCACATAAATGACGTCATGGTGACGTCATTACCGCTGACGTCATCATGATGACGTCACTGACGTTAATTAGGTCAAGGTCACGCAAGAATACAAAAAATTTTTTTTTTGCACTTTTGCGATTCCTCAAATTTTGTTGAGAAATTGAAATTTCTCGAGGAACCACAAAAGTGCAAAAAAATAATTTTTTTATTCCCTAGCGATCAGACTCTCGACCTAATGTATCCGTCAGGGGTCATTGACCCGTCCCAGCAGCCCCACTTGAAACAAAAAATAATTTTTTATATTTTACTTACCCACCGAGAGACTTAGAGCCGAAGAATAATTTCTTCAAACACCCGACATTGCGACAAACGACACGCGATCCGAACAGCACCGCGTCCGAAGACGTACTGACTTGGGTGCAGGCGGTTCCCCAGTGGTGGGGATAAGGAGGTGATGGGGGTAAAGTGGTCAGAAGGAAGAAAAAATTAAAATTTTTGCAACAACTCATCCGAGCCCGTCCTTTACCGTAACTCGGATTGGAAATATTTCCTGAGAAATATTTACTTTTTATTCTTTCTCAGGTGATGTTGGAACTTGGTCGGGAATTGGAGTCACCAACGTAACCTTACTGGCAAAAGTTAGCTCGTCTAAAAGTTTCTGAAACATTTTATCATCCATAGTGATATTTGTGTCCCTTGAGTAAAATTTTGGATTATTTTTGAAGCAACGTTTCATTTTTGTTAAAGTGGAAGTCTTGGACACCTTAACAGAATTATTTTGCTTGGCCAGCAAAAATTTTACTCTTAATAATTTTTCTCGCAAAGTTTCAGCCATAGATGTGTCTCACAGTAAGGTTTGGATAAAACTGAAACACTTAGTCCAGTGTTGTACCTTAGCTGGAAGTAGTGGGGGAACAGGGCTATAGTGGGGGAATGAGTAGTGGAGGGGGTAATGCAGACTGTTGTTGACAAGTGTAGAAACAGTTTGCTGGGAACTGTCCAAGGAGTAACACGTACTGTGCAGAAAAATTAACCGAGAGACTTGTGTAAAATTTAACTCCAAGAAATATTTAATGTAAGACTAAAAGAGGTAGAGCCAAATGAAAAATAATTTTGTAGGAGACGGGTATGGATCAGTTTTGTAGTAAAGTTCAAAATCCACTTGTGTGGAATAAAATTAAATTGTGAGCGAAAAATATTTAGCCACACCTGCAAAATACAAGTGTATGAAAATATTAGGAGACCTGTATAGCTAAATAAAAATTAATTGTATCAAACAGTCTTCCAACATTTCAGTTTCTAAGTCTTAACAAGTAAGGAATAAAATATTAAATAAGGAGTGGAAAATAATATGTTAAGTAAAACGTAAGTGTAGTAGTGTAACAAAAAGTAATTTTGTGCAAAACAGGCTAGGTTCTGTTTTGCTAAGTTTAATAAGAAGGAAAAATAATAATTTACTCACAGAAAAGTCCCGCGGCGGCGAGGTGTGGCGTGTTTGTTGGCTTGCAATAAACTGACTTACCTTCTGTTGAGCTACATTTAGCCAGTTTGCCAAGAAACCAGTCTGTTATATAAGCATTATGTAACCGTCTCTGCCGGCTGTGCTGAATCCGGCAAGCTAAAATATTATTCTATAGTACACCTGACTTGGACTGAAAATATTCTAAGTCCCAAGACCCCTCCCCCTCCCCCCCCCCCCTCGGCTCCGGATGAGAAGTGAGCCCCCCCCCCCCCGGGGGAGGAGGAGGTGGCATAGCCCGAGGCGTTGCCTTACCTTGACACGTGTTGTATAATGAGATCCGGTTAGTAATGTATTCAGGTGTGGCTCTTGGAGATTGTCCAATGCCGCAAACAAGTACGTGTCGAGGTCTGGCTGTTTACGTAACCAGGTCCGGTTCCACCACTCCTGACCGGCCCAGCTTCGATTCTCTGAGGCTTAGCTTCTTCGCAGTTGCTTTCAAACATTTCAGCTGAGTGGTTGAAGCTCTGCCCTACAGGATTCGCAATGTAATGTTGGCGCCGCATTATATTGGGAATTCTTTTAGTCTAAGGCATGGCATGTGTAGTTTTAAGAAATATTTTATTTTGCGCTTGCTGCTTCTGCTAGGTCTTGGTGTTGGATTTATTTAGTCTAAGTGTTGTGTGTTGAAAAATATTATTTTGTACTAATCTTCACAGGTTGTCCCCAAGTTGAAATTTTTCTAAATTCGTATCTTGGAGGTACTCCTCCGTAAATTGGCAGTTAAAGTGTTAGGCTTTTTGAGACTTTACAGTCTCTGTAAAATAAAAATTTTTCGAGGTTTAGAACCTCAAGAATTATTTGTTACCAACAATAGCATGGCGCCTAACGAGCCCGGGGGTAGGCCCCTGGGGATCCACCCTTAGGCATCTTTCGGTCAGGGGCGCTACTGGACCTCATCACTCTAGATGGGTGGTTGGCATCCTTTAGCACGAGGCGTCGGATCCTGACACTGACCGGTGTGCTAGGCAAAAGTCAGTACCTACGGATTAAGACGGGATCCTCGGTCATGGTTAGCATGGCCTTTTCCAAATTATTGTAGCATGTTTCCCTTAAGGAAACTCAAAATTAAATAAATAATTTTTTATTTAATCACCTCCCCTTAAATGTTGAGATCCCCCCGATGCCTCTGGCCGCCGGCGGTCTTAGGCATCGGGGGGATTTCTTTTTTAATTCTTGAACGACCTTGACCCATATTCATGTGTGAATAAAATAAAATATTTTTGTTCCACATGTTATGTAGGTCAGTCATGACTTAGGCGGATTTTTGCCTGAGTTCTGGGACTGCTCAGGACTTAGAGCGAGATGCGGCTAAGTGTTGGCTGTCCAAACTGTGGTATAACCAAATTTTATTTTATGTTCACACATGAGTAAGGGTAGCAGGTATCCAAGAGTTAAAGTCCTAAGGGTAGGTGAAGCCCCCCCCCCTCGGCGGCAGACGAGAAGTGAGCCCCCCCCCGAATTTTTTTTTAAAATTTTTTGACCTTGACCAAAAATTTTTTGCTCCGGACGAAAACTGCGCCCCCCCCCGAAATTTTTTTTTTTTTAATTTTTTGACCTTGACCAAAAATTTTTTGCTCCGGACGAAAACTGCACCCGAGGGGGGGGGAGGGGGAGGGGGAGGGGGAGGGGGAGGTGCCAAGCTAGTAGTGTGAAATTGTTACTTCCAGTACAAGTTAAAATAGTAGTGGTAAATTGTTACCACAAACACAAATTTGTGTCTTTAAACTTCTAATGTAACTTAACCCATTTAAATGTAGGTGCCAAGCCAGTAGTGTGAAATTGTTACTCCCAGTACAAGTTAAAATAGTAGTGGTAAATTGTTACCACAAACACAAATTTGTGTCTTCAAACTTCTAATTTAACTTAACCCATTTAAATGTAGGTGCCAAGCTAGTAGTGTGAAATTGTTACTCCCAGTACAAGTTAAAATAGTAGTGGTAAATTGTTACCACAAATTTCTGTATTCAAACTTCTAATTTAAATTAACCCATTTAAATGTAGGTGCCCAGCCAGTAGTGTGAAATTGTTACTCCCAGTACAAGTTAAAATAGTAGTGGTAAATTGTTACCACAAATTTGTGTCTTCAAACTTATAATTTAACTTAACCCATTTAAATGTTGCTACTTAAAGGTAGCACCATTTTGGTGCTACCTTTCATGTACTATTTTCTACATGTCCAATTTTGCTTTATGTTTTTTAAACAACACTTTTAATTACCGGTTTAATGTAAAACTATAAAATATGTTTATATATATGAATTATTAACAAAACCTTAGTTTTAACATTAAATGTTATTAGGAAACTTCTAATTGAGATAAGCCATTTAAATGTTGCTACTTTTAGGTAGCACCGTTTTGGTGCTACCTATGGTGTACTATTTTACATGTCCAATTTTTGCTTTAGGCTTTTAAACAACACTTTTAACTACTGCTACCAGTCTACCACTGAGGTACCTATGAAGCGAGTTTGGTTCATCTTTTTTTTCTCTAGTTGCTAAGGTGTTTAGGAATTAAAGGTTAGAATTACTTTTAAGGTTAAAAAAAAGCACATGGTGCGAACAGAAAGTTCACTATTGTTTTAACATTAATGGTCATTAGAAAACTTCTAATTGAGCTTAACCCATTTAAATGTTGCTACTTTAAGGTAGCACCGTTTTGGTGCTACCTTTGGTGTACTATTTTTACATGTAACAAAATATATGGGCCTCTGCTTGACGCAGAGACAGGTACTTGGCCCCGTTTCTACCCATTATTAAGTGTACTGAGACTTTAGGTTTTAAACAACACTTTTAACTACTGGTTTAATGTAAAACTACGAAATATGTTTATATACATGAAATCTTAACAAAACCTTAGTTTTAATATTAAAGGTAATTTGGAAACTTCTAATTGAGCTTAAACCATTTAAATGTTGCGAATTAAAGGTAGCACCGTTTTGGTGCTACCTTTGGTGTACTATTTTTACATATCCAATTTTGCTTTAGGTTTTTAAACATCACTTTTAACTACCGGTTTAATGTAAAACTACGAAATATGTTTATATATATATGAATTCTTAACCAAACCTTAGTTTTAACATTAAACCGTATTTGGAAACTTCTAATTGCTCACTCAGAGACAAGTACTTGGCCCCGTTACTCTCCATCATTAAGTGTACTTAGGCTTTATGTTTTTAAACAAGACTTTTAACTACTGGTTTAATGTAAAACTACAAAATATGTTTATATACATGATAACTTAACAAAACCTTAGTTTTTAACATTAAAGGTAATTTGGAAACTTCCAATTGGGCTTAACCTATTTAAATGTTGCTAATTAAAGGTAGCACCGTTTTGGTGCTACCTTTGGTGTACTATTTATTCCTTGTCAATTTTGCTTAAAGTTTTTAAACAACACTTTTAACTACGGGTTTAATGTTAAAGTACAAAACAACACTTTTAACTACAGGTTTAATGTTAAAGTACAAAATATGTTTACATATGAGCCTCTGCTGACTCAGAGACAAGTACTTGGCACCGTTCCTGTCCATCATTAAGTGTATTTAGGCTTTACGTTTTTAAACAAGACTTTTAACTACTGGTTTAATGTAAAACTATGAAATATGTTTATATATGAGCCTACGCCTGACGCAGAGACAGGTATTTGGTCTTGTTCCTGTCCCTAATTAAGTGTACTGAGGCTGTAGGTTTTTAAAAAAAACACTTTTAACTTCTGGTTTAATGTAAAAACTATGAAATATGTTTATATATAAATGATAACTTAACAAAACCTTAGTTTTAACATTAAAGGTAATTTGGAAACCTCCAATTGAGCTTAACCCATTTAAATGTTGCTACTTTTTAATGTAGCAACCGGTAGCACCGTTTTGATGCTATCTTTGGTGTACTATTTTTTTTTTACATGTAAAATTTTGCTTTAGGTTTTTAAACAAAAATTTAAGTATTACGTTAAGGTCAAACTACCAAACATGTTTGTTATCTACATGAATTATTAACAAACTTTTAGTTTTAACTTTAATGATGATTTAGGAATTTCTATTTATGTGTAAAGTTTAACATAATTAGTTTTGTATTTGATTTTATTATTGTTTGGAACACTTGTTATGTGTTGTAGTCAAGCAAGTCTTATTTTGGTATAAAAAATAATAATCTTTAGCACATGTATGTAAAGCTGATTTTTTAATTTCAATTTATTAAATGAAAATGAATGTGGTATTAATGTAAAATATATTAAAAATCAGTTTTAAAAAATCTACAGGAAATTGTCAACAAATTTAAAATGTATCATATTACTGTTAAATGTGCAGTATATCCCTTCATTTTGCATGCCCAGTTGCGCTTCATCATTTATGAAAGTGGTTTGTTGAGTGTGCCCTTATTATTGACATCCGTAAAAAAATTGTTTAAATTTAACATACAATTGTGTATGCGCAGTAGTACTTGTCTACTGCGCATGCGCAGAAGGTTTCCACCACTCTTTGTCGGGTATATAAGCAGGTGGGTTAACCATGCATTTCATTGTTTGGCGAACTTTTGCCAAGTGAACATCTTATTGACAACTTCGGTTATTCCGGATATTTAAAAGGTGTATGCTATTTTTCTTACATTTGACTTCAATATGTCTGAACTGCAGTGTTACATGTTTGATAGTAAACCTGTAGCTGTATTATTTGATCGTGAAAACAATCCATGGTTTAAGGCTAATGATGTATCAGAAATTCTAGAATATAAAAGACCGCGAAAAGCAATAAATGATCTAGTTAAGGAAAAATATAAAAAGTTATGTAAAGATATTGATGGAAACAGTTTAGTGCTACCCTCTAACTTTCAAAAAAGTACCGTATTCATCAATGAACCAGGTTTATATTCCTTAATTTTATCGTCCAAGATGAAATTAGCTAAGCGCTTTCAAGATTGGGTGTTTGAAGAAATACTACCATCAATTCGCAAGTATGGAGAGTATAAACTAAAAAGAGAAAACCTTAAGTTGACTCACTCCTTACGTAAAGCGTTGTCAAATAATCAAAAACTAATTGAAACGTTAATTGATCAAATACCTAAAGTTGCTGTTATACCTGATGATATGGATTTAAAACATATCTTTTGTGTATTGGAAAAGGACACATACTATGAAAAGTATGGAGTAATGGAGTACAAGTGCATTCGTACAGAGAGGAGACGATATAAAAGAGCACTGAAAAGAGCAAAGGAAGATGGTTTTGTACCAAGTTTTACAAGATATCCTGTACCAAACAGTATAAATATCTTTAATAAAGCTAAGGAGGTTATGAATACTTATGGTATGCATTACGAATGTTCTTTGAATAACATACTGACCCCCCATAATTTTGTAAATATTGTAAAAATTATTCTTAATGAATAAACTGTATGAATGTATGTATGAATGTGGGACTTATTAGATTGAGAAGTTAAGGTATTAACTTTAGCTACTTATTTGAAAAGTCTGGTGTGAATGAAGGTCACTGGCGCGGTTGACTAAAAGACCCGTAAACCGTGTGTGTGTGTGTGAATGTGTGTGAATGTGTGTGAATGTGTGTGTGTGTGTGTGTGTGTGTGTGTGTGTGTGTGTGTGTGTGTGTGTGTGTGTGTGTGTGTGTGTGTGTGTGTGTGTGTGTGTGAATGTGTGTGTGAATGTGTGGAAAACGACGTACACCCACCTCCTCGCGGTGTTTTCTGGGTAACGCTAAGAGGTGTACAACAAATGTCTTGTAAACCACATGAATTAATCTATTTTTTTTTTTTTTTTTTTTTTTAATATACATTCATAGGTATATACAATAATAACATTTATTTAAATTAAACAAATTTAAAAGCATTTTAAATGCATACAATTTATAATTGTTGTCACAAAAACACCTCGTGCTTTACTAATAATAGATGAAAACGATATAATGTATGTATAAAATATGAGTTTTTTAATTAATGGAGCTAGAAAAAATAAAGATAGCATTAAATTAGTGTTACCATAAAATTTGTTTATAGAACAATAAGTTTTTCTTCATAATTATAGGTTAATATTTAAAAAAATGTCGAACCTGATTCCCTTATACAAATAATGAATAACAATCGCAATAAACACTTATCTTTAAGATACAAATGTGGTTAGCACTGAATCAGTGGTACCTTTAAATAATGTGAAAAGCCTTATATTTGGAAAAAAATTATACATTTGCCTAAATAATACAATTTACATGTTTTCCTTCAAACTAACTTTTTAACACACCGATTTTGAACCATAAAAATGTTTTATATACTGGTTTTAAGATCTATATTTAGGTAGCACTAAATTAGAGCTACCATTAAGTTAATAAAATAGCTACATACATTTATAATTATATTTTATTATTTAATTATTAAATATATTTAATTTATTCAATATTTATTTCACTGACTCTTTACAGCACAAATAAGTATAAAAACACAAACTCTGAAACAAGTCAGTCATTTTAATTTTAATGTAAAATAATAAAAGCTCAAAACTTAATACTTTTTTTCAAAATTAAACAAAAGTAGCAACAAAATATCGGTGTTATCTTAAAATATTTATAGAAATTATAATATAGTATGGTTTTATTAATTTAAACTAAATTGAATTCATCCTTATTCTACACATAACGGTAAAACCATTCATTCTGAACCTTAATGCTTAGAACTCTGACATGTTGTTTTTCGAACTCTGACATATTGTCTTTATTTCAAGATACAGCTCAACCTTTCATTATAAATCTTGTTAATTTTTTAAATCTATCTTCTTATTTCTATAAGGGTTTTGTCTGTTACGTCCCTTTTTCTCTCGACCTGCTGAACCGATTTTTAAGATTGAGGCGTCATTTTAAAGCTTAGGATATACCGCAGTGACGAATTGTAATTAAAAAGGTCATATTGTTTCGGGCTTCGACCCTCCTGGCCTTTGATTTATTTCTAGAGGGCACTTTAAATGTTGACCAACTTTTATTGCAAGTTCTTTAATGTGAATTGTAATTTAACAGCTGATTACCTTCAGATGAATTTTAAAAGCCGGATAGTAAACAAAAATAGATCTCCGTCACTTCATAATCAACATTTACGTACTGTAGGTGAGATTCACTCATACAGAATCATAAAACGCGCAATTTGCGCACGGGCCACCTCGTAATATAATAAAAATATAAAACACATGAACTTTTAACTAATTTACCAATAGGGAATACGCTATTACGGTGTTATTCATGATAAGACTTAAGCCCGGGACCATGATACTTTTTCATTTTGAGATCTCTAAAAGCCAAAAACACCGTTTGTTCAATTTGATATATATATGTATGTGTCCATAAACACGATAACTTTTGAATGGAACCTCTGATTTTGATGAAATTTAGTACAGGGGTGTAAGCCAGTATCTACTTAATTGAATTTGTGAAACATAATGATCGGATTATGGGAACGAGGTTTGTAGGGTTTCTAAAGGGTTAAAATTGGGTTTTTGGCATTTTTTGAACCTCAATTTTTTTTTAAAATTCATGACTTTTAACTAAAACCATTCAAAAGAGCTTAAAACAACGAACAATTTAGTATTTTGAATTTTTACCTAACTTAAATGGTTATTCAGAAAATCCAAACACTATGTTTTACATGTTATTCTTATGGGAAATGAACAAAACCTTCTATCTTGCTTATTTATTGAAATATCTTGATAAACTTGGTATGTACATTAATTAGAAAGCGTTTAACTTATATCTGATTATAAAATGCATATGGCGGCAAACCTACGTACTCACCTCTATGGGTTTTATGGAAAAATTAAAAAACACCATAACCTGATAAAATTTGGTATGTACATTCACTAGGTAGGGTTTAACTTATATTTAACAATGAAACCCATATGGCGGCAAACCTACATACTTTAAACCCCCATGGATTTTATGAGAAAATAGAAAATATACCAAAATTCCATTGGAAACTTGCTGAGTAAGCAGGTCTGCTGCGATGGGGGTATTATATTTATAGTTACATTAAGGTAGCATTATTTTGATGCCACCTTTACATAATAGTAGTTTTCATCACTAGGAGCAAAAGTGGGTCTTTTTGGTGCGCAATCGTGTTTTAAAAACGAGGCGCAGCCGAGTTTTTAAAAACGATTAAGCATCAAAAAGACACTTTTGCTCAGAGTGATGAACAACGTTTTTTATCATGACGTGAAATTAGACTTTTATTCGTTAAAAATGTTAACTATAAAGTTGTATTTTCAAGGTTATATTTACAAAGTAAATATTATGCAGTGTTTACATTTCTGTTATTTACAAACAATACTCTTTATAATTTATTGTTTCCAAAATTCTGTTCATCAACATTAATGAATGAATATTAATATACTTATAAAACAGCTGACTTTTCAGTACTAGGACCTAAAAAATTCTCCAGATGATTTTTTAGTCCTAGGACAAGAAAGAATAGGTTTTGATACTATTGAGAGAACAAAAAACAGGCTGATTTCGTGCAGAATGATAAAAAATATATTAATTCAATTATCTTATTGTTTTATTGTGTATTTACATTAAATTTAGTCTACATGTGGGAATTGAGACACCAATTTTTGGAAAATGAATGCATATAATCATGGGATATAGTCTTTATTCTGTAAACCCGGCTTACCCCTTAATCGTTTCCCCCTTTAAATTTTCATTTTAAATTTAAAGTGGAAACACTTCTTTTTACAAACAAATTTGTGCTATTATCATTCACTTTTCTTTGTTTAAATTAAATGTAGTCCTTTTTTTACTCTACTTATAAAGCAGAAAAGATACTGGAACTTAAATCATATAGTTTTGGAACTTGAATCATTATTCCAAACATACAATTTAACTCACCAATTGTAAATATAAGATGAGAAAAGCTAAAATTTCTATATTTATAGTTATAATTATAGGCATTTAGTCAAATGCCTATAACTCAATAATGGATTGACGGATTAGGACAAGCGATACATCATTGTGACACGAGGTCAATTTTTGTACCAGGTTCAGACTGGATTCAGTACCCGAACCTAGTACCATCGACCCCGTGTACTAAGAAAAATATACAATCAAGCAGAAGAGAACTTAGAGTGGGCGACTGGTGCTCTGAAATAAAAACTCCGACATTCCAGGAAGAATTACAATATATTGAAAGAAAATCCTTAAAACTAACAAATAAAAATAATCTATAACCCTGTATCTTACAACGTATTACATTTCTTTGTCACCTAGTTACTGGTACCCCCCCCCCCAATTTATTAAAACCAAAAAATACCCCACAAAAATATCACCCTACGAAATCCCCCCCTCCCCTTTAAATTGTACAATTTTCTGAGTCCTTATTGTCCTTGTCGATTTCGGTAGCATCCCCACTGGAGCATTACAAGAAAAGTTTAAGATGGCGGGTACTCATCACTTATGGGGTGTCGGCGGGGTGGCAACAGGTTGGTGGTTCGTCCCAGCGATGGTTTGACCGCAGGTGTGGGTGTCTGGACCAGCGCCTTAACCTCGAGCATCTGTCCCTCCGTCCTGGGGTGGTGCCTGACCCTGGCGACCCGCTCCTTCCTCAACCACGTGGGTCCGGGCGGAAGCCCTTCTGGTGTGATTGGGCAATAATTCCCCAAGACTTGAACCCTATGACAGATCCCACCTTCTTACTAAAACGCTCCAATACTGTTTTAAAGCCCACTACATTCATAAAAGCAATTTACCCCATCATTAAATATTCCCCAATTCATCAATTACATAAGTTCAATTTATACATAAAAAGGTGACATTTCAATACATTAATAACTAAAATATATTCCACTTTTCTAGTGTGAAAGAAAATAAATCCAGTTTTCTGATTTTACAGCCTTTCATATCTGACCAAGATTAATTTCTCAAGTTAATTAACCTACATTACATTTGGCTTATTCCATTAATTTACTTACATTTTCTTCTTAGCACCATAAAGAAAATTTATTTCCACAATATTCATTTGACTTAAAAAGGCTATAGACAAAGACAGTTTTCACATTCTCCGATTTTCAAGATGCATTAAAATAATAGAATAAAACATTTGTTGACTACAATACCTACACTTTATTTTTGTGAGCAAATAAACAAATTGCGTAAAGTTACATAGCAATAGAATAATTAAATTCATTTTTAAGCCAAGTGGTGCTGGTATGAGCCTGTCTCGCAACCACGTGGTCGACCCAAAATTATCAGTTATTATTTAATCACATTCAATCAAAATTAAAATTCATTTTTACTCCAAAACACTTTCTTCCTGGAACAAATTACATATTTTGACTCTCAATAAAAAATAAAGAAATCTTACCTCTAACCAAATCGAGGGATCACGTCACTGCTTACTGCTATCTGGTCTGGTTCACGTCGACGGCGGGCGGCGTATGATAAATGAGGCCTGTCTAATGTTCGTCGCTCCTACTTATAACCTTGGACCTTTGGCGACGACCACGCACCCCAACGGCAAACGAAGTGACTACCACGCCATCCCTCAATACAAAGAACTAAACATCCGATTTGTTTGGCGAGTAATTAACGTGAAATAAACTAATATCTCCTTTGTTTGGAAACTCGTTATTATTATTTTTTTTTTTTCAATTTTGTCGCCTCTCGTGACAAACCTCCCCTTTCAAAAATAAAGATTCATTTCAAATTACAAATAAAATGAACTTCTTTATTTTCCAACACCTCTCTTGCTTAAAATTCCCACGCGTTACCTGTGAAAAGTTAATGACTCACCGCGCGCCCCTCGTTATCAGCAGGACAGATAAGCAAACCGTTCCCCATACCGAGCGGCTTATCTTTGGATCGCCGACCCACTGTTCAATGCCCAAGGTCGCGTGCACTTCCTCCTTCCACAAATATTCTTACTTCACATCTCTAATCACAAGTGAGACTTTTGTTTACTGCCTGGACCACTTTATTACAATAAAATCTAAATATGCCTCATAATATAAACCTTATTAAGTTTATCCAAATTTACACTTCCTCAATAATATTAACAATTATATTGCTTTCCTCACAGTGAGTTTATTTCTCCTTCAATGTAGACTGTGGCACTTTATTCGAATTTGTATGTTTGAAATGCTGTCTCCGAGCTGGCACTGTAATCAGCGTCCCATGTGTGATGCATTCTTCAAACATTTAATATCAACTACCCAGTCAAAGAATTGTATTTGATCAAATAATTTTCTCCTCTAACGTCTTAATTCTATTTATGTCTACTTATCTATTTACACTAAACACACTAAACATGATACCATTGACTTAAAATATAAATTGAAATAGGCGCCTATTTTATTTACAGATTTGAAAATTTATATCTAACATCGTAAAAATAAGAAAGGTGTCATTTTATCTTATTACAATACATAAAAACATTTTTTTCTTTTTTTTCTAACCATAATTGTTATAATTTAAAACTACGTCACACGTCTTCTCTTTTCTGCAATGAAGAAAGAAACTTGGCCACGAATCCCCTCCTCCAGATCGTACATATTTTGAAGACAATAGTTGTATTTGTTTGTTTAATTCACCCGCGTCCGAGATCCTTAAACCGTAGTTTACGTAACGCAGTAGTAAATTCCAACATGTCTATTTATCCCCCCATTTTCCTAAAATATTTCCAATTTATTTATTCCATTCATCCTGCGTTCCTCACAGACATTTGCCATGCTTCGCTCACAAGTACAAGACCTCGCGTTCCATATCAATTATTTATTTAATTCAGGCTTCGCTGGTAAATCTCACCTTGCCGCGTTCAATTCCACAAACACTCAGGCTTCACAGCAGACTTATGAAATAAAAATTGGATTCTGTTTGTAAATAAAACCTTTCTTATGTTCACCTTATTTTTATTTACAGTAAATTTATGCCATCTTTAATTGGTCGACATGCGCTCGCTGGATGACCCTTAGATCCGATACCTTCTGCAATAGGACAGTTACTGGAGTCAAGAAATGAATTACCCTGTATTTTTCGGACCACTTATATGCAAGTTTCGCCTGAAATTTATCTGCCTTTTTACTGATATTATGCGCTCGAATAAAAACCAAATCAAACAATTTAAACGGGTGCTTCGTTCCTTCATTTTCCAATCTTCTATTCTTGGTCCTAGCGTGAGCCAATTTTAAGTTTCTTATCGCTTGTTGAAATTTCAATTTAATTTCCTCCTTATCAGTCGGGTCTCCGAGTAAATCCTTTATTTTCCACATGGATGACAGGCTACAATTTGGCTCGAAATTATGCATGAGTTCGAAAGCCGTATGCTTGGTAACGTCATTGACCGATGTGTTTAAGGCTAACTGGATATAATGTAGATTGGTATCCCATTTGTCATGACAATCATGGTGTAAGGCCACTAAACTTCCCTTCACAGTTTTTATGAATCTCTCGCTCTTATTTGATTTCGCATTATACGCTATAATCCTATGCAGTTTTATGCCGTACTTAAAACAAAAGTTTTTGAATTCATTTCCTCTGAAATAAGACGCATTATCGCTTATAATCATTTCTGCTGTCCCGACATGTTTGAAGACATGGGTCTCCAGCGCTTTGATTATATTGCGCGTCTTCGCATCTCTTAATGGAACCAACCATACATACTTTGTGAAATCATCCACGACTACCAGTAGCATACTATTTCCGGTTTTACTCCGTGGAAAACTCCCGGCAATATCCACATATAGTTTACTCATTGGTTTTGTTGCTTGATAATTAACTAAATCCCCGCGATAAGTCTTTTGAGCTTGCTTTGACCTGGCACAAATCTCGCACCTTCTTACATACTCTCTGATATCATTGAACATTCCCTCCCAGTAAAAGTTATTACTTATTTTATTAGCGGTCTTTGATATGCCTAAGTGACATCCTGTAGTCGTGCTGTCATGATAATAATGTAAAATCATATTCCTTATAACTTCCGGTACAACTATTCGACCTTTTCTCTTGTTAGCAGGCTTAAAAATTAACACTCCCTTGTTGAGTTCGTATTGCGGCAATTTTTCTCCATTTCTTAATCGATTAATTAGGCCAGATGTTTCCCGGTCCTTTCTTTGATGCTCTCGGATATCGGTATATGCTACAGGATAATCATTTAAGTTATTAATTACCTCAGTTTCCCCTGACTCACATTTATCTGTTAAGACGTGATTAAGGTTACTGACCATTTCCTTCATTTCATTCATTTTTTCTTCCGGTAACTCGCATTCGACTTCGATTTCCGGATACCCCTCAAACATCCTAGATAAACAATCGGCTATTTTATTGTCCTTTCCCTTTATATGCTTCACCTTAAAAGGCAACCCTAGTATTAATTCAGCCCAACGCCCTAATTTACCCAGTTTGTTGTGGTGTGACAACACCCATGACAGACTCTGGTTGTCAGTTTCTAAATAAAACGGCATAACTTCCAAATAACTCTTAAATTTCTGGATCGATAGTACGACAGCAAGGGCCTCCTTTTCGTAGACAGAGAGGTTTAATTCTTGTTTAGTGAATTTCTTTGAGTAATAATGGATTGGATACCTAATGCCATCAATTTCCTGTAAAAGTACCGATGCTAGTCCAACTTGGCTTGCGTCCGTTTGTAATATAAATGGCGCTTCATAATTAGGCAACCGTAAAACAGGTGGATTGCTGATACTGGTTTTAAGTTTCTGAAAATTTGCCTCACATTCTTCCGTCCATTTAAACTTCGCATTTTTCTTTCTAAGCTCATTTAATGGAGCGCATAAAATCGCATAATCCTCAATGAACCTAGAATAAAAATTTATCATTCCGATAAATCGACTTAAGTTTCTAACATTCGTGGGACTCTTATAACCTCTGATAGCTTTGGTTCTCTCGGGGTCAATTTTTAAGGTGTTATGTGACACTCGATGTCCTAAAAAACTGATCTCTTCCGCTGCAAATAAAACCTTACTCGGATTGACGGTTAGATTGGCTTTGGATAACCGCCTCACAACTTCCGCTAAATGTTCCATGTGTTCCTCCGGGTTCTTAGAAAATACAACTATGTCATCGACAAACGATATCACACATTTAAATTTCAGATCTGAAAACACTCTATCTAGGTAACTTGACAGAAGGCCGGAACCTAAATGAAGTCCGTAAGGGCAACGGCAATATTGGTAAAGAGAATATGGCGTCGAGAATGCAGTTAAATGTCTGCTATCAGGGTGGAGAGGTACCTGGTAGTACGAATTATTCAAATCCAAAACTGTGTAAATTGAGGCACCACTTAAATAGTTGAATGAACCCTGCAACTCGCCTATGGGGTGGACAATTGGCTCAATTTTAGCATTCAGTTCCTTATAGTTTGTCACTAATCTGTGACCCTTCCCCTCCCCTTTACTAACCAGGAAACTGGGCGAAGAATAACTTGATAAGCTAGGTTCAATAATTCCCTGTTTTAACAATGAATCTGTAATTTCTCTCATAATTTTCATATTGGGTGGCGACACGGGATACGGCCTTATCTTAACTGGAGTCTTATCTCTAAGCTTGATCTCACACTCAAAGTCGAGCGCCTTCCCTATCTCATTTGTAAATACCTCTGGGTTTTCCGCCACTAAATTGTTGATCCGATCCTTTAATTCATCACGCCCTACCCTTAATTCTATTTTGTTGTCTGCGGGAGAAATTCTTTCGTTATTTGTAAATACATTTAAATTGAAAACATTTTCTCGGTCGAATACAAAATATCCCTCATTTTCTCTCACATTTAAAATCAAACCAGTACTTTCCATAAAATTTACTCCTAAAATAACATTCCAAGTTATTTTCTCTGCAATTAAAAACCTTATGACCCATGACTTGTTTTCAATTTTTATCTTGACACTACAACTCCCTAAAATATTTATGGATTCACTGGTTGCAGTTAAACAATTTAACTTGTCATCAGAAAAGCCTATTACTAACTTCCTTGCCAATAATTCATTGTATACTTCCTTACTTAAAATATTAGCTGAACTGCCGGAATCCAACAACCCCAATTGACTCATATCTTTGTTAAAACTAACCTTAACAACAGGCAAATTATGAATACCTCGTTTTGTTTTGAACCATAATTTATTTCTCACCTTTCTCTTTAATTTCGCTGACTTAAATTTCTCCCCTTTAATATGTTGCTGTACACTTAAATTACATATTTCATCCCTACCTAAGCGTTTCTTATACTTTTTCTTATTAAATCCTACTGTTTTAAGGAAGGCACTCTTCCCACTCCCTAGTTTCCCTGGTGAGGATCCCTGGCAACGTTGTCGTTTCCCCGGTATGGCATTGCCCTATTATAATTACCTCTGTCCCTACCACGCTTCCAGCAGTCCCTAATTAAATGTCCCGGTTTGGAACAATAATAACACACTCGGTCTGTATTAGAATCCTTTGACTCATTATTCCTGTTTGTGGAGCTTATATTATTCACATAACCCCTACTAGGATAGTTTCCTCGGTTTTGCATCTTGGACACCTTACATTCGTCTCTTTCCCTATCATTGTACTCTATATTCTTAGCAAACATGCACATTTTTTCTAACTCTTGCAAACTCCTGGGAAAACCTTGGAAAACTAATTTATTTCGGTCCCTAGGATTTATCCCCATAACAATGAGCTCAATGAGCTCTTCCTCCGAGAACTCGCATTGCAGTAACTCAACATTTTTTCTTACCTCACAGACATAGATTGAAAGAGGCTCATCCGGTCCCTGAGGCCTGTGTACCATGTCCCTCTTTAACTTTTCATACAAACCACGTGGAATGAAATACTTCAACAGAAAACTGTGGACATCTCTTAACTTGGACCCACATTGTATGTGAAAATTAATTTTCCCCAACAGCGGCTCGCTTACATGGCTAGAGACTATTTCTAACACCTGATTGTCACTTAGCTTACTATTTTTTCTTAATTTATTTACAACATTTAGTAAACTAAGTAACTTAGAGTGGTCTAGGCCATTGACATTTTGCGGGATTTCCCGAACAATCTTTTCTAAAGGATTCGTTAATTTGGTGAACAAACCACCTGAAGAAGGAGGCGTGTGCAGTGCCACCTTATCAAACCCCATGTTATTTACATCGGACCCCTTGACCTTGAAATTCGACTCAGTTGGTGTCTTAGTTACAACCAAATTCCTACTAGCCTCGCTACTGCCAGGAGTAGGCCTAGTGTGTGAGGCCGCGTTATCAATACCTATCACATTAACCCCGGACTCATTAACTTTGATGCTTGACTCATCCTCCTTATCTAAAACCGGTCCCCTATCTTTCTTGCTACCGGCCGACTCAAAAACATCGCCAAAATCAATACTATCCGATTCAACCTGACTTTCCTCATCTTCATGAGTTTCGCTTAACTTTCTCAACCCTTCCTCAACTTCGGCCTTGTCTAATTTACCTAACGCTGTCTCTAACGCGCTTTCCCACCTTTCGGATACATCCACCCACTCTAACACCTTGTTCCTCAACTGATCTGGTAACCGCTCTTTCCCGTTTTCGAGCAAATTATCTAACCGCCGTCTCAAATGACGAACCCGCTCCCTTAATCTATGTATCCCAACCGGCTCTTTAATCTGATCAACACTTGCTATTAACTCTTGTAATTCGGATACCTTTTCCCGGCAATTGTCCAACTCGATAGTTACCCTCAACACGGTCAAATTTTCCCACTTTGTCGGAACATCATCTTTAATTGCCTTTCGCAATTGTTTTCTCAACACGGCGACTGTGTTATTTACTGTAACCGGAAAACCACGCCACTGCAATTCGTACAGCAACTCGTCCTTGAGGAGCAGATCGACGTTGAAAACCATGATTTGTTAGGGTACACTCTTAAATGTATTAAATACCAAACTATATTTCATCACACCCTTCTCTTCCCCTCTCTAAGTACTCCCTTGATTGAGCAGAGTGGCGCATCTGACACGAGGTCAATTTTTGTACCAGGTTCAGACTGGATTCAGTACCCGAACCTAGTACCATCGACCCCGTGTACTAAGAAAAATATACAATCAAGCAGAAGAGAACTTAGAGTGGGCGACTGGTGCTCTGAAATAAAAACTCCGACATTCCAGGAAGAATTACAATATATTGAAAGAAAATCCTTAAAACTAACAAATAAAAATAATCTATAACCCTGTATCTTACAACGTATTACATTTCTTTGTCACCTAGTTACTGGTACCCCCCCCCCCAATTTATTAAAACCAAAAAATACCCCACAAAAATATCACCCTACGAAATCCCCCCCTCCCCTTTAAATTGTACAATTTTCTGAGTCCTTATTGTCCTTGTCGATTTCGGTAGCATCCCCACTGGAGCATTACAAGAAAAGTTTAAGATGGCGGGTACTCATCACTTATGGGGTGTCGGCGGGGTGGCAACAGGTTGGTGGTTCGTCCCAGCGATGGTTTGACCGCAGGTGTGGGTGTCTGGACCAGCGCCTTAACCTCGAGCATCTGTCCCTCCGTCCTGGGGTGGTGCCTGACCCTGGCGACCCGCTCCTTCCTCAACCACGTGGGTCCGGGCGGAAGCCCTTCTGGTGTGATTGGGCAATAATTCCCCAAGACTTGAACCCTATGACAGATCCCACCTTCTTACTAAAACGCTCCAATACTGTTTTAAAGCCCACTACATTCATAAAAGCAATTTACCCCATCATTAAATATTCCCCAATTCATCAATTACATAAGTTCAATTTATACATAAAAAGGTGACATTTCAATACATTAATAACTAAAATATATTCCACTTTTCTAGTGTGAAAGAAAATAAATCCAGTTTTCTGATTTTACAGCCTTTCATATCTGACCAAGATTAATTTCTCAAGTTAATTAACCTACATTACATTTGGCTTATTCCATTAATTTACTTACATTTTCTTCTTAGCACCATAAAGAAAATTTATTTCCACAATATTCATTTGACTTAAAAAGGCTATAGACAAAGACAGTTTTCACATTCTCCGATTTTCAAGATGCATTAAAATAATAGAATAAAACATTTGTTGACTACAATACCTACACTTTATTTTTGTGAGCAAATAAACAAATTGCGTAAAGTTACATAGCAATAGAATAATTAAATTCATTTTTAAGCCAAGTGGTGCTGGTATGAGCCTGTCTCGCAACCACGTGGTCGACCCAAAATTATCAGTTATTATTTAATCACATTCAATCAAAATTAAAATTCATTTTTACTCCAAAACACTTTCTTCCTGGAACAAATTACATATTTTGACTCTCAATAAAAAATAAAGAAATCTTACCTCTAACCAAATCGAGGGATCACGTCACTGCTTACTGCTATCTGGTCTGGTTCACGTCGACGGCGGGCGGCGTATGATAAATGAGGCCTGTCTAATGTTCGTCGCTCCTACTTATAACCTTGGACCTTTGGCGACGACCACGCACCCCAACGGCAAACGAAGTGACTACCACGCCATCCCTCAATACAAAGAACTAAACATCCGATTTGTTTGGCGAGTAATTAACGTGAAATAAACTAATATCTCCTTTGTTTGGAAACTCGTTATTATTATTTTTTTTTTTTCAATTTTTGTCGCCTCTCGTGACAATTGAAAAGGTCTATGTAAGACTAACATTTTAGTAAAAGAAGAATTTGGTTATCTTATTTTAGTCAAAAGTTATGCGAATTATTTCAAATAAATACCCCCTCTCCTTTCTTTCCCCCACCTCCCAGGTCAATAATCGATAACGGCTAGCTGTTACCCCTCTCATTAGTATACCATTATAAAAGTGGAGCGAGCGTTGTTCACTCCTTCATTCCGCTTCTACAAGCCACTCTTGTTGTTTTGTCTCTGCTGTTTACAATATTACTTGCTTCAAAATGCCTCCTCGTCTCAATGAAAATTTCAATTCCTCCGAAATTTCTAATGTTTTTGAACAACCTGAAGACACTTTAAATAACGACAGTGACAGTGAAGATGATGATGAAGATGATGATTATACCGTTGAAATTAATGAAGAACTCAAAGTTATAGCAATTGATCCAGAATCCCCATTCGATACAATAGATAAATTCATGTCTGAAGCTCATAAATGGTTGGACTCAGGATCTTACGTACGAATCGGCTCCTTTATATTGTATGATGATTGTAATTCTTTTCTTGTAACACCAAATGATAGAGACCGCATGCGGCAGTGGGCACAAACAATAAAGGAGTGCTACGAACAAGGTGTGGATGTTGGCGGCTATTTTACAGCACAAGTCGTTTAATAACCAAACTACCCTTCCCCCACCCTACCCCTTCCCAATCCTTATTCCTTCCCCCTCCCCATTTTTAGAACTCATAAATGGCAGGCTATGGACCTCCAGGTTTCTAGTCTGTACTTGCACCTTGCGCCGTCAAGATGCTTACCACTTTGTCTTTTATTTAAACAGGTCTTATAAGTTGTGAATTTGTCATTAATAAGCTTGCATTTGTAGGAGCTACATATACGGTTAAGAATGTCTCCTAGAGATACTTCTTTTGCGCAATTAATTAAAATTGTGAGACAACAAAACGTTACGTTAGTGCAAAAAGAAGTTGAAATAACTGATAAATTTCATGTTAAGACTAACGCAGCTCAAGAGAAAGTGAAATCAACCAAACTTGCTTCGTAGGTACCTCAGTGGTAGACTGATATATATATATATATATATATATATATATATATATATATATATATATATATATATATATATATATATATATATATATAAATGAAATTGAACAAACGGTGTTTTTTTGGTATTTATTTGAAATAATTCGCATAACTTTTGACTAAAATAAGATAACCAAATTCTTCTTTTACTAAAATGTTGGTCTTACATAGACCTTTTCAATGATGTATCGCTTGTCCTAATCCGTCAATCCATTATTGAGTTATAGGCATTTGACTAAATGCCTATAATTATAACTATAAATATAGAAATTTTAGCTTTTCTCATCTTATATTTACAATTGGAGAGTTAAATTGTATGTTTGGAATAATGATTCAAGTTCCAAAACTATATGATTTAAGTTCCAGTATCTTTTCTGCTTTATAAGTAGAGTAAAAAAAAAAGGACTACATTTAATTTAAACAAAGAAAAGTGAATGATAATAGCACAAATTTGTTTGTAAAAAGAAGTGTTTCCACTTTAAATTTAAAATGAAAATTTAAAGGGGAAACGATTAAGGGGTAAGCCGGGTTTACAGAATAAAGACTATATCCCATGATTATATGCATTCATTTTCCAAAAATTGGTGTCTCAATTCCCACATGTAGACTAAATTTAATGTAAATACACAATAAAACAATAAGATAATTGAATTAATATATTTTTTATCATTCTGCACGAAATCAGCCTGTTTTTTGTTCTCTCAATAGTATCAAAACCTATTCTTTCTTGTCCTAGGACTAAAAAATCATCTGGAGAATTTTTTAGGTCCTAGTACTGAAAAGTCAGCTGTTTTATAAGTATATTAATATTCATTCATTAATGTTGATGAACAGAATTTTGGAAACAATAAATTATAAAGAGTATTGTTTGTAAATAACAGAAATGTAAACACTGCATAATATTTACTTTGTAAATATAACCTTGAAAATACAACTTTATAGTTAACATTTTTAACGAATAAAAGTCTAATTTCGCGTCATGATAAAAAACGTTGTTCATCACTCTGAGCAAAAGTGTCTTTTTGATGCTTAATCGTTTTTAAAAACTCGGCTGCGCCTCGTTTTTAAAACACGATTGCGCACCAAAAAGACCCACTTTTGCTCCTAGTGATGAAAACTACTATTATGTAAAGGTGGCATCAAAATAATGCTACCTTAATGTAACTATAAATATAATACCCCCATCGCAGCAGACCTGCTTACTCAGCAAGTTTCCAATGGAATTTTGGTATATTTTCTATTTTCTCATAAAATCCATGGGGGTTTAAAGTATGTAGGTTTGCCGCCATATGGGTTTCATTGTTAAATATAAGTTAAACCCTACCTAGTGAATGTACATACCAAATTTTATCAGGTTATGGTGTTTTTTAATTTTTCCATAAAACCCATAGAGGTGAGTACGTAGGTTTGCCGCCATATGCATTTTATAATCAGATATAAGTTAAACGCTTTCTAATTAATGTACATACCAAGTTTATCAAGATATTTCAATAAATAAGCAAGATAGAAGGTTTTGTTCATTTCCCATAAGAATAACATGTAAAACATAGTGTTTGGATTTTCTGAATAACCATTTAAGTTAGGTAAAAATTCAAAATACTAAATTGTTCGTTGTTTTAAGCTCTTTTGAATGGTTTTAGTTAAAAGTCATGAATTTAAAAAAAAATTGAGGTTCAAAAAATGCCAAAAACCCAATTTTAACCCTTTAGAAACCCTACAAACCTCGTTCCCATAATCCGATCATTATGTTTCACAAATTCAATTAAGTAGATACTGGCTTACACCCCTGTACTAAATTTCATCAAAATCAGAGGTTCCATTCAAAAGTTATCGTGTTTATGGACACATACATATATATATCAAATTGAACAAACGGTGTTTTTGGCTTTTAGAGATCTCAAAATGAAAAAGTATCATGGTCCCGGGCTTAAGTCTTATCATGAATAACACCGTAACAGCGTATTCCCTATTGGTAAATTAGTTAAAAGTTCATGTGTTTTATATTTTTATTATATTACGAGGTGGCCCGTGCGCAAATTGCGCGTTTTATGATTCTGTATGAGTGAATCTCACCTACAGTACGTAAATGTTGATTATGAAGTGACGGAGATCTATTTTTGTTTACTATCCGGCTTTTAAAATTCATCTGAAGGTAATCAGCTGTTAAATTACAATTCACATTAAAGAACTTGCAATAAAAGTTGGTCAACATTTAAAGTGCCCTCTAGAAATAAATCAAAGGCCAGGAGGGTCGAAGCCCGAAACAATATGACCTTTTTAATTACAATTCGTCACTGCGGTATATCCTAAGCTTTAAAATGACGCCTCAATCTTAAAAATCGGTTCAGCAGGTCGAGAGAAAAAGGGACGTAACAGACAAAACCCTTATAGAAATAAGAAGATAGATTAAAAAAATTAACAAGATTTATAATGAAAGGTTGAGCTGTATCTTGAAATAAAGACAATATGTCAGAGTTCGAAAAACAACATGTCAGAGTTCTAAGCATTAAGGTTCAGAATGAATGGTTTTACCGTTATGTGTAGAATAAGGATGAATTCAATTTAGTTTAAATTAATAAAACCATACTATATTATAATTTCTATAAATATTTTAAGATAACACCGATATTTTGTTGCTACTTTTGTTTAATTTTGAAAAAAAGTATTAAGTTTTGAGCTTTTATTATTTTACATTAAAATTAAAATGACTGACTTGTTTCAGAGTTTGTGTTTTTATACTTATTTGTGCTGTAAAGAGTCAGTGAAATAAATATTGAATAAATTAAATATATTTAATAATTAAATAATAAAATATAATTATAAATGTATGTAGCTATTTTATTAACTTAATGGTAGCTCTAATTTAGTGCTACCTAAATATAGATCTTAAAACCAGTATATAAAACATTTTTATGGTTCAAAATCGGTGTGTTAAAAAGTTAGTTTGAAGGAAAACATGTAAATTGTATTATTTAGGCAAATGTATAATTTTTTTTCCAAATATAAGGCTTTTCACATTATTTAAAGGTACCACTGATTCAGTGCTAACCACATTTGTATCTTAAAGATAAGTGTTTATTGCGATTGTTATTCATTATTTGTATAAGGGAATCAGGTTCGACATTTTTTTAAATATTAACCTATAATTATGAAGAAAAACTTATTGTTCTATAAACAAATTTTATGGTAACACTAATTTAATGCTATCTTTATTTTTTCTAACTCCATTAATTAAAAAACTCATATTTTATACATACATTATATCGTTTTCATCTATTATTAGTAAAGCACGAGGTGTTTTTGTGACAACAATTATAAATTGTATGCATTTAAAATGCTTTTAAATTTGTTTAATTTAAATAAATGTTATTATTGTATATACCTATGAATGTATATTAAAAAAAAAAAAATAGATTAATTCATGTGGTTTACAAGACATTTGTTGTACACCTCTTAGAGTTACCCAGAAAACACCGCGAGGAGGTGGGTGTACGTCGTTTTCCACACATTCACACACACATTCACACACACACACACACACACACACACACACACACACACACACACACACACACACACACATTCACACACATTCACACACATTCACACACACACACACGGTTTACGGGTCTTTTAGTCAACCGCGCCAGTGACCTTCATTCACACCAGACTTTTCAAATAAGTAGCTAAAGTTAATACCTTAACTTCTCAATCTAATAAGTCCCACATTCATACATACATTCATACAGTTTATTCATTAAGAATAACTTTTACAATATTAACAAAATTATGGGGGGTCAGTATGTTATTCAAAGAACATTCGTAATGCATACCATAAGTATTCATAACCTCCTTAGCTTTATTAAAGATATTTATACTGTTTGGTACAGGATATCTTGTAAAACTTGGTACAAAACCATCTTCCTTTGCTCTTTTCAGTGCTCTTTTATATCGTCTCCTCTCTGTACGAATGCACTTGTACTCCATTACTCCATACTTTTCATAGTATGTGTCCTTTTCCAATACACAAAAGATATGTTTTAAATCCATATCATCAGGTATAACAGCAACTTTAGGTATTTGATCAATTAACGTTTCAATTAGTTTTTGATTATTTGACAACGCTTTACGTAAGGAGTGAGTCAACTTAAGGTTTTCTCTTTTTAGTTTATACTCTCCATACTTGCGAATTGATGGTAGTATTTCTTCAAACACCCAATCTTGAAAGCGCTTAGCTAATTTCATCTTGGACGATAAAATTAAGGAATATAAACCTGGTTCATTGATGAATACGGTACTTTTTTGAAAGTTAGAGGGTAGCACTAAACTGTTTCCATCAATATCTTTACATAACTTTTTATATTTTTCCTTAACTAGATCATTTATTGCTTTTCGCGGTCTTTTATATTCTAGAATTTCTGATACATCATTAGCCTTAAACCATGGATTGTTTTCACGATCAAATAATACAGCTACAGGTTTACTATCAAACATGTAACACTGCAGTTCAGACATATTGAAGTCAAATGTAAGAAAAATAGCATACACCTTTTAAATATCCGGAATAACCGAAGTTGTCAATAAGATGTTCACTTGGCAAAAGTTCGCCAAACAATGAAATGCATGGTTAACCCACCTGCTTATATACCCGACAAAGAGTGGTGGAAACCTTCTGCGCATGCGCAGTAGACAAGTACTACTGCGCATACACAATTGTATGTTAAATTTAAACAATTTTTTTACGGATGTCAATAATAAGGGCACACTCAACAAACCACTTTCATAAATGATGAAGCGCAACTGGGCATGCAAAATGAAGGGATATACTGCACATTTAACAGTAATATGATACATTTTAAATTTGTTGACAATTTCCTGTAGATTTTTTAAAACTGATTTTTAATATATTTTACATTAATACCACATTCATTTTCATTTAATAAATTGAAATTAAAAAATTAGCTTTACATACATGTGCTAAAGATTATTATTTTTTATACCAAAATAAGACTTGCTTGACTACAACACATAACAAGTGTTCCAAACAATAATAAAATCAAATACAAAACTAATTATGTTAAACTTTACACATAAATAGAAATTCCTAAATCATCATTAAAGTTAAAACTAAAAGTTTGTTAATAATTCATGTAGATAACAAACATGTTTGGTAGTTTGACCTTAACGTAATACTTAAATTTTTGTTTAAAAACCTAAAGCAAAATTTTACATGTAAAAAAAAATAGTACACCAAAGATAGCATCAAAACGGTGCTACCGGTTGCTACATTAAAAAGTAGCAACATTTAAATGGGTTAAGCTCAATTGGAGGTTTCCAAATTACCTTTAATGTTAAAACTAAGGTTTTGTTAAGTTATCATTTATATATAAACATATTTCATAGTTTTTACATTAAACCAGAAGTTAAAAGTGTTTTTTTTTAAAAACCTACAGCCTCAGTACACTTAGTTAGGGACAGGAACAAGACCAAATACCTGTCTCTGCGTCAGGCGTAGGCTCATATATAAACATATTTCATAGTTTTACATTAAACCAGTAGTTAAAAGTCTTGTTTAAAAACGTAAAGCCTAAATACACTTAATGATGGACAGGAACGGTGCCAAGTACTTGTCTCTGAGTCAGCAGAGGCTCATATGTAAACATATTTTGTACTTTAACATTAAACCTGTAGTTAAAAGTGTTGTTTTGTACTTTAACATTAAACCCGTAGTTAAAAGTGTTGTTTAAAAACTTTAAGCAAAATTTGACAAGGAAGAAATAGTACACCAAAGGTAGCACCAAAACGGTGCTACCTTTAATTAGCAACATTTAAATGTTTTAAGCTCAATTAAAAGTTCCCAAATTACCTTCAATGTAAAAACTAAGGTTTTGTTACGTTATCATGTATATATAAACATATTTTGTAGTTTTACATTAAACTAGTAGTTAAAAGTCTTGTTTAAAAACGTAAAGCCTCAGTACACTTAATGATGGACAGGAACGGGGGCCAAGTACTTGTCTCCAAGTCAGCAGAGGGTCATATATAAACATATTTCGTACTTTAACATTAAACACTTAGTTAAAAGTGTTGTTTAAAAACTTTAAGCAAAATTGACAAGGAATAAATAGTACACCAAAGGTAGCACCAAAACGGTGCTACCTTTAATTAGCAACATTTAAATAGGTTAAGCAACATTTAAATAGGTTAAGCCCAATTGGAAGTTTCCAAATTACCTTTAATGTTAAAAACTAAGGTTTTGTTAAGTTATCATGTATATAAACATATTTTGTAGTTTTACATTAAACCAGTAGTTAAAAGTCTTGTTTAAAAACATAAAGCCTAAGTACACTTAATGATGGAGAGTAACGGGGCCAAGTACTTGTCTCTGAGTGAGCAATTAGAAGTTTCCAAATACGGTTTAATGTTAAAACTAAGGTTTGGTTAAGAATTCATATATATAAACATATTTCGTAGTTTTACATTAAACCGGTAGTTAAAAGTGATGTTTAAAAACCTAAAGCAAAATTGGATATGTAAAAATAGTACACCAAAGGTAGCACCAAAACGGTGCTACCTTTAATTCGCAACATTTAAATGGTTTAAGCTCGATTAGAAGTTTCCAAATTACCTTTAATATTAAAACTAAGGTTTTGTTAAGATTTCATGTATATAAACATATTTCGTAGTTTTACATTAAACCAGTAGTTAAAAGTGTTGTTTAAAACCTAAAGTCTCAGTACACTTAATAATGGGTAGAAACGGGGCCAAGTACCTGTCTCTGCGTCAAGCAGAGGCCCATATATTTTGTGACATGTAAAAATAGTACACCAAAGGTAGCACCAAAACGGTGCTACTAATGACCATTAATGTTAAAACAATAGTGAACTTTCTGTTCGCACCATGTGCTTTTTTTTAACCTAAAAAGTAATTCTAACCTTTAATTCCTAAACACCTTAGCAACTAGAGAAAAAAAAGATGAACCAAACTCGCTTCATAGGTACCTCAGTGGTAGACTGGTAGCAGTAGTTAAAAGTGTTGTTTAAAAGCCTAAAGCAAAAATTGGACATGTAAAATAGTACACCATAGGTAGCACCAAAACGGTGCTACCTAAAAGTAGCAACATTTAAATGGCTTATCTCAATTAGAAGTTTCCTAATAACATTTAATGTTAAAACTAAGGTTTTGTTAATAATTCATATATATAAACATATTTTATAGTTTTACATTAAACCGGTAATTAAAAGTGTTGTTTAAAAAACATAAAGCAAAATTGGACATGTAGAAAATAGTACATGAAAGGTAGCACCAAAACGGTGCTACCTTTAAGTAGCAACATTTAAATGGGTTAAGTTAAATTATAAGTTTGAAGACACAAATTTGTGGTAACAATTTACCACTACTATTTTAACTTGTACTGGGAGTAACAATTTCACACTACTGGCTGGGCACCTACATTTAAATGGGTTAATTTAAATTAGAAGTTTGAATACAGAAATTTGTGGTAACAATTTACCACTACTATTTTAACTTGTACTGGGAGTAACAATTTCACACTACTGGCTTGGCACCTACATTTAAATGGGTAAAGTTAAATTAGAAGTTTGAATACACAAATTTGTGGTAACAATTTACCACTACTATTTTAACTTGTACTGGGAGTAACAATTTCACACTACTAGCTTGGCACCTACATTTAAATGGGTTAAGTTAAATTAGAAGTTTGAAGACACAAATTTGTGTTTGTGGTAACAATTTACCACTACTATTTTAACTTGTACTGGGAGTAACAATTTCACACTACTGGCTTGGCACCTACATTTAAATGGGTTAAGTTACATTAGAAGTTTAAAGACACAAATTTGTGTTTGTGGTAACAATTTACCACTACTATTTTAACTTGTACTGGAAGTAACAATTTCACACTACTAGCTTGGCACCTCCCCCTCCCCCTCCCCCTCCCCCTCCCCCCCCCTCGGGTGCAGTTTTCGTCCGGAGCAAAAAATTTTTGGTCAAGGTCAAAAAATTTTCGAAAAAAAATTTTTTTTGGGGGGGGGGGGGGCGCAGTTTTCGTCCGGAGCAAAAAATTTTTGGTCAAGGTCAAAAAATTTTTCAAAAAAAAATTTCGGGGGGGGGCGCAGTTTTTGTCCGGAGCAAAAAATTTTTGGTCAAGGTCAAAAAATTTTTAAAAAAAATTCGGGGGGGGGCTCACTTCTCGTCTGCCGCCGAGGGGGGGGGGGCTTCACCTACCCTTAGGACTTTAACTCTTGGATACCTGCTACCCTTACTCATGTGTGAACATAAAATAAAATTTGGTTATACCACAGTTTGGACAGCCAACACTTAGCCGCATCTCGCTCTAAGTCCTGAGCAGTCCCAGAACTCAGGCAAAAATCCGCCTAAGTCATGACTGACCTACATAACATGTGGAACAAAAATATTTTATTTTATTCACACATGAATATGGGTCAAGGTCGTTCAAGAATTAAAAAAGAAATCCCCCCGATGCCTAAGACCGCCGGCGGCCAGAGGCATCGGGGGGATCTCAACATTTAAGGGGAGGTGATTAAATAAAAAATTATTTATTTAATTTTGAGTTTCCTTAAGGGAAACATGCTACAATAATTTGGAAAAGGCCATGCTAACCATGACCGAGGATCCCGTCTTAACCCGTAGGTACTGACTTTTGCCTAGCACACCGGTCAGTGTCAGGATCCGACGCCTCGTGCTAAAGGATGCCAACCACCCATCTAGAGTGATGAGGTCCAGTAGCGCCCCTGACCGAAAGATGCCTAAGGGTGGATCCCCAGGGGCCTACCCCCGGGCTCGTTAGGCGCCATGCTATTGTTGGTAACAAATAATTCTTGAGGTTCTAAACCTCGAAAAAATTTTATTTTACAGAGACTGTAAAGTCTCAAAAAGCCTAACACTTTAACTGCCAATTTACGGAGGAGTACCTCCAAGATACGAATTTAGAAAAATTTCAACTTGGGGACAACCTGTGAAGATTAGTACAAAATAATATTTTTCAACACACAACACTTAGACTAAATAAATCCAACACCAAGACCTAGCAGAAGCAGCAAGCGCAAAATAAAATATTTCTTAAAACTACACATGCCATGCCTTAGACTAAAAGAATTCCCAATATAATGCGGCGCCAACATTACATTGCGAATCCTGTAGGGCAGAGCTTCAACCACTCAGCTGAAATGTTTGAAAGCAACTGCGAAGAAGCTAAGCCTCAGAGAATCGAAGCTGGGCCGGTCAGGAGTGGTGGAACCGGACCTGGTTACGTAAACAGCCAGACCTCGACACGTACTTGTTTGCGGCATTGGACAATCTCCAAGAGCCACACCTGAATACATTACTAACCGGATCTCATTATACAACACGTGTCAAGGTAAGGCAACGCCTCGGGCTATGCCACCTCCTCCTCCCCCGGGGGGGGGGGGGCTCACTTCTCATCCGGAGCCGAGGGGGGGGGGAGGGGGAGGGGTCTTGGGACTTAGAATATTTTCAGTCCAAGTCAGGTGTACTATAGAATAATATTTTAGCTTGCCGGATTCAGCACAGCCGGCAGAGACGGTTACATAATGCTTATATAACAGACTGGTTTCTTGGCAAACTGGCTAAATGTAGCTCAACAGAAGGTAAGTCAGTTTATTGCAAGCCAACAAACACGCCACACCTCGCCGCCGCGGGACTTTTCTGTGAGTAAATTATTATTTTTCCTTCTTATTAAACTTAGCAAAACAGAACCTAGCCTGTTTTGCACAAAATTACTTTTTGTTACACTACTACACTTACGTTTTACTTAACATATTATTTTCCACTCCTTATTTAATATTTTATTCCTTACTTGTTAAGACTTAGAAACTGAAATGTTGGAAGACTGTTTGATACAAAATTAATTTTTATTTAGCTATACAGGTCTCCTAATATTTTCATACACTTGTATTTTGCAGGTGTGGCTAAATATTTTTCGCTCACAATTTAATTTTATTCCACACAAGTGGATTTTGAACTTTACTACAAAACTGATCCATACCCGTCTCCTACAAAATTATTTTTCATTTGGCTCTACCTCTTTTAGTCTTACATTAAATATTTCTTGGAGTTAAATTTTACACAAGTCTCTCGGTTAATTTTTCTGCACAGTACGTGTTACTCCTTGGACAGTTCCCAGCAAACTGTTTCTACACTTGTCAACAACAGTCTGCATTACCCCCTCCACTACTCATTCCCCCACTATAGCCCTGTTCCCCCACTACTTCCAGCTAAGGTACAACACTGGACTAAGTGTTTCAGTTTTATCCAAACCTTACTGTGAGACACATCTATGGCTGAAACTTTGCGAGAAAAATTATTAAGAGTAAAATTTTTGCTGGCCAAGCAAAATAATTCTGTTAAGGTGTCCAAGACTTCCACTTTAACAAAAATGAAACGTTGCTTCAAAAATAATCCAAAATTTTACTCAAGGGACACAAATATCACTATGGATGATAAAATGTTTCAGAAACTTTTAGACGAGCTAACTTTTGCCAGTAAGGTTACGTTGGTGACTCCAATTCCCGACCAAGTTCCAACATCACCTGAGAAAGAATAAAAAGTAAATATTTCTCAGGAAATATTTCCAATCCGAGTTACGGTAAAGGACGGGCTCGGATGAGTTGTTGCAAAAATTTTAATTTTTTCTTCCTTCTGACCACTTTACCCCCACCACCTCCTTATCCCCACCACTGGGTCGGGTACCTGGGGAACCGCCTGCACCCAAGTCAGTACGTCTTCGGACGCGGTGCTGTTCGGATCGCGTGTCGTTTGTCGCAATGTCGGGTGTTTGAAGAAATTATTCTTCGGCTCTAAGTCTCTCGGTGGGTAAGTAAAATATAAAAAATTTTTTTTTTTTCAAGTGGGGCTGCTGGGACGGGTCAATGACCCCTGACGGATACATTAGGTCGAGAGTCTGATCGCTAGGGAATAAAAAAATTATTTTTTTGCACTTTTGTGGTTCCTCGAGAAATTTCAATTTCTCAACAAAATTTGAGGAATCGCAAAAGTGCAAAAAAAAAATTGTTTGTATTCTTGCGTGACCTTGACCTAATTAACGTCAGTGACGTCATCATGATGACGTCAGCGGTAATGACGTCACCATGACGTCATTTATGTGACGTCATGTGACATCATATGACGTCATTGGTGCCGTCATTCGTGACGTCATTGATGACGTCATCACTGCTGACGTCATCGTGATGACGTCACGTCCCAGCAGCCCCACTTTTACACTACTTTTGTGACCTAATATTTGTATTTTTCTATGCTATAACCAGACCATAAGAATGATAAATTTCACTACAAAAACATCAAATTATAAGTAAAATTATTAATCCGCAAGTTTTATCAAACAGAAAGTTTTCTTCGTTAATTTTGATTTCAATACAGTTTTATACACGATCCTTGTAATACCATTAATGATTAAATCAAATAAAAAGCAGTTACCTAATGAGTGCAGTAAAATTTATGTGCTCTTTAATATAGGATATACACTAATGGACCTCGTCATTTCGAAAAGTAGAGTCATTATGATAAGTACCTGTGGTGTCGAGTATTTAGTCTACAAACAAATTATTTTCCATTGGTCGAAAACTGAAATTGATAGATATATTTACACCAAATCAGATTTTTTAACTAATTGCTTCTTTGTTTCTGTTTATATTTATGATAAATTGGTTTACTTTAAAATATGCTGATTGAAATCAAACTAAAAAAAAGAATCGTCTCAATAAAGTTTTATGCATTTTGTTTCATAAGTAAAAACTGTTTTTAGATGCCAGTAAAAACTTTAAGATATTCGTTGTACTGGGGAGATAATGGAAAAACTTTATATCAGAGGTGGACAAAATAACTGAAGGACAACCAACCATGAGGTAAATGAATTTCCTCTTAGTAACCAAACTGAACTTATTCATGTAGTATGTATTACTTTTCTCAGAATCTTGGTCATTTTACAATGCAGACTTTACTTTATTTCGTTAACAACTATTACTTCTTTATTATTATTAGTAGTGTGAAATTGGGGATGCTGGGCCAGTTCAAGGTCACCTGAGGGATGACGTCATCGATGACGCAATCGATGACGTCATCACCAATGACGTCACTTCCATGACGTCACACCCATGACGTCACAGAAATGACGTGCTGATGACGTCATCACCCCTTACGTCATCAAAATGACGTCACCGATGCCACTAAGGTCAAGGTCATGTCGAAACTTAAAATTTTTTAGCACTTTTGCCGTTTCTCGCACTACGCTCCGAGTTTCAGTCCGAGTCCCCGTGACCTTGACCACTCGGAGCGAATTTTCGACGAGAAACGGCAAAAGTGCCAAGTTAAACTCGAGTTTCTGACATGACTCCGCCTAAATGGGCAATCGGTAATCCCTCAGGTGACCTTGAACTAGCACAACACCCCCAATTTCATATTACTGTGACCTTGAAAACCTAACAACGGAGCGCCGACACCGATGCGCACCCCACGACAGCCACCGAGTGACTGACTGTCAGGCTCTGTGTACGCTAGGTATATTGGCTTGAGAGACTAAGACTCTAAACTGTCAGGAATGGGAGTAACTAACTGAATTTTGCAAGGAAAAGTCATTTCATCCAATATTTTAAACAAATCCTCATCAGTAAAACTGACATTAGTCTGTTTTGTATAAAACTTAGGGTGTCCGCGCAACAGTTTGCGCCACTTAGCTAAAGTTGAAACTCTCTTAACTTTGAGTGGTGGACAGTGAGCAAGTAATAAAGCCTTAACACGGCTAAGTTTCTTACCTAAAGTGTCCCGCGACATGGCTTCTCCTCACAAAAGTCCGCACAATACTGAGAGACTGCTTGTAGCGCATGAGTCAAGGGAAAAGAGGTGGGGGAAACAGCAGGAGTGGGGGAAGGTCACAGTGGTGGGGGAAAGTGAGGTGGTACGCTGGAGTATCGCATCACTTCACCATGAGCTGTCCTACAGTGAACACACTGTTCTCTTGGCCCGAGTTGGCACTAGAAGAAACATTTCTGTACAGCTTAGGCTGTGAGAGCCGAGGAAGCAAAGTCAAAGTGGAAATTGTGTTAAACTCCAAGATGAAGAGTCTCCTAAATAAACTAATTGTATCCCTGCAATCCCCTATAACTTTAGAGAAATACCACTTTATTAAGCGACACCTTATACTTTGGCAAAACGAAGTGGAAATGGAAAAGATAACAGTAAAATTAATTTAACTTATAACTTGGACTGGACACTCATGGCGATACTACGTGGCGTGCAAACGCCACCCTAAACATTACAAGTTAGGTTATTAAGCACCTCTGGTACGATAACCGATGTGCTAGAGTTAAAGTGTGATGACCTTGAGTCAAAACACTGAAATACTACAAGTCGATGAGCCGTGACGTTTTGCCCACCATGTGTGATGTCACGTCTCATTTGTTATAGTGTTGTTTTTTTTTTTTTTCCTGGCCAGTGTTTTCTGTGTGCAGTATTCTGGATTATTCGGTGTTGTTTTTCTTCTTTTCACCAGCTGTGACGCAACGTCCTGAAAAGGATCATAGGTGCCGTTGGTGAACGTGACTGCAAGACGCACAGTTTCGTCACTCTGGGTTTTCAAGAGTAATTATAGTAATTTTGACATTTCAAACAGTGATTTTGTGCTATAATGCGGTAATTTAATCTGCCCAACGCAGCCTTTTGGGGTCCAGCTGGGGACTTGGTCCCACCGACAATGCCCTGCAGATGATGGTTCCGGCCTGGTCCGTCCGCCTGCCCACCTAGGGGACATACATGGCCTTGGTCCCCACTTGCCGAAGCTGCAGGCCGCTCTTCTTTCCAGTGCCATGAGGCCATAAACGAACGACTGTGATATGCCACTCCACCAATGAACTGTGATATTTTGTTATTTATGTGTGACAGTATTTATTTATTTATTTGTAGTCTCTATGTTAGGTTAATTTCCCATTAGGAGCCCGCCCTGCGCCACAGGTCTCCGGGTGGAATTATTTTGTCAACCTCAAAATTCGGCACGCCAATTCTTTTGTGTATTTTGTGTTTGTAATTTGTTATGTTTATTTATTGAAATTTATTGGTTGTTATTTATTTATTTATTTAATTTATCAATGCCAATTTTAAAGTTAAAGTTTCAGATAAGCTAATCAATTGAAAGACTGTTGTTCTTGAATTTTGAATATCGATATTCTGGTTGGCCAACCTTGGTGACATTGACTTCTGGTAAAAATCTTTTGTTATCAAATTTATCACTGTGGACCTTTGATGTTCCCGATTTTGCTCTGTTTTGCTGTTGTTAAATTTTGCTGTTAATTTTGGGTAAAATTAAATTTCTGGTTCCACAGTTTGTTTTTTTGTTCTGAACTCCTGAGAGCGTTGGTGAGCCCCTCCCGTGGAGCGCCTTGGGCAAGCACGTTTCCAAAGGTCGGGTGCGCTTCCGCGGGGGTGCGGTTCAGATGGTAGCAGAGCGTGGTTGGTTCTGAAGTGTAGTCTCGGAGGAGTTGTGTTAGTTTGGTGTGTGTGAGTGTATGTATGTGTGTGTGCGTGGTTCTTCAGTTTGGTGGAGTGTGTGTGTGGCGAGTGGGATAGCGTCTTCTGTTGGACCCCGGAATGGTTGCGTAGGAATTTTCGCCCAGACACCTTAGGAGGTTAAGGATTTTGTGCAATTGTGTTGTGTTACTGTGTTTTTTTTTTGTGTGGCAGCTGGCTGAGGACACGATGTCGGGAATTGTCCCGGAGCACCTGCGGAAGGGTGAGCTGATTTTTGAGGTTCTGTCACGTGGGGAGGCCCCTGCTCCAGATGTGAGAAGTCTGCGAAGTCAGGTCCGAGGCATTCTGGGACAGGCTCAAAGTTGGCCTGTTGGCCTCAAGTCGGAGGATGAGTTGGAAGTGTGTAGGGAGCGGACTTCATCAAACACACTGGCCTAATTTTGGATTTAGGTCGAGGTCAGTGTTACTTTCGGTTTTCCAGACGAGTGTCCATTCCTTTTGCTGATGAGGTCTTGAGTGCCGCTGCTGCTGTAGAGCCTGAGACAGAGAATGGTACCAAGACCGATCCTTTAGGGCATCTAGCTCCGACGGAGGCTGAGGCTATCAGGGATCTTTGCAAGCTTTTCCCTGAGGTGCTTACGCCAAGGTTGGGGGCTACCAATCTGCTGGAATATGAAATTCGTCTCACGGACACTCGTCCTGTACGTTCTCATCCGTACAAGTTAGCTCCACCCAAAATGGAATCTCTCAGAGGCATCATTGATGACCTGCTCAAAAATGGGGTCATCGAACCCTCCAATTCCAGCTATGCCAGTCCAGCATTTCTTGTCCCGAAACCAAATGGAAAGTCTCGTATGGTCATTGATTATCGCAAGCTCAACGCCAAGATTGAAATCGACTCCGTCCCTCTCCCCGACCTGCATTCTGCCTTCGACTGGTTCGGTAAGGCCAAGTATTTCTCTGTTTTTGATCTCAATCAGGCTTATCACCAAATTCCATTGAAAGTGGAGTCCCGACCTCTCACTGCCTTCTGTGTTCCGTGGAACTTGTATCAGTTCACACGAGTCCCCATGGGCTTAGCTGTGGGAGCTCAAACCCTCACCCGACTTCTTGATTCCATTTTTCACGATGTGAAGTTCAAGTTTGTGTTCAATTACTTGGACGACCTTCTTGTTTACAGTGAGAGTTTTGAGGACCACCTTGTTCATCTGGAGGAAGTTATGACTCGTTTGCGTAGGGCTGGCCTTACCGTGAATCCGGACAAAGTTAGTTTCGCTCAAGCCGAAATTTCTTTCTTGGGCCATCTGGTCTCCTCCAAGGGCGTCCGCATAGATCCCGCTAGGACTCAAGCCATCCGGGAGTTTCCTCCGCCCAAGGACGCCAAAGGCATTGCTAGGTTTGTTGGGATGGTGAATTTCTATCGACGCTTCATCCCCAATGTTGCGGAGTTGGCCGCACCTTTGAATGCGCTCAGGAAGAAAGGCGCCAAGTTTGAGTGGGGTGAAGCGCAGCGGACATCCTTTGAGCTCTTGAAGGAGGCGGTGATGCAACCTCCTGTGTTGGCGATGCCGGATTTCAGTCATAGGTTCATTTTGCAGACGGATGCCTCCTCACAAGCCATTGCGGCCGTGTTATCCCAAGAAGTAGATGGTGTTAGGCAGCCTATCGCTTTCGCCTCTCGAACTTTGACATCTTGCGAGAAGAAAAGTTCTTCTGTATACGAGCTGGAGTGTCTGGCTGTTGTCTTTGGTGTAAACAAGTTCCGAAGGTTCCTTGAACATAAGGAATTTTTGCTGGAGACCGACAACCAGGCACTCTCATGGCTTCTCGCGCACCCTCGCCAGCTCGGGAAAATTGGTCGTTGGGTGGTGCAAATTTCGTCCCTTAAGTTTACCGTCCAACATGTACGAGGCACTCAGAATGTCATTGCAGACACACTTTCTAGGATGTATCATTCCCCCGACGACCATCTTTCTGATCCGGAGCAGACGGAGTGTGCCGTGCTTCTGGAATTTCCTCTGGCCTTTTCGGATATCATTCCCCACCAGTTAAACGATCCTGAGCTGGCTAAAATCATTGGTGAGCTCCAGAATGGGGGAGCCCACCCCCCTTATTTTCTGTCCCAGGGTGCCCTCTGCTGTCGAGCTCGGCAACAGGGTAAACCTAAAATTGTGCTGCCAAGTCTTCTTATTCCGATGGTCTTTGAGTATTTTCATTCTTCCCCTGTGGGTGGGCATTTAGGGATCCACAAGACCATCTCCAAGATTAGGGAACTGTTCATCTGGAAGGGTATGGACCGGGACATTGCGGGGCGGGTGCGTTCTTGCCAAACGTGCTCGCTCAGTAAGCCCACTCAGAATACCAAGTTAGGGTTGTTGTCATCTGAGGTGGCGGAGAGACCTCTGGAGAAGGTTTTCATCGACTATGTTGGGCCTCTCCCACGTAGCAAGTCGGGAAACAATTTCCTGCTTGTTTGTGTGGATGCCTTCTCCAAGTTCTGCTGGCTTTTTCCCTTAAGGAATGCCACTGCACAGCTCACCGTTCAGGTACTTCGAACCCAACTGTTCCAACACTTTGGGATTCCCGCCACCATAGTTTCCGATAACGGAACCCAATTTGTTTCGCATCTTTTCAAAAGAATGTGCTTTGGGCACGGTATCCGCCATGTGACCACATCCCCTTACTACCCACAGCCTTCTCATGCTGAGAGGTTCAACCGAAATCTTCGTTCCGCTCTCATCGCTTTCCATGCTGAAAGACAGACAACCTGGGATCAAGAGCTCCCTTGGATCCAATTCGCTTTCAACACTGCTACCCATGAGAGTCACAAGGCGGTTCCTTTCGAGTTGATGTTTGGCTTCAAACCAAACAACCCCTTGGCAAATGTTTGGAGGATTGGCGACCTTCTGCCACCGCCTGGTACGCCCGATGTCAAGGAAACTTGGCAAGCGGCCAGGCGTAATCTCATTAGGGCTAGAGAACTTGTGAGGAGGAAATACAACCGAGGTAGAGTTGACAACCCCTTCCAGGTGGGGGATCTGGTTTTCTGCAAGGCTCATCCGGCCAGTTCGGCTGTTGACAAGAGAGCCGCCAAGCTGTGTTACAGGTGGACAGGTCCCCACCGCATCTTGGAGTTCCTCACGCCTGTGACGGCCCGGCTGGGAGATCCCCAGACCGGAAAGGTTTTGCGGAGGGTGCACATTAGTCATCTTAAACCTCATCGCGGAAATCCTTAAGTTGCTCGGAAGTCTGTGCGGGAAGTGTGCAGGGCCAGGAAGCCTGATCACCTTTCTGTCCCCTTCACTCTGTTCTGGTTTTTCCCTGTTTCTCTTTTTGCAGGCCTGCACAAAAACTTTGGGTGAGTAGTCCCCTGGTTTTGGGAAAACTTGACGCCCCCGCTTTCAGACTGTCCTGAGCGTTCCTGGTGTGAGTGTTCTTCTTGTTTTGGGGAGAGGTTGTTTGCCTTTTGTTTTGCCGGGTGGTTCCCTTTTTGGAGGGGGAGGTTGAGCCGTGACGTTTTGCCCACCATGTGTGATGTCACGTCTCATTTGTTATAGTGTTGTTTTTTTTTTTTTTTTTCCTGGCCAGTGTTTTCTGTGTGCAGTATTCTGGATTATTCGGTGTTGTTTTTCTTCTTTTCACCAGCTGTGACGCAACGTCCTGAAAAGGATCATAGGTGCCGTTGGTGAACGTGACTGCAAGACGCACAGTTTCGTCACTCTGGGTTTTCAAGAGTAATTATAGTAATTTTGACATTTCAAACAGTGATTTTGTGCTATAATGCGGTAATTTAATCTGCCCAACGCAGCCTTTTGGGGTCCAGCTGGGGACTTGGTCCCACCGACAATGCCCTGCAGATGATGGTTCCGGCCTGGTCCGTCCGCCTGCCCACCTAGGGGACATACATGGCCTTGGTCCCCACTTGCCGAAGCTGCAGGCCGCTCTTCTTTCCAGTGCCATGAGGCCATAAACGAACGACTGTGATATGCCACTCCACCAATGAACTGTGATATTTTGTTATTTATGTGTGACAGTATTTATTTATTTATTTGTAGTCTCTATGTTAGGTTAATTTCCCATTAGGAGCCCGCCCTGCGCCACAGGTCTCCGGGTGGAATTATTTTGTCAACCTCAAAATTCGGCACGCCAATTCTTTTGTGTATTTTGTGTTTGTAATTTGTTATGTTTATTTATTGAAATTTATTGGTTGTTATTTATTTATTTATTTAATTTATCAATGCCAATTTTAAAGTTAAAGTTTCAGATAAGCTAATCAATTGAAAGACTGTTGTTCTTGAATTTTGAATATCGATATTCTGGTTGGCCAACCTTGGTGACATTGACTTCTGGTAAAAATCTTTTGTTATCAAATTTATCACTGTGGACCTTTGATGTTCCCGATTTTGCTCTGTTTTGCTGTTGTTAAATTTTGCTGTTAATTTTGGGTAAAATTAAATTTCTGGTTCCACAGTTTGTTTTTTTGTTCTGAACTCCTGAGAGCGTTGGTGAGCCCCTCCCGTGGAGCGCCTTGGGCAAGCACGTTTCCAAAGGTCGGGTGCGCTTCCGCGGGGGTGCGGTTCATCGATATCGTCCCAGAGTTAAAGTGTAGTGACCTACATTCAGAACTTGTAAAATTACTTACATATAGAGAGCTAGAGAACAGCGAGACGCACCGCATGGAAGCCGGAGACATACTGGCGAAGCGGTGTTGTGCAGCCTAGGGACCCAGTTGTGGTGGGGGTATAGCCAACACTTAGAGTACAAGTGTTGTGGGTGACCTTGACCCACTTAACTAACCTGCCCCCCCCCCCGGACAAAAAGTGCGAGCCCCCCCCCTCGACAAAAAGTGCGAGCCCCCCCCCCCCCTCCACCCCCACCCCCACCCCCACCCCCTCCCCCACCCCTGATATCCTGGGCGTGGCAGCCCCGGTGGGGATATAAGGGGGTCCAGCCAGAGCCGGCTCGCAGTCCGCTCCCGCGCGTTGAACGTGAACGATCGGGACGGACCGCCATAGGCATCACTAAACATTGAATGGCGCCTTCAGTGTTTAGCGAAGTCTACTCTAACTTTAAGACTTGTATTAGTTGTTAGATATTGCGCTTGCGTTTGGGTATTGCGAATTGTTTTATATGAGAGTGTTTTACTTGTACCTTATGTCTCCTGTGTGTCTTTTATCCTTTGTGTCTTGTTTGTTATATGTGTTTAATGTGTATGTGCTTGTTCCAGCATTGACTATGTTGAGCTCTATCGTGTGTTGTAAGTGTGTTATATTTTTCTAAAGTGTATACGCTTGTTGTAGCATTTCCCCTTGAGCTTTTGCAATGCTCAAAGTAAATTGTAAAGACAGGGAACGGGAGTAGGCCCCCGTGTAAAGTTACTTTTGTATAATTGTTAGGCTCCTCTCATGCATGCTTCAATGCGGCTGAGAAATAGGAGTTGGTCCGTTTGTACGCTTATACGGGGGTAATGAGCCGATGGCCTCTGCACTCGGACCGAGGACGTAAGCCACTAGGGTGTCCTCAGTTAGTTTCCCTTCTGGAAACTCAAAATGATGTAAATGAAACTTTGTTAGCGATTTGTGTTTTTTGTCCTTAAGGCCCCCGAACATTCGTGGTTCGCCATGGATGTACGGGGGCCGAAATTTTTTAATGTCCGTGTGGCCTTGACCCACATAGGACTTGTAAAAATTTACTGCATTGCTAAATTAAAAATATTAAAGATAGGGTTACGGGAGTAGGCCCCCGTGTAAAGCCACATTTTATAATTGTTAGGCTCCTCTCATGCATGCTTCAATGCGGCTGAGAAATAGGAGGTGGTCCGTTTGTACGCTTATACGGGGGTAATGAGCCGATGGCCTCTGCACTCGGACCGAGGACGAAAGCCACTAGGGCGTCCTCAGTTTCTTTCAAAATTATGTAAATGACTTTTTGTTAGCTATTGGAAAAGTTATTCGTTAGAAATGCAGTAAATGTTTACAAGTCTCGCGTGGCGAAGGGTACACGACATTGGATGTTGCCTTGTTGTCATAGTTGGGTCTCTTCGGAGGCTACAGCGATGACAACCCAAGTGCCCCACACCCCCATAGGGGGTGTGGGGCTTAATTTTTTTAAAGTTTTTTCGTGACCTTGACCTAAATATAAAAGTTTTCAAAATCTTTAACAGTCAGGTCTTATTAACACAGTTTATATATAGAGGTCTTTTAAAAGTTAACAGTTAGGTATTAGTAACACACAAGTGTGGAGTTGTTTATAGTTGGGTCTCTTGGGAGGCTTCAGCGATGGCAACATAAATGCCCCAAGTGGGGCTTATTTTTGAAAAAGTGTGCGAGCCCCCCCCCCCCCCGACAAAAAGTGCGAGCCCCCCCCCCCGGACAAAAAGTGCGAGCCCCCCCCCCGACAAAAAGTGTGAGTCCCCCCCCCCGACAAAAAGTGCGAGACCCCCCCCCCCTCCCCCACCCCTGATATCCTGGGCGTGGCAGCCCCGGTGGGGATATAAGGCGGCCCGGTTGCACGCACTTCTCATTCTTGCTCCAGCCTTCGTTGGAAGTGCTTCCCCGGTTTTTGCAATTAACGCTCTCTTCACCGCAACATGCGCTTCAAGAACTATCCACCCGTTCTCCCATACATCAAATCTAATCCAACCAACACATCAACTCTGACCAACACATCTACTCCGACTTCAACATCCGCTGCTCCGATTCTTCAAACGTGTTTGATGAGCACAATCCTCAGCTGTTTGGAGATGCCGTCGGCTCCTTCAATGCCCAGCCTATCTCCGCTACCAACGGAAGCAACAAGTCCAAGTGTCAGTGGTGCTGGTGATGATCCGTCGACTTCAAGAGGGGCTGGCGCTCACCCTGCAAGCAGCCGAGTGCTCATAGCATCACCGCCAATCTCATTGCTGTCAGATTCTGATTCGGAGTCAGCGGTCTTTGAGGAGAAGAAGTCGAGGTCCAAAATCATTCCCTACTCCCGTACACAGAAAATCCTTTCCTATACAAAGACCCAATGTCCACTACCCGTATCCCCCATGCCATCCACACCAGTCAAACCATCCTGTAAATCGATCTTTTCCCCAGACAAGTCTACCTCACCCAAAGCCAACATTCCATCTACAGTCAAACCATCCCGTAAATCGATCTTTTCCCCAGACAATTCTACCTCACCTAAAACCACCATTGATCTAACCCATTCTCCTACCCGACCCAAAATTGTTTGCAAATTGCCCCTTGACCGTGCTAAACCATCACCCTCCATCCTTTCCAGCCAGCCTAAGTTAGATCAAGCGCCGCTCCAAAACACTAAGAGTCCAACACAAAAGAAACGTAATCGTGTTAAATGCCCTGCTGGCAAGCGTGATAAATGCGATTATGTTTGGTTTAGCAGAGAGGCTGTGGTTCTTTGTTGTCCGAGTTTTGCTCTTCCGGAAAAAGATCGTTGCCAACGACACTTGAATAAGAAAATCAAAATTCCGACACCAAAGCCCTATAGCCTTAATATTATGCCTGAAAAGTCCAAGTTCAAACACCCCAACAGTCCGCAGAAGCTGAAAATTAATAGGCTCAAGAGGGACAAAAAATATTATTTCATTGTTCAAGCTTATGGAGCATTTAACATAAATGTGCAAATCATTCTAAAAGGTGATGGCCGCCTTCATAGAATGAAAGTACCACCTGCGATGGTACAAAGAGAATTTTTTGTCCCCGGTGCTTATTTAATTCGAAGAAAAGGATGCCTATCTGTTTGGGAAATGGATTAGGACATGGGCTCACTAAAAAAGAAAAAGTCAAAATTGTTAGGTTGTGTTGGACAATATTTAAAATTCTTTTTCCAAATTATTTTTCCAAATTTAGTCTTAACCCTCTTATAGTAAGGGAGAGGGGTATTATACAAGTCAACTAATAAAAAAAATACTTGACTTGTATAATACTTTAACCTGGCGGTGATGTAAAGTCACTGGGACAATCTCAAACCGTGTCCTTGAGGGTGAAGACTAAGTTACAAATAAATCATTAACAAATAAAAACTTACCTCCAAACACTTGTAGCTTGCTACAAGTGTTTGGAGGTAAAAATTTTTCAAAGTTTAAACGACCTTGACCCATATAAATTACTGTTTAAAATAAAGTGCTAACCTTACAACTAATGTTGTGTATCACGTGATACCCCCACTCTAACGCTCTTACTAAGCTTGTATGAGGCGTTTATTTGCTTTGTAATAAACATGTCAAGGTACAATTACAAAGGTGGTGACTTCTTTATAGATCAACACAATGCTTGGGAAGTGCTAAACTGGCATAGAATGGAAGTTGAGTGTTGTATAAGACGAGATGGGTCTACATTTTATTTATGTATTATAAACAACCAAACTCATAAGTATGAACACTGGACAAAAATCAATTATAACAACATAGATGAGCTGTTTGCTTGGGTGTTTGAGGTGTGTAAAGTTATTGAAGAAACAAAAATAATGGGTGTGCTAAAGGTATGTAAAACTGATGACCGGGAAGACTAAGCAAAATTTTTTTTGGCCGCCCCCCTCCCCCCCCCTCGTGTTATCCCCACCACTAAAAATGGGTATATATAGGAGTGGTGATCAACCGTCCTCTCATTCTGCTTTACACCGTTAAGCTGAACACCACCATGTCTGCTATGAACGTTCCAGCCTCTACCTCTGGCCCGGCCGCCTCCAACTCCAGCCCGAGCATTGGACCAATCCGATCGGGGCCTTTGTCAAGGAGTCGTGTCCGATTCTCCGGCTTTGGTCCTGTGAGGAAGGAGTTGCGGAGCAGCGGAGCTTCTCAACCAACCACGACGGACGCATCAACTCAGACTCCACCAAACATCATCGAGTGGTACGACGAAGTCATAGAGCAAAGGGACAGAATGCTAGAGAATACTCGCAGGGAGCTACTTCATATCCGGAGTAAATGGGAAAAACTAATTAGGAAGTGTGAAAGCCTGTTGGACAGTGATGATAGTGAGGATGAGAGTGGATAGGTGTGTGGGTAAAGACTTGGACTGGGACTTGTGTGTATGTATGAATGTGTGCGTGAATGTGAAATACAGAGCGGGGGATAGATCACTCTGTGGCAATGGACTAACATGCCACTTAGTGATCTATCCCCCGTTCTGGTAATGTTTTTGGATGGCCTTGACCCACTTTACCAAGGTTAGCTAGTACCCCCACCACTGATAAGTGTATATATACGGGTATTGATGTGCAGTTTGGTTATTCTACTTTGTATCGCTTAGCTGAATACCGCACTTCAACATGGCTTCCAACTGCAAAACTTCTCGGGCTTCTTCTTCAAGAAGGCGTGCTGCCAATGTCCTGCCTGCTACTCGTGGACCTGCTCGACCATTCCATAGCATAACTGTTGCTCGGGCAAACGCTTGCAAAGCTCCGATGCTACGGACCTTGCTGGAGGTGAGCCAAGACGGGCAAGGCTTGCTCAGTCCTGGTCAACGGCAGGAGCAAGAAAGGCGTATGGCGTACTTCAGGCTGCAGGGTGTAGTTCCCAACTTGAAGTTAGGCGATCCCAGAGTAGCAAGCATCAACGAGGCAGCGGCCTACATATCACACCTTCACAGTGTTTTAGAAGTAAAGGATCAGCAAATTGAAAAGTTAAAAGAACAATTGAAACAATTTAACTTTAATCCGGTGGAGTTTGTAGAAACGGTGATGAGTGATAGTGACGATGAAGGTAGTGAATATATATTAGGTATGTAATGAAAAGACAGGGACATGTGTGTGTGTGTGTGTGTGTGTGTGTGTGTGTGTGTGTAGAATACAGAGCGGGGGATATACTACTTTGCGGCAATGGACTAGCATGCTGCTTAGTGGTCTATCCCCCGCTCAAAGGGTACTTTTGAATGACCTTGACCCACTTTAAACGAAGGACAACCGGTTAACTGGTATAAAAGAGGGGGTCTGTACATCCCGACTTCATTCTGCTTTGGACCTTCCAGTGGAACGCTAGAAAATGAGTGGATCACTGATCATTGGTAAGGAGTGGGAGTATGTAACCATAAACTATTTAAACTGTAGAGGGATGTTGAAGAAGGTGTATGATAATGTTAAAAGAATGGTTGTTGAAGAAGGTAGGGTAGTGATTGTAGCGTGGAAGAAGAAGCAGTATACAGGACAACAAGTGAGAGCAAGTGACTTTGGGGGGAATAGTGTGTTTCAAATTGGACGAGCGAACTTGGTTAATTTGGACATTGTGTTTTGGGACTTGGAAAGGTTAATTGAAAATAGTGGCAAACATGGGGAACTCTTAATTGGCAGGGAGGACAGAGTATATGAGTAAGTGTAAAAGACTGGGGGGCTTATGTGTGTGTAAAGACTAGGACTTGTGTGGAATACAGAGCGGGGGATAGACCACTTTGCGGCAATGGACTAGCATGCTGCTTAGTGGTCTATCCCCCGCTCAAAGGGTATTATTGGATGGCCTTGACCCATATAAAGGTAGAGGGGGAATGGGTAATAGGAGGGGGAAATTGGTATATATGTAGGACTGATGAATAAAGCATTTAGTCAAGCATTTGTCTAGACACTATCAACAACAATGGAGAGCTTCAGTGTTGAGTTCATCCTCTTGGAAGAAGACATCAACGAAGTGGTGGAACTTATAGAGGATAAGACCAGCCAGGGCACATTGGAACTTGTGAATTGCGAACCGTTGGACAATGCCGCAATCGATAAGATTGCATATTTCATGATGCATTTGTATAACGAACAAACAACCAATATGGAGTTTGTGCAGTACCTTTATCAAAACCAAGTAAACGTGCGAGTGACAATTACTTGGTGGCAGTAATAATAAAGTGTAACATATGGATGTGGACTTGGATGTGGACTTGGACTTGAGTGTGGTCTGCGGAATAGAGCGGGGGATAGATCACTTTGCGGCAATGGACTAGCATGCTGCTTAGTGGTCTATCCCCCGCTCAAAGGGTATCTTTACGTGACCTTGACCCACATAAAATGTATAGTTGGTGGGGGTATAAAAAGGGCAAACCAATTGGATAGATACACCACTTTCATACCATGGCTCCACTTGACAACACCGTGTTCCATCGCGACAGAATTCTTTCAATTCTGGAGGTAATACCTGTAGAAGTTATAGAAGCAGAGGACCAACTACCTGCGGTTGATCAGGAAGAGGAGGAGGAAGAAATAATGGATATTGAAACGGACTCTGACGAAGCTGGTTCAACGGACATTGAAGTGGACTTGCACGCCTACGAAACATTAGAGTCGTCATCTGAGTCGGAAATGGAATTCCAATTGGAAATTGAAGAAGAAGAACAAGAACAAGACACTCCCCATCGTCCAATGGATAGGATGTTAGTTGCCAGAAGAATTATGTATTGTCATCGCTGCCTATTCCGTGATGAGGATGATTCCGACTCTGATGGTGATGTTTCACCCTTGTAAAAAGTTTAAACAAAAAGTTAAAAAAAATGTGAGCGGGGGATAGAGCACTTTGTAGTAAATGATGCTGCTTAGTGCTCTATCCCCCGCTCAAAATAATAATTCCAAATGGCCTTGACCTACATAAACTTGCTCAAACAGACGTCTTTGAAAAAGATTGTACAGATTATTGAATCTAGACCAAATATCATCAATTTATCAAGCCTACTGATAAATGTATTACAAACGGTTGTGTAAAGGCTAAATTTAGCACATGAGTGATAACCTGTTTCTATATGACGTCACTTTCCCCACCTATCTGCCTCGGATATAAAGGGTCCCGGTGGAGCGCGCTGCTCATTACTGCGTGGACATTCACAGAGTGTGCATTCAAAGCCAAACTGTTTGAAATGGCTCTTTGCGACATTTGTGGGGAAATCTTTCAAGACGAAGATCTTTTCACCATACACAGAGAATTACATGAAGACGAAGATAGAAAAGAAGATATTACCATGGATGAAATAGACTTAGACTCAATTGACCGGTTTTTGGAAGAGCACCAGAAGCAGACGGACTACTGGGACAGCTATCTACAGCAAATGCAAAGAAGAAGACCTAGTGTGATCCAATTTGCTGGTGCGGGACCATCTACTGCTAGAAGACCTTTTGAAGAAGAAAATTATATGCAAGAAGAAGACACTGAAGAAGAGGACACTGAAGAAGAACTGGAAGATGTGAAACAACTGCGCACCACGGCCTTGCCAGGACGAGTTGTAACACACTTCAAAATCAATAATGTTCAATTTGAACTGGAAACATTTATAACCCAGGCTAAGGAACTTGTTGGTGGAACCTTGAGGGAAGAATTACAAAGTTTAAATTTTATTAAATTTGGAATGGTGTTAGAGGCTATGTTTAAAAATACGGATGGTGAAACAGCATTAAGAGCGTTCATTACCAAAAACCGAACCCTTACCTTCACCTCCAACATCGATGATATTATTGAAGAATGCTTGGAGGAACTTATAACCAAACTTCAAGAACATGAAGGAAGAGGATCTGGATGGACTTTGTCATCAATTGAAGGTATGGATGTAAGGGTTCATAAGCATGGATATGGTTTAAGGGGTAGTAGTTTTATTCCTCTACCAAAGAAAATCCAAAACACCAACTCGTGTAGGAATGTGCAAAATGAAGGTAATGAATGTTTTAAATATGCAATGATAACCAAATATGTTAAAGATCATCCTTGTAGAGTTGGTAGAGAATATTATGAGAATGAACATCGCTACAACTTTCAAGGTCTCACCTACCCAGTTACCTTGAAAGACATTGACAAATTTGAAAAGAAAAATCCTGGCGTTTCAGTCAATGTTTTTGGTCTGGATGATTCGAACAACGTTTATCCTTTGCGGGTAGTAAAAGATGAGCAAAGAAACCACACGGATTTGCTATTGATAACGAAGGGTGAAATTTCCCATTATGTATGGATAAAGGACTTTGTAGCCTTGGTATGGAATCAGTTATCAAAACATAAAAGTAGGTTAACAGTGTGTAAAAGATGTTTCTGCTTCACATATAAAGAACTAAGACGTGGAGGATCAGAATGGTTGATTGAACACAAAAGACTTTGTAACGAAAATTATGAAGTAAAGATTAGTCTGCCACCACCATCTCGAGCGTGTATCCAATTTAACAAGACAGTTCACCAATATCGGATTCCAGTAGTCATCTACGCAGATTTTGAATCTACGTTAGTACCACAGGAGCTGCCGGACGGTGAAGTGACTAGAAGAACAAAATATCAGTTGCATCAACCCAACAGTTTTTGTCTACTAGTGAAATCAACCTTGTCTGAAAACCAATTGCAAGACTATGGTTTAACATCCACTCCAATACTCTACCGTGGTGAAGAAGCCGCTAAGTATTTCGTAGACCAGTTGTATGACATTGCTGAAAAGGTACAACGCTTGTATGGTAATGTCGTACCTATGGAACCTTTGAATGAGAATCAACAAGAAGAATATAATCTGACATCAAGATGTTATCTATGCGAGAAGAGCTTCAGTGAAGAAAATCCAAAAGTTAGAGATCACGATCACCTGACAGGTTTATACAGAGGAGCTGCTTGTAATTCATGCAATATAAATTACAAACTGCCCCACTTTATCCCTGTCGTGTTACACAATCTTAGCGGCTACGACTCCCACTTCATTATTCCAGAGTTAGGAAGAGATAATGGTAGAATTGATGTTCTTGCTACAACATTGGAAAAGTATATCAGTTTCTCAAAAACAGTAGGTAAAATTAAACTTCGCTTTGTAGACTCTTATAGATTTATGGCATCTAGTTTGAGCAGATTGTCTGAGAATCTACGAAGAGAAGACCTAAAAGAAACCAGCAAGATTGTACCTGAAGATAAATTGGACTTAGTATTACGTAAAGGAGTGTTCCCCTACGATTACATAACTTCTACAGAAAAATTTGAAGAAACCAGTCTACCGCCGATTGAAGCCTTCAACAGCAAATTAAACGAAAGTGAAATCTCCGTTGAAGACTACAATCATGCATGTAATGTTTGGAACCAACTAAACATTCAAACCTTAGGGGAATATTCTGACTTTTATATAAAATTGGACGTAACTCTGCTGTGCGATGTGATGGAAGAATTCAGAAACACCTGCTTCTCCGCCTATGGACTGGACCCTCTACACTCGTACACATCTCCAGGATTAGCATGGCAAGCTATGCTAAAGTCAACCAACTGTCGACTGGAACTTCTAACGGATATTGATATGGTGCTCATGATGGAATCTGGTGTACGGGGCGGTTTGACACAAGCTGTAACACGTCATGTCAAAGCCAACAACAAGTACATCCCCGGCTTCGACGAGCAACAACCATCGGTCTACCTTGGCTACTTTGATGCAAACAACCTTTATGGTTGGGCAATGTCAAATCCGCTTCCCTACGCTGACTTCAAGTGGATCGACCCGGCCACCATCGGAGACATCTCACAGATTCCAAAGGATGGTCCAAAAGGCTATATTTTGGACTGTGATTTTGAATACCCGGAGCACCTTCATGACCATCACTACGACTTGCCTCTCCTAGCCAAGACTGAAGTTTCACCGACAGGAAGATGGCCAAAATTGATGATGACCTTGGAGAATAAAGATCGCTATGTGGCTCACTACTGGGTAGTTCAACAGGCTCTTGAATTGGGTCTACGTATAGTGAGAATTCATAGAGCAATTGAATTCACCCAGTCTTGTTGGTTGAAACCATACATTGATTCCAACACTACAAGAAGAGCTGCAGCGACAACAGCATTTGAAAAGGACTTTTATAAATTAATGAACAATGCCATCTTTGGGAAGACCTTGGAGAACAAAAGAAAACATAAAAATGTAAAATTAGTGAGTGATCCTAGAAAATTGGAAAAATTAGTGCAAAAACCGAATTTTGGAACATCCATGATTATAAACGAAAATCTAGTCGCTGTCAGTATGAAGAAAACAACAATAGTCATGGACCGTCCGTTATACATAGGTATGTCGATTTTGGACATAAGTAAAACCCTGATGTATGATTTCCATTATAACAAAATGGTTAAACACTACGGAAGGGAAAACATTGGAGTAGCATACATGGATACGGACGCGTTTATCTACTGGATAAAGACTTTGGACATGTATGAAGACCTAAGGACATTTCCATACAAAGAAGATTTTGACTTTTCTGACTATCCGAACAACCATCCAAATTTTAATGAAAAAAATAAAAAAGTAATCGGAAAATTTAAAGATGAAGCAAATGGAATGCCTTTAAAAGAAATTGTGGCGCTGATGGCGAAATTGTATTCATTTAAGATGTACCACGAGAACAACACACCGACAGTCAAGAAAGCAAAAGGAGTGAAGACATCTTATTTGAAAAAACACGTTACATTTGACCACTACAAGACTTGTTTGTTTGAAGATACTACAATATCAGCAACATTCAACAATATCCGAAGCTTCAAGCATCAAGTCTACAGTGTCACCGAAATTAAAAAAGCGCTGTCAGCCCGGGATGATAAAAGACATATTTTGCCCGACAAAATCCATACTCTTCCTTTCGGCCATTACTCCCTAAACCCTATCAACTAGTAACCTATTCTTTGTCCTTCTACAACTTCGACCTTATTCCTTTCTCCTTCCGTAAAAAAATGGGGAACACGGCAAGTCCAACGCCGTGTTCCCCATTTTTTTACACAAATTTGGATGACCTTGACCCATATAAATGATGTGAATATTTAAAACAACATTCATTGTGATTATACATGTGATACAACAAACATTGAAACCTGCAATATGAAGGACTTGAAGCAACAAATTGTCAACGAACTTCATAAACCTGCAAGAAGAAAGTTTCCACGAAGAAATACGGTGATAAAAGGAATTAATGATTTATATCAAGCGGATTTAATCGAAATGATTCCTTATAGCAAACAAAATAAAGGATATAAATACATATTGACTGTTATTAACTGTTTTTCAAAAATGGCAGATGCTTTACCACTAAAAGATAAAAGTGGCAAAAGTGTTACAAAAGCAATGGAAACAGCTATACAAAGAGACAAACATACTATTAAACATTTACAAACAGATGATGGAAAAGAATATTTTAATAAGGAATTTGCAAATTTAATGAAAAAACACAATATAAACCATTACTCAACCAATTCAGAAGTAAAAGCCTCAATAATCGAAAGATTCAACAGAACTTTAAAAAGTGCAATGTATAAAATGTTTTCCAACAGAGGATCGCACATATGGATTGATATGTTACCAAAACTTATAAACGATTACAATAACAAATTTCATAGGACTATCGGGATGAAACCAAACCAAGTAACTAGTAAAAATGAAAACCTTGTATTAAAACGTATAAAAACGAATACTAAACCAAAAGTTGAAAAACTAAAGCCTAAAAAATTTAATGTGGGTGATAAAGTGCGAATAAGTAAATATAAAGGTGTATTCAGTAAAAGATACCTGCCAAATTGGACCAATGAGGTTTTTACTGTATTCAAAGTACAACCTACAGTACCTGAGACATATATTTTAAAAGATAATAAAGGACAATTGCTTGAAGGAGGGTTTTATGGACATGAAATGTTAAAATCAACAGTAGGCGATGTATATTTAGTTGAAAAGGTGTTGCAACGGAAAAAAGATAAGGTCAAAGTACGATGGTTAGGATTTAATAAGACGGAAGATTCTTGGATACCTAAAAAGGATTTGATATAACGATAGAAAATCATTTTAGGTTAAACCATTACAAAGGATGGAGATAGTACCACAAAAAGAGAGTTTTACTATTAATAATATAGATGAACTCACAGTGGATAATTCAGAATTCAATAGTGGGAAACATGGCAATTTGTTACCAAACACCGTTCGTTGTCTGGTTACCGGACCTTCCAACTGTGGAAAAACTAATGTAGTATTCAATTTGATTACAAACCCTAAAGGATTACGTTTTAACAATCTATATGTATTTTCAAAATCACTACAACAACCAAAGTATCAATTATTGGAAAAGATACTGACTAATGTGCCTGAAGTTAAATATTTAAAGTTTAATGCAAGCGAGAGTGTCATGCAACCACAAGAAGCTAAACCATTCTCCGTGTTCATATTCGACGATGTATCTTGTGAAAACCAAAACACAATAAGGAATTACTTCGCTATGGGTCGACATAACAACATAGATAGCATTTATATTGGCCAAACGTACAGCAAAATACCTAAACAACTCATTAGAGACCATGCAAACATGTTAATTGTATTTAAACAGGACGAAACCAACCTAAAACATATATATTTTGATCATGTAAATGCGGATATGACATTTGAACGATTTAAAGAGTTGTGTGGAAAGGCTTGGGCTGAAAAGTATGGGTTCCTAACAATTATGAAGGAACAACCGCTAAACAATGGTCGATACAGGATAGGATTTGATAAATTTATATTAATACATTGAACGTGGTATAAAACATTCATTGTTGTACAACACGTCTTGCTACAAACATGGTTAACCAAGAAAAATTAGTAAAAGAAATAAAATCACTTAGTGATTCTATTCGGGCTAAAAACAGAGCATTGAAACTAGGTATTAGCGAGAGGGAGAAATTCCTTGAATCTACTTTTAAACCTATTACTGAACCCTTGAAACAATTAAACAAAAAATTTGCTAAACCTGTATTGGAAGGAGATGCGATTGCACCTATTACGAAGTTTGAAAGAGAAAATGTAAAATCAGAAGAGTTTAGTGATGAAGACCCGGAATCCTCTACATATAGTGGTTTTACCGGTGGAGAACCCGAAAGAGAGCTAGAATCACCGGACTATAGTGGAATAAGAGAATTATATGAAGTAAAAGCCAAAAGAGGACATGAAGTTGTATCAACTGCTAGTGAAGAGGAAAAAGAAGAAGAGACAAGGGAAGGTCCGTCAAACATAAGCTTGTTGGGTGAAAACATTCATAACAAAGGACCTTTAGGAAGGAAATACATGATAAAAATGTTAGCTGGAACAAATCCTAATAAAAACTACCATAGTTATGGAGTAAGATTAACAGAAGACGGTTTAATGGTTGGTAATAGCCCGGTAAACATTGATGAACATGATAATATTATTGTTGGTGATCAAAGATATAAGGGCACAAGGGGATTATTTGAATTATTATTTGAAAATAAGCCTTTAGAATTGTTAGTTAAAGAAAAAGACATGGAAGCATATAAAAGATTTTGGAACAAACTAATGCATACAGGAGGAAGTATTCAGCTGACCAACCTGTTTTTAGATCAAAGTCTTTAAAATATAGAGAATTTGTATCCAGGTTAATACCAACAACGAGAAGACAACCAATGCCAATAATACCAAGAAAACCTGTAAAACGAAGGTTTGTGTCATCCACTTTGGATATAAGTGCTCCAGAACCAAGAAAAAGAAACAAGTCTGTTACAGGTACAGGTTTAATGAAGAAACTATATAACACAAATGTGATTTATTACAATAATATCAATAAATTGGTGGATAGAATGAAACTAATACATGAAGCTAAAGAAGCGGGTCATACTGGATTGGAAAACGAATGGGTGGCTTTAGTGGATGAACTCCGAAACCGTGGGGTAATCTCATAAAAATGCGTTACTCCCTAGAATACTATTCAGTTGCACCATGAGTGTCGACAAGTTCGGACGTTACTCCTCGGATGGGTTATATTATGCCAATAGTTTAAAAAGAAGTGCTGGTTTACCACAAACACCTGATGGAGATTATGATATGAGTAATAAAAGGTTAAAAAACATAAAAGATCCTACGGATGAAAACGATGCAATAAATTTTAAAATATTAAAGGAAAAGATATCGCCAACATTAAGACTACAAAATAACACATATGACGCAGAAGATCATAGAATCATCAACGTTGGTAAACCAAATCAAAACGGTGATGCAATAAACAAAGGTTATTTGTCATCTGAATTAAAAAATACGTTAAAATTCAATGGGAAAACGTATAGTGCTAACAATAAACGTATATCCAACGTAAATGACCCTAAAGATGCAAAAGACAGCGTAAATAGACGCTATTTACATTCTTTGATACCTGAAAAGACAAAAGATGGGTTTTCTTTTTATAAATTTGTTATTAATGATATAGGTTATCCAAAAACTGAAAACGATGCTGTAAATCTAAAATATATTAAAGATCATTGCATCATACGTGATGTAGGGGTTATAGATTGTTTTAATAATTGTTTAGCAAATGTTAAAGATGGTTCGGCGCCATCAGATGGTGCAACAGTGGGTCAAATGATGGAAACCTTAAAACAAGAAACAACCTCTTTTGTAAAACAAGATCAAGTAGTATCGAAGCAAGGGGATGAATTTGTTCAAGGTAATGAAAAATTTAATTTATTAACATTCAAAAATAATGCTTGGGATTGCATGGATAAAAAGTTATCAAATATGGGATGGGGTTATGAAAAACATGATGCAGCTGCTTTATCACAAACCGTACATCTAGATCCAGATCGATATTTTAGATGGTTTACATGTAATAATAGAGTGATAAGAGACTTGGCACAAGGAATAGAAGCAAATGATGCTGCAACTGTAGGACAGACCATTACAACATCATTAAAGGATAGTAAAGTGTATAATTGTAATAATAAACGTATAACAAACCTTAAAGATCCTGAACATGTAGATAATGCTGTCACTGTTAATTTTCTTGTAAAAGTTTTAGGTAATGCGATATTTGATTTACACAATCATTTTACACCAGATATTCTTCAAGGAAAATCAGGTCATAATACTTATGATGAATCCATGAGAGGTGAGTATATTAAACGAGAAATTTATAATAAATACTTTATTAACCCTAAAACGAAACAGTTTAGATCATCAGATTGGGGTGATATTGATATTTAAGTAAATAACTCAATAAATGACTTCATTTATGTGCAACCTGTCATAGAGTTAACACATGAGTTGTACATTGCCATTATAAAAGGACAATAATGACGTTCAAGTACATCAGTCCATATCGAGACACTGCAAGAAAAGGAGGTGGGATCACGTCCACAGCGGTTTCTCTGTTAAGTAAAGCTTTAAAACAAATTCCAGTAGGATCCATAGTAAATAGAGCAATAGACGCATTACCATACGAATTTCATATACCAGGAGGTTATCAGTATTGCGGACCAGGAACTAAATTGAAAAAACGACTGGAAAGAGAAGATCCTGGCATAAACAAGTTAGATCAGGCTTGTAAAGAACACGATATCGCATATTCCACGTTTGCCGATTCAAAAAATAGATCAATAGCTGACAAAAAGCTTGCGGACATAGCTTGGCAACGAGTAAAATCAAGTGACGCTAGCATAGCAGAAAAAGCAGCAGCTTTAGCAGTAACAGCAGGTATGAAGGCTAAAACAGCAGTAGGAGGTGGAAGAAGGAGGAGAAGGAGAGTAAAAAGGAGGTCAACCACAAGAAAACATGGAGGAAATATAAAAAGAAGACGACGATCTACAAGAAAAGGCAGGAAGAAGCCCACCGTGTGGTCAATGGTAAAAAACGGGGCAGGTCTTTACCTAAGACCTTATCGTGCATATTAAATGAAAGAAATCAATTGGTCATACCACATAAAGCATTAACCAATATTGAATTATTTAAATATATTTCCTGTTTAAAAATACCATTTTTCCGCGGTGTGTTTATGAAAGACAGTTTACCAAAGAAAATGTGGCAAAATGAGACTGGAATTGTAAATTTGGATAATACTGAAGGGCCTGGCACCCATTGGGTTTGTTATAAGAAACTAAATAACAATGTATATTATTTTGATAGTTTCGGTAATTTGCCACCACCAAAAGAACTTCAAAATTACTTTAAATCTGCTAAAAACATATATTATAACTATAAAAGAGAACAACCTGATAATACTTCAATATGCGGCCATTTATGTTTGGAATTTCTAGCTAAAAGTATCAGTCACTATTGAGATGTCTTCCTATACGGTATCATTAACAGGAAAATCGTCCACTTTACGAAGTATCCTTTTTCCAGCGTTACGCTTGCAAAAAGGAAGGTTTTGGGAGGCGGCACTATTGGATTTTACAACTTACAACTCTATTCCCAATGTTACGGAAGGTAAAAATAACGTATTGCATTATTATAAGGGAAAGGATGCCAGTGGAAAATTTACAGACTTACAAGAGTGCAGGTTACCCACAGGTTCTTATGAAATTGATCATATAAATGAATTTTTGCAAACTAAAATGGGAAAAGACAATATAACATTAAAAGGTAATAATAATACGATGAAAGCTGAAATTACTTCCAAATACTATATAGATTTCACTCAACCAAACTCAATTGGTGATTTATTAGGATTTTCCAACGATGAGCCTGTTTTAGAACCAGATGTAACACATTCCGGTAAGAAAACAGTAACAATATTAAAAGTCAATAGTATAGACATAACTTGTAACATTATACAAGGTGCTTACAAGGATGGGGCTAACACCCACATCATACATACTTTTTACCCAAGTGTACCACCTGGATTTAAAATTGTTGAAAAGCCACAAAACTTGGTATATCTACCGTTGAACACCACTTTCATTTCAGACATCGTGTTGAGCGTATTGGATCAAGACGGTAACTTGGTAGACTTCAGAAAAGAGCCTATTACGATTAGATTACATTTAAAATCTACACTTTAATACAAAAACCATGGGTTTAACATTTAAAAGCGAACAACCTACGGGAAACCGCATTAGTAGCTCTTCAGCTGTGGAGGAGTTAACACGCGAGAACATTCGTTTCTTAGAGAGAGTTGGATTAAAATTAACCGATTATGGATATACTGGATATAGCGCAGGGTCCAACATTCGACGAAACCCTATGGGAAAAAGAATATCACACCCACAACCCTTACACTTCATCGAAATTAAACAATAACGATGAAATTCGTATTCCCATACAACATCAAGACATTTACACACTACCATGTGAAAGTTACTTGTATATTGAAGGACAAGTTACTAAAAAGGACGGTACTACTGCTGGTACAACAGTTCCATTTATAAATAATCCTATGGCTTTCCTGTTTGATGAAATTAGATATGAAATATCAGGTGTAACAGTTGATTCCACTAAAAAAGTAGGTATTTCAACGACTTTAAAAGGACTAACATCTATAACACCCAATGAAACCAATTTACTTAAACCTGCCGGATGGGTATTACCTACAATTGACACGATCACTCCAAATTCAGATGGATATTTTGATTTTCATATTCCATTACGTTTGTTGCTTGGTTTTGCTGAAGATTATAGGAAAATAATATTAAACGTTAAACAAGAATTAGTTTTGTTGAGGTCTTCTAACGATAAAGACATTATTAAAGCTGCAGATAATACGACTGATGCAAACCTAGAATGGAAATTAAAATTAGACAAAATTGTATGGAGAGTTCCACATGTTAAATTAGCTGACGAGCATAGAATGCTACTTTTAAGAAAATTAAAAGCCGATCGTGATATTGTTATTCCATTTAGGAGTTGGGAATTCCATGAGCATTCCAGTTTACCTACTACGGATCGACACACTTGGACTGTTAAAACATCAAATTATGTAGAACGAGCCAGGTATATTATATTTGGTTTACAAACAGGTAGAAGAGACGACATCACTAAACATGCAGGACAATTTGATCATTGTAACTTGAAAAATATTAAAGTTTATTTAAATTCACAATTCTTTCCATACGACAATTTAAATGTGTCATTCACTAAAAAGAAATACAGTATATTGTACGATATGTACGCGAGATTTCAAAGTTCATATTACGGTAAAGCAAATACACCTTTATTATCACCTTCAAAATATTTCGATGCCTACCCAATAGTTGTAATTGATTGTTCTAAACAAAATGAATCAGTAAAATTATCAAGTGTGGATATAAAAATAGAAATGGAATTCAACGCTGCTATACCGGCTAATACAACTGCATACTGTTTAATTCTACATGATAAAATTGTAACATACACACCTTTAACTGGAATTGTTAAGAATGTACTGTAAAAACCGGTTTTGTTTCATTCCGCGAGTATAAAAGCAGAGCGTACAGACCGCTCCTCATCAGTTTGTTGCCTACTGTTGTATGGGTAGCATCGTATTCAATATGGCTTCTCCTAGTGGTACACCTGAAAATGTGATAGATATTGAGAAGGAGATATCTGAGTTTTTAGATCCTCAAGGTCACCAGGAAGGAGGTGAACAAAACGTTTGCGGACAATTTCACGCCAGTAATAATGTTGAAGAAAAAGGTAAAAGAAGAAAGAATATACAAAAGAGAAAAAGGGATATTGAAGATAATATTTCTCCAAACATATTGAGTGAGGTATTTTTGCGAATATTTTACCCAATCTCTTCCAGTTTGGACAAAAGTGTTTTAATCGGTGTTATGAAATCTACAGATTATTCCCCTACTGTAATTTTAACTCATGGACCCAAAATGATTTTGTTTACGGACAGTGCTTGGGAATCATTTATGAAACACTTGCATCTGCTAGAATGCTATTTAAGTAGTAACATGTTTGGAAGGAAGACAAGAGTAGGACTTTTAGATTCAAATGTGGAAATTGATATTATTAAACAACGTGGTGATCATCAGCTGCGGTTTAGAGACACAACAAGACATGATAACAAAATTCAACTTAATCGAGAGGAGTTTTTCATTTTAACTTGTGCTACTGAACCTATAACAAGATACTTGAGACAACTGGTGTTTTCAAGTTCGATTATTAAAGATTATCTGGAAGACACTTTGGACAAACAACCGGACGCACCTATATTATACGGACCTGTGGATACTTCTATATTTAATAGAGTTCCTCATGAAGTACAGATGTGGAGACAATTGGAAAAGTACGCTCAACTACATAAGAAATCAGTAAAACAGGAAGAAGAGGAAGATGGAGGAGAAGAATCAAGTGTTAGTGATGAAAATGAAAACAAGGAAAATATAAAGATGGAAACTTAAATGACGATGGTTAGTTTTTAAAACAATAACCAACATTTTGTGGGGTTAGGCCTATTGGGGACGGTGCCCACGTTAAATATACACCAACGCGCCAACAACTGTACGGCCTGGTATAAAAGTAGTACCTACCGTGGTGTGGAAATCAGTTGACCTCCTGACTTCGTAATGAGCAGACGTGTGACCTTCAAAATGGACAAGGGAGAAGAACAACAAGTAAAGTCCAAGCCTGGTATTATTGAGTTTCAAGCGTTTCGTGGTAATGATGATAGATTCATTATAAAAGAACTTGTGTTTTTGGACATGAATACAAGTGTTCCTTATTCGTTTTTATTTAAACCACCATGTTCTTATTCGTCTTTAACTAGTAAAGCCGCTACTACCAACAGATGGATTTCAAAACACTTCCATCATATCGATTGGTATGATGGTTTTACAAGTTACACGGACTTGTATCACATTATGCATCACTTTTCAGACAAGTTTACCAATATTTACACAAAGGGGCTGGAAAAGAAAAGATGGATCGAAGGATTTACTCATGTTCCGGTTAATGATGTGGAATTGGATAAGAATTATCAATACATGCTGGAAACCATATGTATTTGTACAAAAAGCCCAGAACATGATAAAGATAGACATTGCGCTTTGAAAAATGCCTATAAACTCGCCTCTTACCTTCAAAATGGGGAAGTGGGGAGTGGTGGGGGTAACGGAGAGTATATAAGTGGGGAGCAGACAGGGACCTGGCATGAGTATTACTCGAGATTCCGAGACGACAACATCTCCGAGCAAGAAGACGATCTGTAACCTGACCATGGCATCTCACCAGTTCCTTCAGACTTTGGTCGAGCAGTTCAATGCTCACTCCAAGTCAACAATATTACCTGTAAAGAAGTGCTCGGAACTAAAAGACGAGAAGCACTACATAATCCATGCTATGAAGAAGATGGAGACTACAGTTGGGGAGGCCATCTGCTGCAGTCTCAGCGAGGCACCGTTTACTCCGGGGGATGAACCAAAGTTCCAGGTGTACCTGCCCAAGAGATTCGTCCATCTTCTACAAAACGAGGATCTTCGCTCTATTCAACCCGGGTGTCTATACCTGGTGTCCCACGGTTGCACGGGTAGCAATTCTACAGAGTTGACCATCCACATCGCTGACAAGCAGCAGTGTTAGATTTAAGTTTTAATGTTGTACATATGTTGTTGTTGTAATGTTTTATAAATAAACGAATCATAAAAGACAAAAAAAATAAAAAAAAACAAAAAAAATGCAACATATCAATATGTGACAGGCTTCACGTATTGATATGTTGCATTTTTTTTAAACTTTGCGGGTGACCTTGACCTTTGACCTTTGCATTTCACAATCACCCCCACTACCGTAATTACCCCCACTACCGCACTAGGATTCAAACCTGCTTGGATGCGAAAAACGGTCAGTCTGTTGCCAACTAGCAAACTATGAGCACCTTGTACGAGCTTTGCTTACAACGAGTTATAACTGACGCATCTTTATTCCAGACGGCTTTACGAGATAATATCCCTATAACAGTAAAACAGGATATCGAAGAGTACAAGAAAGATAATAGAGGGTATTCGGGATACTCCTGGTATAGGTTCCAAGACGGGGAAAAGTTTTGTAGGCCTTGTGGCAATGCTGCCGTCAGAGACCTTCGACAGTTCGTACAGGAAGGTGGTAGAAAACAGTTCGGATTTCTAGCACCGATGTTTAGATTTGAAAACTACAAGGACACCTGTGCTATTTGTTCCATCCCACTGTATCAATGGAAAAAGTTTAGAAGTGTTTAATTGGATCTTCCATACCCCCACCACCATTACCCCCACCACTTTTTCATGTACCTCTAAACGCTGTGCCTCGGCTTCATTTCTACTCCAGCAGCCGACCTAGCAACATCAGGATGTCTCTGAACGTCAGTTGCGCAAGTTACGAGGAGGTGAGCATCAAGACTCAGCAGGAGCTAAACGACTTGTACAAGGAGTTGCAGCTCATGGTGGCACGAGGCTACCGTATAAACGTGCAAGTTTACGCTTGCAACATACGGAACACCCGGCAGTCAAAGGAAGAGCCTGGACACTCCTCCACGGCTTCCTCACCGGCGTCGATGAAGACCGAGCCAGACAACTTGGACTACTTCAGCTGACTAGCAGTTGTCTTCCTTGTTCTTACAATAATAGAATATGTATATTTTTTCATTATATTAAAGAAGTAAAAGAGCAAAAACACCTATCTTGTTACTGACATATGAGCTCAGTAACAAGATAGGTTTTTTTAAAACACAATTTGGATGACCTTGAAACTTCCCCCCTCCACTGCTTTGCTACCCCCACCACTTGACTATTGATGTACATGGCACATCACAATTGGAAACCTCATTCCATCTTCAACAGCCAAACCGACAACATCAACAATGGCAAACCTACCAACGGATAAAACATGTCCTCACGTTTGCTGTGACTTCGTCCACGAGTTGGAGAAGAGGATGCAGGAGAGGGCGATACGAAGAAAGCAGATACACTCAGAAAATATCATGATAGTCAACGGCTATCTTTTATTGTTCGGCCTTATTATGGTTGTACTTTTCATACTGTATGGCATAGTCACATGTGTCGGCAAGGTTGCAGAAGAAAACGCTCGCCACCATCAATTGGAAAGTTTCAATGTTACTTTGTAGGTTTTCCTTTTTTTAAAACTCCGTTTGGATGACCTTGAAAATTCCCCCACTACTCCACCACACCCCCACCACTTCACCATGTTCCTGCATGAGCATCACATCAACCGTCATTCCTTGTCCGACAAGCAACCATGGTAGACAACAACACCATCAGCCAAGCTGACTCCACTACTGATGTCGGTACAAGTACGGGTTGGACACTGTCGAGGATGTGGGGGACAACGAGGCTGAAGAGGAGTAACCTTCATTCCTTTTTTTTTAAAACCCAAATTGGATGACCTTGAGAATTCCCCCTCCACTATTTCCTTTTTTTTAAAACCCAAATTAAATGACCTTGAAAACACCCCCTCCACATACTTTTGGTTTACCCCCTCTACTTTTCAATACTGTTACCACTGTCTGTAGCTCACATCATTCCTTGCTTAGCTATCATGGCGGCCAGTACTCTTTCTCGAGTTGACTCCACTACGGATGAAGAATGGCCATTTTCCTGGAATGTTCATCTGCAAGACTCGGCAGAAGTGGATATGTTGCATGAGAAATTGGTGTATGTATTAAACGAAAACCCCAACATTGAATGTAGAATGACTATGGATTTCGATGCGACAGGGGTCCACACTCAACCTTCCACTTCCAGCCAGCCTGAGCCTCAGCTACAGCCGAAGAACTTTACACATCTTTACACTCCAGTACGGCCGGAGGATGTGGTTATCAGCGAGGCAGACTCTACTACAAGTTATATTGAGCCAACGAATTGGAAGCTTGTTGTTGACACCTTACACAAGGTCGACTTAGTATGTGACAAATTAAAGGAATTGATGATGCAAGATCCTGGTCTTCGTTTTAAAATTGATTTGTTTTTCATCTGGGGAGCACCTGCAGGGGGCTCTTCGTCTGACAGCTCTCTAAGTACAACAGACGAGGAGGAGGACGACTAGTTATCTTTTTTAAAACTCCGTTTGGATGGCCTTGACCTTTCCCCCTCCACTGAGTTTATTTAAGGTGCACTCTCAATGACTGCAGCATCATTTCATCGCGCACCTTCACCACAGCAACATGGAGAGTCAACTCAACTACTGTTGCAAACGGAAATGTTTTTCATGGCCAAATGACATTGATGTTGCGGATGGCCTGGCGTGTAGAAAATGTGAAGCTTTTGTAAGTGCAAGTCTTGGAAGAAGCCGAAACCAGAGTTGAAGACATTCCATGTGTACCAGATGAGAGGGCATAAGTACACTTGTTGCCCTGAACGTTGCATTGAATTCACACTAAAACAGCTAACTGGCTGCAAATTGTGCAACAATCATTTTGCAGGTTTTTGCAAACATTATTTAGGAGCCTGTCAGTACAGATCAACTTGGCATACAGAAGCACTCACTATCAATGAAATCGCTATAGATACACAAGAGTAGTCTTTCTACTCTTTTCTTTTTTTAAAACTCCATTTGGATGACCTTGACCTTTCCCCCTCCACTCACCTTAGTTTATATAAACCCCATTCCCACTGACCACAGCATCACTTCATCTTGCTCCCTCGCCGAAGCAACATCAAGTATGGAAACTAAGCGTGTCTCATGTTGCGAGCATAAGTGTTTGGAGATACAAGGCGTCATCCATTGTGCAAAGAAGCTTTGGGAGGAAGAGACAGGGACAACCTATTGCTGCGAGGGCAAGTGTTTCCTACTACCAAGATGGCAAGTGGACGGGCTGGCCTGCCGGCAATGTGAATGCTTCGGATGTTGCAGGTGTAGATGCAAGAACCAACAGCTGCCACCACCGGTACTACAAACTTTCAAAATCTACAAATCCAACTACTTTTACACTTGTTGTCCACAGCGGTGTATTAAATTTCATTTCTCCAATCTTACCAATTTTCGGAAGTGCTACGGACAACCTGATGGGTGGTGCACCTGTTTTCTGGACTCCTGCCGCTACAGATCGGATTGGTTTACAGATCCATTGGAAATTGATGAAGTCGCCCAGGAAGCACAAAAGTAGTCTTTCTACTCTTCAACTTTTTTAAAACTCCATTTGGATGACCTTGAGGTTTCCCCCTCCACTTCCCCATATACCTAGAGTACACGGAACCTGACAGTCAGTCACTCGGTGGCTGTCGTGGGGTGCGCATCGGTGTCGGCGCTCCGTTGTTAGGTTTTCAAGGTCACAGTAATATGAAATTGGGGGTGTTGTGCTAGTTCAAGGTCACCTGAGGGATTACCGATTGCCCATTTAGGCAGAGTCATGTCAGAAACTCAGGTTTAACTTGGCACTTTTGCCGTTTCTCGTCGAAAATTCGCTCCGAGTGGTCAAGGTCACGGGGACTCGGACTGAAACTCGGAGCGTAGTGCGAGAAACGGCAAAAGTGCTAAAAAATTTTAAGTTTCGACATGACCTTGACCTTAGTGGCATCGGTGACGTCATTTTGATGACGTAAGGGGTGATGACGTCATCAGCACGTCATTTCTGTGACGTCATGGGTGTGACGTCATGGAAGTGACGTCATTGGTGATGACGTCATCGATTGCGTCATCGATGACGTCATCGATGACGTCATCGGTGAGGTCATTGACCTCGATGACGTCATCCCTCAGGTGACCTTGAACTGGCCCAGCATCCCCAATTTCACACTACTATTATTATTTTTTTAGCTTTATTATATTGGCCAGAAATATATATAAAATAAAGTAACTATCTTAAATGGATTTATGATATTTAAAAAATTACCAATTATCCTATAACACTTCATCTAAAATTAAAATAACATAATTAAAAAAAAAATTAAATATGTTTTAATTGAAACATTTTTGTACTCAATTGAAGACTAAGAGAAGGAACTGGAAATAAAAATTTCAATGCTACTATGTATATTGATATAGTATTACCTTTATGTTATTTTTATTAGCCTACTGTCATCTCACGGCATTTTTATAATTGTCAATCACGGCATCTGAAATACAGCTTAAATTTGAGATATAAATTGCATATTTATTGAATACCTGCATTGAAAAAGTGCAGGCTTCTCAGGCGAAGATAACTATCAGTTAATTGATAATATCCCTCCACTAAATCCCATATGATTATTATTGTTGAATTAATAATAGGTATAACTTTAAACTTTGCTAACTCACTCATTTGCTCAGTGAAAAAATGAATTAAATGTGTAAGCTTTAATTCATTATTTCATCAATTCTTGTTCATTATTAAATCATCTTCATAATTTAATTCTTATTAAATAATTATTAATTTAATTCATTAAAGATGCTTTGTATGGAGATCCTTGGACTAAAATGTTATTAGTAAGATATATATTTTGACTGACGTTTAGGAATTATGTAAACGAAAGTCATTAAAAATTCAATTAATTAAGTAAAGTTGTATTTATTATAAAAATAACTCATTTTAGGTAATGTAATTAGGTATTTTGTTCTTTTCTCTGAGTCACCAAGATGAACTCAGATAGATTTTGTGAAGTAAATAATTTTATTTAAAAATATATATATTTAAATTAATTTTAAATTATACTAAAATGTCTTAGTAATATTTGTTAATATTTTAGCTACGAGTAAGATCTTACCTCTATAACATGTAAATACTTTTAAAATACAATATCTTATAATATTTTATTTTTAAACAATTAATTAGTTGCTTGGTATTTAATCAATGCCAGAAATTAAAAGCAAAGCAAACTGAATTAAAGAATTGTTAAACAGAATCGACAAAATTAAAATTAAAATTAAATTTAATGCATTATTGTCTTGTTGGACAAACGATTCAAGAATTTATTTTGAAAAATTTTTTACAAAGAATTTTGAATATTTTTAATTAATTATTTCATAATAAAATCGTTAAGGAATTAATGTACAAGAAACGCTTTTATTTTATATTTAATTTTTTCACTTAGTATCATGAAGCTAAAGGTAACTGTAGAAAAAGACAAAAAATAAAGGTTTAGATAACTATGTTTCGACAAGTTTGGATAACCTTTATGACAAATGTGAAGTGCCAAGTATGTTACTTAAGTTCTTAATAAATTTTAAGAATATAGACTTAGGGGTCATAAAATTTGATTTTGAAACAGAATTTAAATTTATTACGTTTTAATATTAAGTTTAAAGAACGCTCATTGATAATGTTTGGTAATTTTTGTTAAGTTGAAATGTAAATTAACTTTGTTAGCATTAATAAGAGAATTTTCTGTATAAAATAATATTTACAATTGTATTGTAGTTATTTTATTAAGGTATTGTAGTTTAACCTCGTTATTGCAGTAACTAACTAAACTTGGGAGATCTATCTTCAAGGAAGAGTTAAGTTATTTTTAGCAGCGGTAAGCATAATATTTACAAATCATAATCAATATATATATTTAGATATGTGTGTATTAATATTTTTTCAAACACAACGCAATAAACTATTAAAACCAAAGGTTACAAATTAAAAATAGTTACACATCTGCTAATGTAAGGGTAACATTTTACTCTGAATATTGTTTTTCAGTGCAAACAAAAAGTAACAATAGTTTTTCAATTGTACTGTGATGAATAAAGATTGAGAATCTTCACTGAGGCGTAATCCCTCTGATTGTTCAAAGAGTTTAGTGTTGTTTGTTTCTTAAGAAGTTTAAATTGTTTTCACCAGAATTCATTAAGTTGTTTTTATGTAAAATATTTCGATTTCTTTTTAATTTATCTTGGGAAAACTAAATACGATAAGTCCTTTATAATTAAATAATTTTCTGGTATGTAATAATAAAAAAAATATTTTTGTAGGTTTTATTGGAAATCTTTGTTCAATTCAGAATAGAGTGTAAATATATACTTTGAAACATTTGTCATATAAATTAATTAATTAATTTGAGGTAAATATAAGATTATATATGTTTGATTGATTTAAACTAAACACAAAAGGATTTGTTTTTAAACCCGTTATGAAAAAATCTAAATGAATAGCATTTTTGCCAAATCATAAAGCATGTTTATAATATACTGTTATTAATAATAGGTCCAACATAATTACCACAACAACCAGTGAGTTAGTGGACTCACCTCTCACACCAACATTGTGAACAGATACCACACATTGATGTTAACATACCAAATTTTGTATTATACTGTATTATCTAGATTGTACACTGGGGTCATGAGGAGAGGAAGTAACCGATATACCTCGTAGAGAGTCGTTGAAAGGTTTTTAACATTGTTTTAGATGTATCCATAGTTTAGAAGATTTTTTTACCCTTCAAACTTCTGTGATATATCAAGGCACTAACGTTTTGAGGACATTTTTGAGGTTTTAACACATTTTTTATATTCTAGGGAGAAAGTATGTGTCAGTTATCTGATTCTATTTATTGTAAATATAACTAAAACCATTCGTCGCAAATCCTATGTACGATCGTATTAATTTATTTCCATACACCAATATGTATTTTGGTTTAGCGTTTAGAGTTCTAAGCATATAGTTTAGCGTTCTATTTCCAATAGAAAATAATTTATCGTTGCATTTACTATTAACAAAATGTTCGTCTCCAATTGTTTGTTATATTCATTGTGTATGCCTTGCATTGAAAAAAACTATTATTGTGGGGAAAGTCTGGAATCGTATGAGGTTTATCTCAAGTACATAAGCCTAAAAGACTTCTTAAGCCAAGAACAAAACGGACTGCTGACAGAGCCACTTGAACGGGACCACTGGCAATTGGCTGAGCTTGGTTGTCGCTCTTAGTTTGACGCCCTTCTGACTAAGTCAATAATACTTTTAGAGACTAAAAATTAACTAAGAAATCTATAACCACGTATTAAATCGGTGCTATTTGAATATTTAATTAAGTATAATCAATGTCGTTTCATTTGCATATGCAAATTATTTTTGTTTCTGAATCAAACCAAGGGAAATTTATTTGAATTTATTCAGATTAAATAGCATGTGTGTATCTTATCTGAAACTATTAGTTTATCCAATAAACTTAATTAAATATAGTTTATTGTTGTATATATTTTTAAGCTAATTAATTATTCTCTCTGGTGTATGATATTTTCCATTAAACCTTGATTAAATTCTGTCAAATCCTATTTAAAATCAGGATTAAACAAACAATCGAGAAAATTATTATACTTGTTTTTAAAAATGTTGCTAAAACTGTATATAATATTTTTTTTTTCAAAATAATGTGTTTATATTGATTGCATAATGATTTTCATGCAAATGTAATTAAAATAACTCCGTTGGTGTGTTCTTTAATTAATTTTCTTACACATACACACACACTCTAAATCCCGCCTTTAAATCCCGTTCTTAAGATTATGAAAGACAACATTTTTACGAAATCTTAGTTTGTATTTTAATTCGAGAAAAATGAAAGGATGCCTTGTAAGAAGTAAGAATTTTTGTTACAATCGAACATTATTCACCATTGCCACCACTTAAATTTGTGTCTGATATCAATTTTAGAACTTCACCTTAAAGAACACTTTCATTAGCTCAGCAATAAATTAAATTCAACGATCAATCTACCTTACTTCAGTTGCCTTCGTAACAAGAATCCATCATCTTTTTGTTCTTCTTTATTAATATCTTCTTCTTTATTTTCTTGCAAATAGATTTTGACACTATTTTCAGTCTTCAAGGATAGTTTATTTACTTCTCAATATTCACTTATAAAAGTTAACTTACAGATAATCGTTTCTTTCATGTCACTGGGAGAGGTACATCTTCTAGTTAATGCTGTGTCGGCGAGGTCCCATTATGTCGATTCCCATTGTTCCTACAAACGCAAAATCGTCCCATTATACCTACACATGAAATCGTCTCATTATGTCGACAAAGTGGCGGGAAAATGAAAAGTTCAAATCGTCTCATTATATCGACAATTTCTTCAGATCGTCCCATTATGTCGACATTTCAGTTGTCGACACAATGAGACGAAATCGTCTCATTGTGTCGACACGTTAAACCGTCCCATTATTCCTACACACTAAAATCGCTCATTATACCGACATTTGAAATCGTCCCATTATTCCTACAGATCGGTTCTTCGTTCAGAACGGCTCAGAAGAACGACTCAAAGAACGGTTCTCTGTTTCGCGTTCCGCCGCTAGAGCTCACTCTGATCGCTCCTGCTGCGAACGCCTTCACGCCTTCATGCGCGAGTGAAAATCTGGTCAGGCGGCGTCGGGCATGTCGACGAGTTGGATGGGGGCCGGCGAGCCGTTTCACGTACAGTAAAAGGGATGGGAACGAACCGCACGCACTTATTTTCCACCGTCCAACACACGTAAACGAATTACCATATTATTCGGTGAGAGTACTTAATGGTTCTGATATAATACAACCTTAATTTGTATTGTTTATTATTATAATTAAAAGTGAAATAAATAGAAACTATCCTTTCTTATTATTGTAAGCGTAGAGGTACTAAATTTTAGCGGTTTAATGTAAGTATTTTATGTGTTAACAATATATTTGTCCTCTTTGTTGTTAGATTTCAATTGAAAATAGTCAAAACTGGAGATTCTAAGGAATGTAAAAAATGTTACTTGTAGTACGGGAAGTAGTAGGATGTATTGTTATACCAAAAATATTTATTCTTTCCATTCGTTCTGTAACATTATCTATGGCAAATCAAATATATATAGGGTGTTTCAGAACTCCCTACCGGTATTTCAGGGCATTGTTCCTTGGTTAGAAATATATCAAAATATCATATTTAAATTGTCCGGAAGTCTTTAGTTACTCACACAGCCGCTATTTTGTTTTTTTTTTTTTCACTTGGTAATTTTTATTTCCGTAACGGATGGTTCTATTAAAATCATATTTGGTATGAATCTTTATCATACCAATGTACATTTTCAGGGAAAAAAGTATTTTTTCCACGGTATATTTTCAAAATGGCGGCCATTTCAAATTTTCAAACTCAAATATCTCAAAATCTGCAAATTTTATAAAAATTTTACAAGACACAAAAAAGTTGACAAATGTAATTATCTAACCAATAATACCAAGTTTGTAAGGATCTAACAGCAAATAACGGAGATATTGCGATTTTACTCCGTGCAAACATTGACTTTGCTGTTAAAACGGCCTTAATTTGCATTGATTTTAATGCAGAAGCAATGTTTTCACGGAGTTAAATTGAACATCTTAAAATCATGTTGAACATCTTAAAAACATCAGTAAAATGTGAACATTTTACATATGACATAACTTACCAACAAACATGTAAATGTCTAAAATTCCCATGCGGCATCAAGAAATATATCCCTGTTTTTTGCTTTTAAATAGCTTTACTTGAACTATCCTACAAAACGAAATTTTTATCCTACTAATGTCTCTGTCCTTTAAAAAAATGTTAGAAAGAATTCTATACTTCTGATAGGTTTTTATTGCAAATTAGGCCAGTGATAGAACAACACACCCCAGGATTATTAACGAAATTAAAGGTTTAAATTTCCCATCCATGTTAATTTTTATCTTTGTCTTAGTAAAATTCTTTTAAAGCCACTCGGGTTTATGAATTATTGATACCTTGTTTATGCAAGTGTGCCGTATGAAGGTAATACGTAGGCCTGTATGAATACTAAAAGTATTATAGTAAATGTAGGTTTTAGAATAAAATGTACTAGTTGTTGCCCGTCGATACACTCGACGGATACAGCTCTAAGGAAACCGTTCTATTAGGTTCAACAACATCAGAAATAAGTAGACTAATATCCACTTGTAGGCCTATTGGATAAATTGTTCTTAACAGTTTTGTTCAAGAATTAAGAAAGAAGGCCCACAGTGTTGTAAGTTAAGGTTGGCTTTAACTAAAATTGGTATTAGGGTAAGATAGCAAGGGTAGAAAAACCATTTATTTATAACCACTGTCATATCGCAATATCTATGCTGTAGTGTGCAAGTTTCAATAACTATCCAAATTTAAAGAATACAAATTTATTTCACAGAAAATTACATAATTTTAGTTGGAGTGTCTGTCAAAGTAGGCCTATAGGCATATTCCTTAAAAACAATAATGCTGCACTTTTACTATGTAACACAGGCACTGTTTAGTATTTTATAAACATAAAAAATCGGTTGTTTACTTAGGCCTAAACCTTAGTAGCCTAATCAAAGCGTTATATTAGTTAAAAACATAAAAAAATAAACAAGCCTAAACTATCAATTTGTAAACTTGTTAGTTTAATAAATAAGTTATTTGAGAGTTTGAAAAGGCCTATAAATATTTTACTGTATCTATTTTGCTTAAAATAAATATCGGTACCATCAGTAAAACATTTATTAGAGACGCCGTTATTGGACACGTTACAAAAAGTTCAAATGTGAAGAACGGTCTGGAACCCGGACCATCTGATTTGGAGAAAGTCACGCTACCGACTGCGCCACAAACACTATTGTTATGGGAAGTAAATGTAAAACATTACATCGTTGCAAACGACAAATTGATTGCACAAAGAATTTCCGATACTGTACAGCCGTTTCTGTTAATACAAATGTGAGCAATTTATTTAAACTAAACCTTTAAAATTTAGTCTTAATTTTAAAGCAATCAGCTATTTTACATAATTAAGCAGCTTTCTTTCCATTTGAAGGATAATACATCATAATAATTGTAAACGTTTTTAGGTACTGACGATAATAAACCAAATCCTTCATGAGCTTTTGTTCATTTACTCTGTATTTAGACAAAATACCCTTTGTGTTTACAATCAGCTGATTGATATCGTGTAAAATAATTAGGCCTAAATTGTTAAAATTTGAAATTGTCGACATTTTTATTTTAAGGGAGTAAGATAACGTTAATTATACGATTAAGCAACTTTCTTTTCATAAATGACAATACATCATAATAATAGTAAACGTTTTTAGGTACTGGCCATAATAAAACCAAATCCTTCATGAGCTTTTGCTCATCCACTGTATTTAGACTAAATACCTAATGTGTTTACAATCAGCTGATTGAAAGCGTGTAAAATAAATAAATTGTAAAGGTTTGAAAATGTTGATATTTTTAATTTAAGGAAGTAAGATAATGTTAAAGTAAATAAAGTCTGCTAATATACAAAGGTTTTCGTTTTATTTGGTACAAACTGCGTGTAAATTGGTCCAGTGGAAGTCTCAGACGAACTATCCAAAGGATTGGAAATGTTGGTTTTTTTCCCATGTTAAATCTCCATAAGAAAAGTATATTTTTCATTTTTGACCGATTTAACGTAAATATTTTTGAAATACGAATAAAACCTGCTAATATAGAACCAAAAACGTTTATTTTGGTGCAACCCGCATGTATATCGGTCCAGTAGAAATCACAGACGAACTGTCCAAAGGTTTTTTATCTTTGTGTTTTAAATATAGAGATTGTTATTTTTATTCGGTTTTGATCTCGTCTTATTTCAGTAGGCATAAACTATTAACTGTCTTATAGTAATATATGCCACATGCTTTTACAGTGCTACCGTAGGCCTCCAAACAAAGTCATGAAGTTAAAAATGTCGTAGACATGATGGTGACTAAATTTTAAACCATTGTATTGGTCTTAACCTTTTTCACGGTGACATTTTAGATCAAGATCTTTTTTAAAACCATTTCGTCTTGCTTACCAAACTAATATGCAAAAGATTTTTCGCAATCAGAATACATCATTACACTAAAATTTACAATGACGCTGTACACAAACAAAATATCAGAAACCTCCTAACTAAAACAATCACATTTTATGGGACAGTAAAACAATAAGAAACTTATTGCAGACGTTCGTCATTTTATTCTTCTTACTTCATTATTTGTACTTTGTCATTTATATGGCTATATTTTGCTTATTTAAACTGTCTTTGTATTTTGAAATATGTCCCTATGGTAAACTCATATTTTATTAAACTATTTATTGTGGTTTATTGTCTTTATTTGTTTTTATAACCTTATTGGTATTGCTTAGATGATGTTTTCACATAAACACTTTGTAGTAGCAAAGCAGTCAGTAATGTTATTAAAACATAGTTTTAATTATTGATTTGTAAATTTGAATTGATGTAAAATAAATAGATCTGTACTGATTATGATTGTTGTTTGTTTTCCAAATTATCTGGCCAACAATTTATAATTCTAATTACAAGTAAATGTAGTTAGTAGATACAAACATGCAAGACCAAGTTTTGTAAACATGTAATCATAAGATCTTTTGAAAATCAAATCAAGAAGCTAAGCTAACCACGTTAAATTCCCCTGTTTGTAGCGGGCCGCCGCGGAGCCGAGAGGCCGCATTACCGCGTCACGAAGCTCGTGTTCTACCTGTCTTATGATAAAAACTACAATAGCTAATTTTTTCAAAAAATACTTTTCGAAAAAAATAACTTTTTGGCTACATTTCTCTCGCTTACATAACGCACCTGACCTTAAAACAAAATTTTTTTCGCAATGTAACTTTTTTATGTCACTCATTAAAATGTACAAAAAGATTGGAATTTATTTAGTTTTTTAAGTGTCAAGCAGTTTTTATTTTCGAATTAAAACCACACGACTAGCGTCACGCACTATTAATATATGAGTGTGTAAAATTTCAAAGAATTTCGAGCATTTTAAGGTATTTAAACTGCGGTGTAAATGATAAGTGCACATTTATAATTTCTCGCCTTTCCAGCGTCGCTCTACGTTTCTGTATTCAGCTAAGATGGCCGACTTTAACTTCAAATCCGACAATTATGGGATAGCCAGTCTATTTAATTCTGTGGTCGCTGTTACACACACACCAGCACGGGGTTGCGTGGTTTGCAAAGAAGGCGAGGACGGTGCCGAAGTAGAAAGAGAGGGAAACAGGCTGTGTCGTTCGACTGCGCATCAACTCTGCGCATGGCCGGGAACGATCTGAATTGAACGACTCTTTTGGGAACTGTTCTTTTGGGATCGGTTCTGTCGACATAATGGGAATTTTCAAACTTTGGCTTTTCCCGCCTATGTAGGAATAATGGGACGGTTAAACTTTGTCGATATAATGAGACGATTTCGTTGTGTAGGAATAATGGGACGATTTTGCGTTTGTAGGAACAATGGGAATCGACATAATGGGACACCAAAGTTTATTTTTCCCATTATATCGACACCAACATCGAATCGTCCCATTATGCCGACGTTGTCGACGTAATGGGACGATTTCATGTGTAGGAATAATGGGAAGATTTTGCGCTTGTCGATATAATGGGAATCGGCATAATGGGACTCCACGGAAAAATCGACAGAGAAAAGTATACAACATGCAGATTATTAATATAGAAAACAACTAATTTTGATTTAACAGAAAATGTTTTAGCCCCAATACTAAAAAGCGCACAGCGGAACACCGCAATGAACCAGATGATAATTATGAAATATGACTTTTAAATACAATGTTAGGTAACTGTTACTTAAGTATTCTTGAAAAAAACTTAATAATAACGAGTTGTTGCCCGTCGATACTCGACGGATGCAGCTGCAGTCAAAGTAATAACTTTGACTATATACACTAACGTCAATACACTTCTCATAGCATAGGCGTGTTTTAATCCTATTGACGGTGGTGCGATTTTCTGCGGCGTACATGAAGTGACATATTACAGATAAATCAATATTACCACTCTTCTCAGAGAAGGATGGAATATTTTATAACTTAGGGTTATGTTTATGCTGTGGTAAAGTGTTTTGGCAGCACTGCAAACCCACCTGAATAATAACAACATCGATGGCAGCGACTCTGGCGCCGGGTACACGAAACTTCCAAATTTTTGCCTCAAACTAAATACATGGGATGATAGGTCTATTCACGTTAGTATATATAGTCAATGGTAATAATAATAATATTTATTCACTGACAATATTTTACATTGTATCTGTATGAAAATTTACGTTGTTAAGGGAATTTTCATAAGTCATTTAATATGTTTTACATATTAAAAGTTCATACTTCCGGATTTCATTTGACTAAGTTATTTTATTTTACTCAGTAATAAGGCTCTTTCTGTACTTAGTTTAGTCCTAAGCAGATGGTGTGAAACATGTATAAAACATGTATAAAATGATTTTTTATTGCTAATTATATATGGTTTTATGTACAGGAAATAATAAACCAAATAATTGAGTGTTTGCTCTTCTATTGCATTTACACAACTACCTCGTGTGTTTACAATCTGCTGATTGAGAGCTCTTTAATATAAATTCATCGCCACGGGCTTTAAATATCAATTTTGGTAGTATAAGAAAATGAGATAGTGTTAAAATAAACAAAACCTGCCAATATTGAAGTTTAGCTTTTATTTGATGCAAATCGCATGTGAATCGGTCCAGTGGAAGTCTAAGATATTAGATTGAAAATGTTTACAGTTTTCTCCACGTGGATATCCATAAGAAAAGGTTAATTTTCATTTGTGACCAATCTAAAGTAAATATTCTCAAATTACAAATAAAACCTGCTAATATAGGACCGAAAACGTTTGCTTTGGTAGGCTACAACTCCCATGTAGATTGGCCCAGTAGAAGACTCAGACGAACTGCCCAAAGGTTCTTTTTTCCTTACTATTTTAAATATAAAGATATGACTAAAGTAATTAAAATACAACTTATAAACAAAACATTATGTGGCACGGTACTTGCTTATATTGAAAACTCTGAAACTAAAACATACGTTTGAAAACAAATTGGTTGAACTTAGGCTTCTGTTGGGATTGAAGGAATGAACAGAGCCTCGAAATCGTGTTTCAAGATCGACACAAAATCGAGAACTTGAAACGATAGACAATAGGCAAAGAGTTTTTGGCCGAGTTACGAACGATATTTTTCATCACACTAAACTATGCCATAAAGCCTAAACAAATGGAAATTATTTTTATTTGCCAATAACAAAAAACAAAACCTTAACTAACCTAGCGGGGGGCACTCATAGTTTTGTCCGGTTGCTTGGCAACCACTTCGCATCAGCTACCGGTTCACTTTGGTTTCAACTCCGAGCCGAAAATTTTGGCCTCAAAAGCATGATTTTTGTTGTTAGAAGTGAGGGTCAAAAACACCAGAAATTTCTTACTCGAACAAATTGTTTTACCTTTATTATAAACACTGAGTTAATAGTGACAGTTTTTCGTCATTGCCCTGATTCGATACAAATTGCATGATAGGCAGTGCAAAACATTAACTTCTGAAATTAGATTAGCCCTACTCACAAGGCGGAATATAGTTCTGAGTGATTCTGCCAATAATAAAGATAAGACGTACAATGGATTCCTGACACGAGCAGCATTATTATAGGTGGCGTCACTTGTAATCATATAGAGCCTTGTATTCACATCCGAATGGCTCTACTCTATCTTAACTCTATCACACTCTCTCATTCCTTTGTCACTATGAAGTTTTAACTGACTGTAACTGTAGAGAGGTTGTGCACATTTGAAACGTTGACTTGGTATATCCCTACTTATTACTTTCGTGTTATTCATCTTGAAAATAGATGCATTAGCAATTTTTTAATTTTAAAACTTCATTGTTTTATTTTGTCTTTAAAATTTATTATTTTCATTAATTTATATTAATATAATTGTTAATTATTTTATTTTACGTATGTCATATTATCAGAAAATTCTTTAAACAAATAAGAAATACATATATTAAAATACACTTTTATTAAAATGACATAAAATTATACTCGACTGTTCTTTAATGGGCTGTGCTTGGTTCTTGTGTTTATTAATTTTAAAGATTACAAAATCAGTTGCAGCTAATTTTGTAAATTATTTTTTATAGTGTACTTGACAACAGAGCGCTAACACAATTCATATTTAATTTTAATCACACTTCTGCTAATATGTTGTTTTAGTTACTATAATGCTAAATTGTAAATTTTCTTGTTTAGAATAGATAATACATTGCATAACATTACTATCGAGTGAGTTTGTTCCAATTATAAAATCCGACACTTTATTTACATGTTAGCCCATTGTTGGACGCAAAGATAATTTAATACTAGTTTGCTCATATTACCTTTTATTTGGTAAATTTAAGGTTCCAACTTCGTGTACTATTTATAAACATATCTCATTATAAAAAGAAATGGCACTTTAAACTCGCCACACCAAAATATATATCAATCCAATGTGTACGGTAACTTAAAAAACGTAAAATGATTGAATTGTGGAAATAGTAGTTAATATGAAAGAATTAAAAACCCATGACAATGATTTTCTAGGTTCAAATATAACTTTTCTTATGTACCTTACGACAGTAATAATTTTACCTGGCCTGAAAAAAACAGAAATTTTTTTGTCTCACATTCGTTACACAAAGTCCTCTGGACAATTTACTTTCCACGAGGGCAGAGGTTTACAAATGATGATTTTGAATTAAACAAATGAGATGAAATAAGATGCATTGTTATAAGTTAACTGATTTAACATTTTATATGAAAAAATAAACAGAAGTGTAACGTAAAATAGGAGTTATCTTAAAAATATACTTCTTTTAATTTTGAACCAATACGATTGATCGTTTGCTTGCAGGGTCATCTAATGTGAGGTTCTGTGTTTAAGTGTACAGGAGTGTAATAGATCATTTCAATAGTTAAATTATCCAAACATATAGCCGGTATTTGAAATAGATGATATTTATCATACGGATGAGTCGGGACAGGAAGAAGAGGACAATGGTGAGGTTTATTTTACTTTATTTTTTAAAACCAAATTCAGATGATATTGAAATTTCGCCCTCCACTGGGCTGCAGTTTATATAAGCCGATTTCTCAGCGTCTGCTGCATCATTTCACTGCACATACGCTTTTGTTGTAAGGTTCGTAAATTTGTAATACTATTTTACAGTTTTATTATAGACTGGCGTAATCGTATAATAATAAACATCATTTGTAATAACCCTGTACCAAATATTTCCTTGAGCTGAGCATTATGATAAAAAAAGTTAGAATCATAACTGTCAGAGCTGAAGCGATTAACCGACAAATTCTCTTTGACGCTATAAACACAGCGCTGACGCTCTCAAATGCCTTTCATAACTCTTGCTTTTATAAGAATGACGAGCCTTTCTTAAATAATTAGTCTTCTTTTGTGTGTTTCATTAGAGCATTCACAATGCATCAATGAGCAATAACTTGAAATATTTATATGATAAAGCACTTTACTCTGTGCGGTAGTAAAAAAACCTTCCCGCTAGATACATTTGAAATAAATATAAAGCATTTATGGTTACAAAACTAGACGTTTATTTATTTAGTTACATACTTATGTAAGTTTTTAAATACTAGGTCTAATATGCTTTTGTGATAATAAAAACAGGAGTTCATAAATGAAAAAACTAAGATTAAAATTCTTAAAACATATCAAAGTGCAGATTAATGAAGACAAACAATAAACTTACATAATTTGTTTACTCTTTCATGCTTTCTGTAAGAATGAAGAGGTAATGATTTCTTGTGTGTGACTTTGTTTGTATAGATGCATTTTAGGACATTTTGAGTTATTTCAAAACACAAATAAAATGAATGAATAATACATAGTTTCTCAATTCAAATTTTTATTTATAATATAGAGTCGCATTTTAAATATCATTACTGTACAACTACGCTAAAAATACGTGTAACTTCAATTTTCTCTTTTATGTGTTAATTTTTGTATTGTTTGATTGATTATGTCTACAAACATTCTCTTGCAAGAGTAAAAAAATTTAATTTGTGAATGCAATTTATTGTTTTGACAATATTGTAACAAGACGTTCATTTAAAACGTCCAACATCAAAACATCTCATTCTAATATAAAAAAAAACTGTTATTTTACAAAATGTATTTCGAGAAGTATATATTTTAGAATTTTTCGAGAAGAATAATTGTCGGTTAATGTAGGTCATGAAAACTTAAATTATTATTAGTTGTATAATTTATTCACTTATACCGATATACGATATTGTAAATTGGCGTATGACTTTTATTTATAAATACTTCAAGGATTAATAGATGGGACTTACCATTGGTTCCGAGTAAGAAAATTTAAATTTAAAAATAAAAGGACAGCTGTTGAAATGATTTCACAGTTTGTACCCAACAAAACTCATCTAATATGTATGCAAGGAGGTTATATTCTAATACTGGAGGTAACACTGATAGGTTAATTTTGGCGAAAAAGCGCGCCGGTGATTTTGTTTGGTTGGCTATCCTGAAGTACCGTTTTGTCGTTCTTTGAACGGTAGCTAAAAGATATTCGAATCAACGAAATGGTTCGAATCTTCTGGGAACGATGAACGATGAATTGGTACGGTACGGCTAACCAATAATGGAATCTAGACTCTGGAATAATAATAACGTGTGTCTTTAATTCTAACTTACATGAATTTAAACAATTTTATTCGTTAGGTATTTTACAGAATAAGAGATATTGATTTAATTTGTAGATGTGAATATTTGTTTTTTTATAAATAGTTCAAGAAATATAATTAGAACTCATATCTTGACTAAACAATCGTTCGCCATGGACGGAATGGATGTTAACAGTTAGTTAAGACTGTTGTTGATCTTTGAAACAAAATAATACTGAGTTAAATATAAATATTATAACTCACTTCACTCTTGTGGTAACTTAAATGTCACTCGTGGATTAAATCCGTTCATGATACAATTTGCGATAACGTCCAATATTTTATTTAAAGGGAAGGATAAAACACTGCATATAATATAATGTCAGGCAAGACTTTATAGTCATTATAAGTCAATCATCTCAACACAAAAAGTACACATGTAGCAAAACCACAATCAATTAAAATAAGTAATGAGCATCTAAGTGAAGAATATCCCCGTCGCAGCAGACATACGCGCTCAATGAAGTTCCCATGGAATTTGACAGTTTTTCATCTTCTCATAAACACTATATTAATGAGTATGTAGCATGATGACACGGAATCCGTAATAGTGAAGGTAAATTTCAAATTTTGGCACTTTTAAATTTCCTCCATAAAAACCTTTGGGTTCAGTATGTAAGTTTGGGGGTGTTTTAGGAAATATACGTTAAATACTATATGGTGAAGGTACATACCAAAATTTGTCAAGTCATGTCAATAAATAAGCGAGATAAGGGGTTTTGTTAATTTCCCTTAAGAAAAACACGGAAACGTATTATATGCATAATTGAATGGATTGTATTTTGTAATGTTTCATTCGCCACATCCATTATTTAGTATGTAAGCCAACCATATCACATGTGTTAGTTTCCTATTTTCTATAGTTTATGCACCAAGAGTAACAGCCCATAATACTAATTTTAGTAGGTTACAAGAGTTTCCATGGTAATAATTGTTAATTTTCTTTAAATATAAATTATGTTTGACATTTAAATAATATTTTAGGTAAGAAGTTAATTTTCTTTATTTTAATTCAGTTTATCACCCCTCAGAACATCACTCATCATGTAGTTTAGTATTTATTATTTAATCATCCATCCTGGTCATAAGTAATGTATTTCATCATATTTAATAAGGTTTCTATTTAATTCAGACCCAAAACCCCATAATATTAAAATATCACATTAGCCTATTTAAATATATATTAATTTATGTAAGAGAGTTGCAATATTACTTAAGGTATTTCATATAGTATATGTTTTCAAAATTAAATCCATAAACAAATCCAAATTCAGTGCTGTGTTGTGCTTTCAAGAAGTTATGTGAACCCCAAATGTAACTATGAAGAAACCATGTGCTGTGAACATTGACTCTCTTCCTTCTTTTGGCTGCTGACTCCATAGTGTTAATACCTAAATTCTTTCAAGGGCATAGATCCTACTTAAATTCACCCCAGTAATGGCCTAGAGTTTAAATTCCTAGGTTCATTTTGTAGGGACATTTGCCTAGATTGTACCAAGTTAATTTCAAACCCCTTTTCTTTGTTTTAATCCCTAATTTCTGGTACTTGGCGAAGAATATCTGTAGCTGATTGGTAAGAACTGTCCAGTTTTCAACTTTACCTAAGAAGAGTATTATCTGCATAGACTATCAAAGACTTTTGATTGAAACAGAACTTCATCAATATTGAAATATTTGAATCAAGAATTTAATAAATAACATCAAGAGTAAATTTAAATTGATTTGAACTTTTATTTGGACTTTAGCTTCAGTGAAACCTTTTGGCCATCTTGTTTTTGGACAACAATTGGTTTACTTGACACCCAATATTATAATCATTGATAAATCTTTTCTAAACTTATTTGAACAAGATTGTTCGCAGGTACGAGTTCCCCACCTGATGTTATAGAGACTTATGTGACTCCTGAGCTAGGCCGAAGGCAGAATATTAATCAGAACATTATAATTTAAAGAAGAGATAAAGTAACTTGTAGGCCTAAGTTTCATTTTCATATTCCCCAATTATTGTAACACTTTTGTAATCCCCTTTTCTTTGATTTGAATTCAATAATTGTATAATTTAAATAATAAATACTACTTCATTTGTATTGTAACAGGAGTTTTCTCATTTAATAAAGGTATAAAGTAGGATAGGGTTAGAAGCTAGGTACTTACCAGAGGTATATTCAGGTATCCAAACTACAAGCAATACTACATTTCTACTCACTACTCCATTATCTACAAAGACACTACGAATACGATTCTAAAATAGACGAGTTAGTTTCATTTATTTTCATCAATATCATTCATTGTATTGGCGTTAAAAATATTTTAGGTTCATTAGATAGAAACGCCATCTTAACAACTGACAGAACAGAAAAGCTTCCCTCATTACATCGTTGCGAGATATCGAATCGAATGTATATAGGTGATTTTACAATTTTTAGCTTCAGTGGACCTCAAAACGAAAAAGTATCATGCTCCTGGACATAGGTCTTACCATAAGTACTACCGTAACAGCGCATTTCCTGTATGGACATTCGCTAAAAGTATATAAAATATGAGGCCATATACACTTGACGACAACGGAACCTCCTTAATGATCTAAGCTCTTGTTAGCGTTTTAATTTTAACGAATAAAAAATGAGTAAGTTACTGTACTCATTAAAAACCTTTGGTCAAATATAAAAAATATATGTTTTCCTATGTTTGGTAAAAAAAAAATGAAACTGAACTAATCTGATGTAAATATAGTGAATCACTGGGTGTCATAATTACACCACCTTGATTGGGAGTGTCCAATGATGTTGACGTCAAAGGGACAATGTCTGATGGATTGCTATCATGATCACCTTGATTGTTCCATCAACATAGTGGATTAATGATGTTTTAATGCCTTTTCACATTTTTCAGACAATAAAACAAATCCAACAGTGTTCTTCGTTTTTTTTTTGTATTTTTAATATTTTCATTAGCATAATTTTATTCCATGATACATTCAAATAATTTCAATATAATTCAAATAAAACGAAAAAACTAAGCATACTTTCTCAGTTTAGTACTTGATATAAAATAAAGTGTTTATAATAATAAATTATGTTGTTATTAGTTGAATTTGTCATCGTAATCAAATAATAATATGGAATTCTATATTGCTGAATTCTATATTACATGGTTACTCATGCTATACAATGGATGTAAATTATTTCACATGTATAAAGTACATTAAAACATTAATTTTGAAATGCTGGAAATTAAGTTTGAAATCCTCAGAAACAAAACGCTTGAGTCACGAACAGTGAGAATTACAGCCGATTTCTGACTCTCAACTGCAGCATCTGCTCCAAACTGTGGACTGTTACTGTTCTCAAGCTTTTACTTATAAAATATATTTACGAGAAGCATTCGTAAAACTGTATCGTTCTTTGAATATGCTGTTTGAAATTAATTTAAGTCTTGTGTAAATAAACTGCCAATGTAACAAACATCATGAAAATGTATTTTTCTAAGTTGTTTATTAATGTTCAACAATATTAAAATAAAAAAATAAAGATTAATATTATTTATTATTATATTTCTAAGATTTTACTACAATGTATGATAAAAACACTATATTCAGAGATTTCTTAAAAATATAGTTTACTTATTACTAACTAACAATTTGTTAAACACGACTGAATACATATAAACTAACCATTGAACTGTGGTGCCATGAATTATATTTATCAAATTTTGAAATGGTCTAATACATTTTAGCATTTAGCTGCTCACTACTCCATAAAATCTTATCTCATAAAACTTTTTGGTTTACTATTAAAATACTAAAAACACTTTATTACCTTTTATCATGGAGGCTTCATCAGTTATTGATTCACCAGCCAGGTTAATGGTCTATTTTCTAAAATTTCTTTTCATATTTGGAACGTTAGATTTAAGAAGGATTTTATTTAATTGTAGTTATATTTGGGTAAAATATATTGTATACAACTCAGTATTTGAGGTTTAGACTACCCAGTAGTCAATTAATCCCATCAAACTTGCCACTCTAGGACATGAAATCCATCTGCTTCTTCTCACGGGGTATTGACTTCATAAGCTACTTCATGAGTTCCGAGTTCCTTAGTTTGAAAATACCGATTAGCAAAATAAAATATGAAACTTTCATGTAAACGTAATGTCTTATGATCATCATCAATTAAAAATAAAAACGTATTTTGAACTATTAGTTTTTTATATACCACGTTTTGGTTATTCTAAAGGAGTTCCTGTGAATGATTTCTGTTATGAAGTAACTTTATTCTATATTAAGTCAAGAGTATTTGAGTTAATGTTTGTACAGAACAGTTTGACAGAAAAGGACAGTTCAGTCTTAGTTGGTCTGCAGATACCAATAGACCAGACAATAGATTATTTAAGCCCCGTCCCATAAGACCACGAAGCCAGTGCATCTAGAACAAACCAAAATAGGTGACACCAACAGCTGATTGAAGCTTTTTAAAGTATCTCTAGCACCTTTGACATCATGGTGTTTATCTTAACACATGAGTGGTTTTGCTTTGAATAGTTTAAGTGCTGCACCTTTGACGTAATCGATTTTGTTATTGTTTTTGTTGATGTCACCTACCTCCTTCTCATTCTAGATTTCTTGCACGGAGCCAGTGGACTGTAAAATCCAGGTTGGTGAGAATACCTGTTCTGATCGTGAATAACTACATTCTTTGTTAAACGTAACGAAGAGAAAAACGAATTTTAAAACTTTCTTGTATAGATAATGCCAGGTCAACGGTTAACAATGTAAACATTTTTAAACAAACGACTTCTTTATTTTATCAAGTTAAGATTATGCCTAGACGAAAGAAGCTGCTGTATAAGGGTAGAATTGTTAAAACATAAATAAATAGTTATCTATTGTTGAGTTATCTGCATGAACTCACCATCACCAACAATGTACTTTAAACTAAGAAGTTATCTATAATTTTATTATTTTAATGTTGAATGGATTACAGGTCTTAATTATTTTAATTTATGCCTATGCATCTAAGTGCATATAGATACTTCCATTTTATTCCAGCAGTGTCCATTGACCATATCACCAGGTTTTAGAAGTCAACACATAGAACCAAACTATAGCTACTAGAACACATAGAACTATTATCAGAACAGATAGCTGAAGCTCTAACTTTCCACTGTAATGTTAATCCTGAAATTCTTTACAACCTGAATATAAGAGTAATATCTTTCAATGAATAACATAAAATTATTTTTCAATAAATTGTAAAAGTTCTGTTTAGAAGAATATTTAGAGAAAATTATGTGTTTGTTCATTGCTATCCTAATTGTTCTATTTGTCAAAATAAAATAGAACGTTTCGGAGATCTTTGTAATATAATTTAAATTCAAACCCATATGATGCCACAATTTTAGTTCAAAACTTTCCAGATGTAAGTGTTAGAATGCTAACCAAATGAAAGTTTTATTTTAAAATAAATAAATCAATAAATGCAATCTAAAAACCGAAGTGTTTTAATATATTTTATTGCTAATTTAAAGTAAATAAATTTAAAGTGACTACGTAAATGTGACTCCAACTTCTTGGCTAACAATATAACACACAATGTAAATAAGGTTTCATAAAAAAGGTACACAATTAATTTTGTGTGATGATAAAGCATTGTTTAAACTTAATCGGCCTTATATGTATGTTAATAATATTTTTTTAGTATCGTAAATTTGTTAGGTGACATTTTCACAATCGATAACTTTGATGGGCCGACAAAAGCTTTCGTTCATTTCAAATATGTTGCCAACTATGCAAGTTTTAGTTAAGTTAATAAGTTATAGAAAATTTTTAACCAACATTGAGGAATAACAATAGCTATTTGTGTATTAAGAGCGCAAATAACGTCATTGCCGCTCGAGAATGTAGTTGGCCGCACGAAGCGTCAGCTGAGTGCGGCCAAACATTTCGAGAGCGGCAATGACTATTTTTGCTCGTAATACACACAATATTTTTCCTACCACCATAATTACAACCGATTAAATGTATTTAATAAACGTACACAATTATATCAACTTTAAATTTAACTTAATAACTGTAATAAATCGTAATCACTTGCATAGATGTGTAACCGGAAGTTAGTGTTATCAAAATACTGACCGTGAAATCAGCTGATTCAGAGCAAAGCAACTACAATTAATTTGTAATGATTATGGTGATTGTCATGTGGTTTCTAACCAATAGAAACTAGTCTGTGTTGTGACGTCACCTTCTTTACCGTTCTAACCTATTGTAGATTTAAAATAGCCTTGATTTAGCGTGCGCCAATGTTCCATTACCGCTCTAGAGCGGAAAAGGACCGGAAAACGGAAAGGAACTGTTTTGCGTAGGATTACAGCTATGGCAATGTGATTATTTCCATACAGTGGTAGGAAAAATAAATTTATTCACACGTTCCTAAAACGTGCTAAAGTACAGGATATATTTCAAGCACATAATCCTAGGCGACATCATAAGCCAGGGACAAAAAAGACCGCTGACAGTACAATTTCGCAGGGGATTCTGCTGTTATTGCCTAACCCAATTTGCTGGCCTGGTTTTAACACCCTACTGAATAAATCATGCATCAATTACAGACACGGTTGGTAGTTATTATTATGAAATTTAAAACACAATCTACCGTAAAATATTTGATTTTAATACTTAGGAAAGAAAAATGTAAAAAATACATAATTATTAAAATGTAGATTATTGCCACGTATATATTTTTGCTTTTAAAAAAAGATTGCTAATAAGATATCTCTCACATTATATATTTTTTGTTTATATAATAACTAAAGTAGCTGAGTATTTCCCAACTAATGACTAGAAATTATTTATATTACTGATACTAGCACATATGTAACATGGTATTGTTAAACAATGTTTCTAATTATTTTTCCACAAATTTCCATAGATACTCAACTTTCATAACATTAAATAATTCTACATAAACTCTCAATTAATCACATAAGACACAATTTATTCATAATGAGTTATCTGACGTTCATAAGACAAACAAGTGAAATCAACACCCACCCTCCATCCAAAACTTCCCCCCATACAATTTTACTTTTGCAATGTACACTTCCATATACGTAAAATAAAATTAAACATAGACCTACATAGTTTATTATTTTTTACGTTTTCAAAATTATCACTTTTGTAAAAGGGTAAAAATAAAACAGATATAGAAAAGAGTTTAAAGTTTGTTTGCCCCTGGCATAAAACTATTGTACTTCTTGTAAACCAAACACCCCGTTATTCGCTTGATAAAGGAATGTGATAATTCCAATTATCAAACTGTTTATCTTCACCATTCAGTAAATGCTTGTTTTCCTCATAAAATTAGCATTTATTAATTATTAAGGCAATATAAGTGTAGGTTTTCTATTATAATTTTGTATGTATCATCATCGTCCTTTATTTTGTTGCTTGCATTTATAAATATTAAGAAGTTGATTTTGAGTTCAATTTTGTTTCTCACTCAATGTTATATGACAACAAAACTGAACTAAATTTTCAAAAATTATAATATAAAATAACGCTTAATACATGTGTTTCATAATGACATACCATTATGTCTTAATTAAAGGAAACGTTTTATTTTTAAATGTTTTTCATCCCACAAAACCAGGAAGAAGCTAATATTTACCACATGTGTGAGAGGATGTTTTGCATGGCTGAAAGACACCAGACCAGTAAAGCAATACACAGGGGAGTGTTGTGGCTTGTGTAGAACAGGTTTGTTCACTTTTTAGTCTCCCGTACCTCCTAAAATTTCCTTAAAAGTATTATCTGTACTCATTCAATTCTCGTTTAAAACTTGAATTGAAATGCAGATCATTCATAACGTTTGTAATATATATTGATAAACATTATTTATATATAATGTAATGCATTTATAATATCGAATCTAAGGTAACAATTTATGAAGTAAAGCTTTTACAATCTCCATTATAAAAATGTTATGAATATTACATTAAAAATAATGGTAATAACATTATTGGTAAATATAAAAAAATAAATATTATTTTATAGTATATTTTTTAGAAAATCAAGGCACGAATGAACATTTATCAAATGATTTTCCTGTATAAAAAACATCTTCACATTTCAAAATTGATTCTGCTATGTCAATAAAGCCATGTCTCAATTTTACTGTTGTAAGTTCAGTAATTATTATTTTTATAAACAGTTAACTCCACCTCATTCGGACTCCAATGGTTCAAGTTAACAAAGAACCTCAGTAAGCCTTGCGATTGCGTTTGTCCTGGATCGTCACACTATGATTCAGGAGATTTAACTAATAATTACACTACTGTGTATTTTTGCATGTTTTAGTAATTTTCTATGTGAATTATAGGCCTATTTATTATGTAAATTACAGTCAAATCCACATTAATTTTATAAATCTAAACTAGTAGCCCGTTTCTTAAAAAAATAAATCTATGAAGTTTTTACTTGTGGTATTTTATAATTTTGCGTTCTTTGCTATTGTCTGGTGTCAAGTTTGTTTTTATAAATGTCACCAAAATGAGAATACAACCAGTTGATAGCAAGACCCTGTAATGTTTGGGCCAGGAAACCTTAAACTGTCTTAAAATAATTATATATACTCTATTATAAGGTTGAATTTACATATGTAAACAACCGCGGTATGGTCTGGAAATCATTTTTTCGGACAAGAGTGTAGTCCAGAGGTGTCCAGATTAGGGGGAGTTGACTTATACCCCGCTATTGACAGAAATTTCATTTAATGGCAGTAAAATAGTTAACACCTTATAAATCGAAAATGGACGATTTACTACCAATACAAAAACGAACTATAATTTTGAAGAGATTCTTATATAGAATTATAAATTATATATTTGTAATAAATGTAACTTTATGTATATTACAAAACACAAATCAATTAATTGTTAATATTAACTAAAACGTCAAGGCTTCAAGAATCATAACGAATGAGTAAATTTTACTACATAAAAAATGAGCCCCATGGAGTATTATAATTGCATACAAAGGTTTATTTAACACATGTTCATGGGGAAAATACAGTAGAGATAGCCAACATTGGACACATCGTTATCGGCACCTGTAACTATCGGGGTCACCCACTAATGGTGGCAATTCACACAAATAACGGTGCCAAAGTGTGATAACAGTATATACCAGGGTATAGTATGAAATATCTCTCCTCAACATACCACAATACTACACATTGCTGCATGCAAAGGAGTTAATTGTGTACGAGTGCGTAGGATGTGTTCACACAAACAAATATTTTACTATTTCCCTCAGTTTTTCTATTCTGACAAGCAACCCTCAAGTTTCAGTTTTACAACAACAAAAATTTGTAAAAAGAAATTAATTAAAAAGAATAAAAAAAGTCCTTACTTAGATAATTTGTTATCCCAAAACAAGGTTGTGGGATATTATTTTCTAGATAAAATACAAAGCTCTGAAGTACAAATCTTAGGTCCAGTCCCACAAAATCTGCTAGAGCCATAAAATAAATTTAATTACCAAATAACCCGTTAGCATTGTGCGTTGGCCCACTTGTTTAATGCTAATGGTGCATGCATTACGCTGACCAATGCTAATGTCTCACAGCCACAAGCTGTTAAACACTGTTTTATCGGTATTCAACCATACTACGTTGTCTTTTATTGATGTAACATAAACTTAATAGGTTTTTGATAAATATTATATCAAGTTATAAAAAAAGTTTTGGGAAACAATTTTAAGTTTTACGAACCTATTTTCTATATGTAATTATAATAAATTTATATAGTATAACGGGATAATGTATTTTTAAGTAACTAAAAGCTATTAATTGTAAGTTTCATTATTTTATACTAGTGTTCCATCAAAACTATTTAAACTATCTATAAAAAAATACTGAAATTCCTCTCAACTAAAAATTTACAATTTAATAGCATTGAATCTGACCTAATGGATTAACCTGATAGCCATAGGCGAATATTCTATATTGATATATTCTTACATAATTGTCTTTCTAATGTGCTATAAATAGTTGTAGTTTTTTAAGTTATTTAAGTACAATTATGCATATGTTTCTTGATTTAATGAACTATTATCAATATGAACTTAAGCTGATAGGTATTTTAGTTAAATATTGTGTTTGTTATTCGTTTGCAGTTTGTGTAATTTGTTTGGATACCTCCCACAACGTCTCTGACCAGCTCTGCTGGATGGAATAAGTCAAATGTCTAATACTCGATTACCATCCAATGGAACTACTTACACTATTTACAAGATGGCGTCAAGCTTAATTCAACGGTACAAAAAACTCCGAAATCAAACAGAATAACCAATCCAGTATCCAGTAAGAGTTCGCTCAAAAACCACTGGCTCTAGAGTATTTAAGGTAGCCGGGAGAGCATTGAACATCCTCAGGGCAATCATCTTTAATTTAATTAATTCTTCTTCTTCAATGACCTACAGAAAGGTATGTCCAGTTGTGCCTTGTTATGGAGATTATAGGAATGATAATATTCTCTTAGCGTGAATGAGTTCAAATTGTTCATGACATAACAAAGTCAAAGTAGGACATACTGGTTGTAGATAGTCAGTATCTTTAACCGCTTGAAGATGGGTTTGCAGTGGTCAATGTATCCAGCAGAGGCAATGATTCTGACGCCCTTTTTCTGGAGAAGAAGAAGGAGGTCATTGCAGCCTGAAGAGTGTCACCAAACAAACAATCCAGATGAGGTAGAACATGCCAGAGTGAACAGTGACCAGTTAGTGCTCAGCCAGCAGCGGCGGAATACAACGCGAGACAGTTTGCTACACACACTGCTCATTTGGTAACCCCAAATTATTTTTGTGTCTCTGACAAACCCAAACAATTTCACTTCCCCGGTACACTCAACATCGATGCAACTGAAACTGCAAATCAGTTCTCGAGCTTTGTCCTGACCAAGTCTTGGCATCTTCAAACACTTCATCTTCAAACCCACGTTCTAGCTTTGTGTGGTTTGGGACCCCTTGGTAAATTGTGGTGTCATCAGTAAATATCAAGATGTCGCAAAGCAGACTGAAGTATTCAATCATCACCAAGAAGAGCGCCAGCCCACCATGGGACCCTACGGCACGCAGTGTTTGACCAGTTTTGGTGTAGAGTTTGCTCACTGACCGAGAGGACCGACTTTATGTTTCGAAGATAAGAATGGAAGAGGCACCCAGGACACTGCCACCAACACCAAGGCGTGAGCAACAGTAACTCGTGATGGACGCTGTCAAATGGTTTGCTCAGATCTGCGATAACTAAATAAGTGGATCCCTTGTTATCAAAGGCATCAAAAATTTCAACAAGCGACTCAGACACTGTAGGTCTATTTCTCCTAAATAGATGTTGGGCGTCAGCAAGCAAGGTCTTCCGCTCCAGGATACTGTAACGGATAAATCCATTTTGTTTATTATTATTGCGACACTCATCGTAGATTTACATTTGATGTATTCCACTGATAGTCCGTGCAATCCAATGAACATTAGCCCAACAAGTTGATTACAAAGTGTAGGGATCCCCGGCGATGGTGGTGGGAGTGGGATATGCCTAAACTCCCTGAGCCTTGAGTTGCTCATAGGATTAACGCGTTTGATTACTTTACTCCCGAAACTCGAATAGCTTTTAGCTGAAGCGATTAGACTGAGGACTATACATCCTTCTTGTTGGTTTGACACTTTATACAGTACAAACGGAAAACTGTGTTGTGTTAACTCTATTAGACATGAATTATAAGACCCAAAAAGGTCTTCCTGTTACTTTCAAAATCCATCTCTCTATAATATATTTATAATATATAGTTATAAAACAAAAAATAACTAAACAAGTTTAGTAATGTCATAAATGTTTTAAAATTACGTTGAAAATGGTATTAAAATAACCGGATGAGGTACTTAAAATTCAAAGAAATAAAGTATAAATAAATAAATATATCAATACTTTCACACACGCTTGCCTCCCATTCTGAAAAAAATGTGTTTGTATTAAAATGTTATGACATTTTAAGAATTAATTTTTTTAAGAAAATAATAATAATAATCTCAAAGGAAAATTAGAATATTTTTTCTAAAAATTACTTTAAACAAAGTCAAATATGAAGTTAAAATTAAAATTTTTTTTCGTATAACACAAATACGTTAGAATTATATTTTTGAGGTAAATTTATTTTCAGTTCAACGAATATTCGTGGCTTTTTAACTCACTTAAATCCGATTTAATTTTAATACTGTACGACCTTTGTACTAACATATATCATATTTAAATTTGATTTAATGTTAAATAAAAATATTTAAGTGTTTATGACTCCACAATGACAAGTTTTCTAGGAATAATAAAGTTTCCAAAACCCACTTTTAATTCCAAACCAAATGTGATTTAGGGTTTATTGGACAGTTTCGAACAAAGTTCAATTAAATTTAGCAGCCTGAAAATGGTTTTAGTCATTTAGGTTTATCTTTTAAATGTGGCTAATATATCTATTGCTTTTAAATTACGTTTCCCAAAATTTCATTAAAATCTTATGGCAAGTTATTAAATGACGTATTGTATATTTTAGTCTATAATGTTGCAATCTCTAAAATGTCTTTTCGTTTAATTAAAAAGAATCGAATATAAATAACTATAATTCTTCTCTTTTAACGATAGAATAATTATAGTTAGAACCTATGAGGTTTGTATGTACGGTTGAGTTGCCTCATTGACACCTAGAACCATCGGTCCTCCCATTATTAAACTTGTGTTCACCCATCGAAAAGAAAACGTTCACCTTCACTTTTGTGTAAATAAAATAAACTATAATTTATGTCTAAGGGAAAGTACAGATGCGCGGTTTGTATAGTATTCTTATGCCCATAACCCCATAAACTTTACAGGCCTTGGGTAACCTAGTGCAGGACGGACCCTATGAGCCAGGACCGATCATCTTAAATTTAGGCGCGTTGACTTAAGACGCAACTTTTCCATTCAACTAACAGTTACTTTATATCGAAACAAATTTATTGGATCAAGATTAAAAGAGACAAATCAAATAAACAAAGCTGAAAGTTCATACCCTTAGTAAATAACGAACAAAAGACATTAGAAAGCAAATCATTAAATAACTTTGCAATTATTACCATAATTAAAAAAAAGAAGCAAAGTGAGACTAACCAAGATATCCAATGTTAACAGATTCAGTTTTATTAACTCAGTGAAAAACCCTTGACTCATCCATTCTGGCTGTTACATAATTTAAAAGAATTCGTGTACAACTATTTATTATTTTTAATGTAATAAAGAGGATGCAATAACTATTTATGGTATATTTTTGTTATTAATTTATGGAACGTTATGGCAGTTAACAATGTATGCATGTTTATTTATTTGTTTACTATTCACGTATTTATCTATATTATTATTATTGTTTGTAGGCTATACCAACCAACAAACGGAGGATGGACTAACTGTGACAAATTACCATTGCATGTAATTTTGTATTTGATGTAACCCATGAGGTCAAATCAAGAAACGAATTGAATTGAATTGAATTAATAGCTTAGTTTCTTTTACTCAACTCTAAAAACAACAAGAACAATAATATAAAAAAAAAACAATTCATATGATTTAAATAACATCTGTTGCATAATGAATTTATGAAATGAAATGAAAAGAAACCGAATCAGGATCACTGACAGAGCACATTAAATTTAAACCTTTTTATGCTTATGAAATGAAGCAAAGTTAAAGAATATTAAGTCTTGACACAACCTGTTTGTGATACATTGAGATATAACACATGGTCTGTGCCATGGGGAGAACTATTAACCTTGAAATGTGTCTATCGATAGTTACTTTAATAGTCCTTCGTGTCACCATTCGTGTGCTTCTTTCACTTCCTGGAAATACTTCCTCGATTCTTTATCTATCATTCTGCCTCATTCACCCCTCCCTCAAATCCAAAAATACTATTTCTTTTTTACAGTTGGTTTTTTAACAAATAAATCTGGGACAACCAACATACTCCATACTCTCACTTTCAGTTCATTACACGATATCTAAATTTTTCTCTCTTTTTACTTTCTCCCTCTATACCATAATATATGGAGAAAGTATTGTTTTCGTCAAAATTTTCCAATTTAAGTTGTTGGTGGATTTATCCATTTTGGTTCCCCCTGAGTCCAAAAAAGTGGTTTTCGGAGTGATGTCTGTGTGTGTGGGTGTGTGTGTGTGTGTGTGTGTGTGTGTGTGTGTGTGTGTGTGTGTCAGGATGTAAACAGAGCTAGAGAATGCCCTATGGTCCGATTTTAATGAAATTTGGTACATAGGTCCAAATCCAGGATAATTCCAGGTGTTTTTTTCATTTTTTTGAATTTTTGATTTTTAAGGGTATTTTACCCCCAAAAACCCTCAAAAATCGTCAAAAATCAAAATTTCTCAAAAACGGCTCTAACGATTTTGATTAAAATTTTATGGTTTATTAAACTTAAAATAGCGAATAAAATGACACCACCTGCATCTCCGAGAAAATTCGCGTTCAAAAGTTATAGAGTAAAAAGTGTTTCAAAAATCAATTTTTTGGATTTTCAAAATAGCTGTTGCCTTGAAATAAATTTTACTTATCACCATTAAATCAAGCTCAAAAAACTAAATAATCTAGTATTTTAAATTATTGCTCTACGTCAAGTGGTTGCGGAGAAAATTAAATTTTTCGTTTAGCGGTAAACGCAGCAGTACGTTGTTAAAAGTCACAGACGCGCGTAGGGTCAAACGAGCGCTGCTCAGCCGGTAGCTATCCGACTGAGTCATCAAGACATTAATGTTTGAAGCTTTTAACATCTTTTTTATATTGTTGGGAGAAAGTATGTGTCAGTTAACTGATACCGTTTATTTAAAATAATTGTTGTTAAATGCACAATGACTAGTACCCACACACAGGCATCGGCCTATATGGTTACATTTCCACTGTATTATAATTGTACTGCATTGTAATGTCTTTTTTTTAAATAAAACATATTTTGATTTTATTCTTCCGAGCCCCCACTTCCATGGAGGGAGATTTTCTTCTTTGATAATGACAAATGCACCAAACTTAACTACCTTTTTAGCACCCATACATTTGGTTCTTTGTTGGAGGCGATTTAAAAATTCACTTAAACATTGTCTCTAAAAATGTTGGTGTTGTTATTCTACAAAATTCCACCTCTTCGAAATACTCATGTTTTCATTAGTGATGTCGTGATTAGGCACCACTGTTGATGGACCATGGACTAAAAAATATCCAGGAGTGATCACATAGAGATCACGACGATCATTCGAAATTTGTTGACAGTGGCCTGGAGTTGGGAGAGGCTTCAATTTGGTTAACAGTGTTAGACTCTTCAAAGTTTAATTTTCGATCCTCTATAACTCGGTTAAATGTATTTTCATAACTTTAATAGCAGTTTCCAAAAATCCCCCAACAGGTGAGGATGATGAGGCAATGAAGTGCCAGTGAGTTTGTTGTTCCTGTGCAAATCTTTATGGAGGTTGAATTTAAGAACTTCTCTTTGTAAATGATTATTGGCACCTTTAAAATCGGTCGGATTGTCCGAATAAATATTGCTTGGAAATCATCTTCCACTGACAAACCTTTTTAAGGCGTTTAGAAATGTGTCAGGTGTTTTATATGGTCTGATACACGTTGAATATGGACAGCTTTTGTTCAACAAACAAACATTGATATGTAGCTTTTCACGAACCCTTGATTTCACCTCCCATCCTTTTAGTTGTGATTGGACCTATAAAATCAATACCATTGATGCTGAATGCTCTTTCAGCCGTCACTTGATAATGTGGTAAGAAAGCTATTATATTGGCAATTGCATATTATATCGTTGTCAATCTTTATATCGTTAACATGTTTTTAGTAGTTTTTTTTATTTCGTACCAAGTGTTTTTTTTTTTTTTTTTTTTTTTTTTTTTTTAATTTGGTTAGTTATTTTTCTTCAAGTGAGTCACGCTTATTATATATATATATATATATATATATATATATAATATATATAATATATATGTAATATATATATTATAAGTATATATATTTTTATATTTCCTTGTTCTTAGACTATAACGATTTTTGTTTTTCAATAATGCTCGTTATATTATTTGAATATCAACCAGAACATTGTGATGGGCATTTCGTAACGTTAACCAGTGTTTTGGAATCAAATGTATTGTTGTCATGTTTCAAGAGAAATAAAAGCGTATATTGGAAAAGCAATAAGGAGAGTATTCGTCCCATTGATTATATCAGAAAACTCATCAATGGCCAAGCACTTTCGTTTGTTCCTTGATGAAAGGCGTTTGATGGGACAGCTGAAACGTGTTTGGACTTGACTGGACACGTCTCTGCCCAAAGTATAATGTAAAAAAATGTGAAAATGTAAAAAAATGTTATCATAGAGCAAAAGAATCAGTGCCTAGTTTATGAAAATCACTTGGTACATAGTTACTAAATTGGAATTTGATTGTGTTAATACAAGTTGCATTCGAGTCTATGTAACTGACAATACATATATTTGAAGTTTTGAAGAGTGATATGTAATATTTATTATTTAATCAGCCTTAGTACGTGACAAAATCATAATATTTATATTCTATACAATAATAAACAACCTCGTATGTACCTTTTAATAAAATGACAAGTGGTCAAGTGTGTCTTTGCTATTGATTAATAATAGTTAATGTCAAACATTACAAATATGAAAATATAATGATAAAGTAATAGTTTTTATAAGGTTGTGATGTATTTGAAGGGACACTTTGAATATTGGTCAAAACCCAGAGGTAGGTTCATCCGGTTTTATTTACTGGAAATCGTCGGTATCTTCCCTTGGGACAATGCGGAGGGATTGGTGGTTGGAATAAAAAATGTTCACAAATTCAGAGCTCACGGAATGTTTTTAACATATTTGTTGTCTACATTTTTTACTAATAATTGTACATCTAAATTATGGGTATTTTTTGTTATTTTGCTTACCAGTATAGGTACATCAGTGTTAAATCTGAGAAACTCTTATAAAACATCTTTCCGTGTCAAATTTGGTCCAAAATAAAATTGATAAATTATATGTTCAATTCATATACTATAAATGGGTACTGATATAAGTATATCATAACTGAAATTTAGTACATTGTTTTTTATTATCTTTGATAGACAGTAGATTAATTTCGTCTAGTTTGTTTATTAATTTATACAACTGTCTAGCATTAACAGAATGAAATTGCTGAGCACGAAGACTACGTATGCAATAATAGGCCATCCGCCTGAGAAATTGAACTGTCAGTGAACCCATATCGTTTTAAATGACAAATTTGAACCATAAAAGACAGTACATTTTGTAATTGGTTAAAAAAAATTAATTAAATTTTGTTGTGTCTAAGAAAAAATATCTTTTTCAGTATATTAAAAAAGGGTTTTTATTTTTTACAACGAAAATCGTTCAGTTAAAATGCTTCATGCATATCCAAATGATAAGGGATTGTAAAGAAATAAACGTAATAATCAAAAGGACTAAAACAGCACAAAATCATCTAAAGTTAAAAAAAGTAATTTAATTTTTTATAGAGTATGTTACTAATACATAAACAATTATTTTTATTACAAAAGACCCTTTATATGTGAGTAAATCTATAATTATCAGCCCCTTCGGATATTAGAGATTGACGTTAACAAATGTGATAGGACTAACTAAGGGGCATGGAGCCCCCATCGAGCCGTAGGCGAATAAATAATATATATTTTTAATAGCGTATTCCTATAGGGAAATTCGCAAATACAAATTTTGATCTAAAATATTTAATTTCATGAATTAACTGAATATTAAATAAAACCAACCAACCACGTGTTATGATGAAGTGCACACTCAAAGAATTTTTACAATAAAGTTCCCCGAAGTCGCACTTCATTCTAACACAACTAAGATGGGGGTTAGATGGATTGGACACTGGACAGTTGCGAACAAACTTTAACTAAACCCAACAGCTTGATATACTTAGTATTAATTTAGGTGTATTTTTCTGAGTACAATATAACTATAACTATTAATTAAGTTTTCCTAAAAACCTTAATCGTGGAAATAACAAGAAAAATCTTAAGAAATAAAGACATAACTGAAAGGTATACGATGTGAGATAGTTTTGTTGTTTATTACTAATATATCAACTTTCGATATTGGTTATTATTAACACAAGAAAACTTTTATTTTGAAAATCAAATCAAGGCAATGATTAATGATATTAATAGAATTTAAATTTGCGTTAAAAATTTTTGAGTGTCAATGAATACTAATTAATACCAGAAAGAACAATACAGCCATATCAAAATCGACCTCTAATCTACATTACATAAATAAAAATTAATTCACTTCTATTTCCTGTCCAACGGAACTTGCAAAAAATCCCCAAATTCGTAATTTTTTACCTTAAATGAACAAAATATGATTTCATTTTCGTTATTGCTCCGAAATGGTATGTCTGTATAGTGTGGTTTTAAATTACCTTATCTTTTTAAATGACCCGTCCGTCGGTGCGTACGCGCGTCTATGTGTTTTCCATGCACCGTTCGTAAATTATATGTTATTCATTTAAACTCTTAAAACATTAACGAAGTCGTCAAGACCAAATCTTTTACCAGCTTGATGTTTTGACTTGTGAACTATGTGAACATAGCACAAATCAGTACCGAAATCATGTTGTAGAGAACAACAGATTTGAACTGGAGACGATAAGGTAATTGAAAACCACACTATAAAAAAAATATGTTTAGACTGTAAGGTAGTTAGTAGGAAATCTCATGGGTGAAATAAATCGAGTTCATACTTTGCACGTTGCAAAATTCCCCAGGGATGTGATGCCTGGATTACTTTACTGCCAAACTGTTCGTTAAATAAATAGATCATTTAATCGTTAAATCTATCAATCTTGTTTAGTTGCAATAACTGTATTATCACTTTAATTATTAAAGTGTTACATAAAAAACGTTTGTTTAAAAAAATATTTTTTGTTAATAAAAAACGTTACGGAAATTTTTGCTTTGGATACTTTTTGAGACACGCTGGTTCATATTTTGAGATAAATATTACTGAAGGTTGGCTCTTATGAGTGGGGACAACAGGCTGATTATTTTGGATTAGTACTGACAAGTGTTTGCTGATTCCAATTGTCAGCACCATTAGTTGATAGCCTAATGAATACAGGCATCTGCGTCCTGTTTTAAACCTGATATGTAAAATAAAGACTTATTAGAACCTGAAATTTAAAGAGAAATTCTAAATATTATTTAGTCGTATCCGTATGATATCCATCTATATGTTTGATTGAAGGTATTGTTTGAATATGTTAAATATCATATATACATCGTTTCCTAGCTTTCATATGAAATCATTTATGATAAAACGTTTTGCTGTTCCTGAAAGAGGCATAACTTATAATTACTTATATTACTTACCTGAGTAAATGTGTACGTGAACAATTAGTTGTACTTTTTTTAAATTATAAAAGAGGCAAAAAATACTAACTCCTACATTAAACAGGTCTACTTTTTCTTCTACGTCAAAACTATATAATTTTTTCTCTATTATTGTTTTACATTTACATTAAATAACTTACAAAAATCATAATATTGTAAATATTTGATTTATCCTTGGATTCTTACATTGCCTTCTCCTTGCATTGAAAAAATGGCAAATAATGAACATCAAATTAGTTTAATTACTAAAACTCATGCGGTTATTTTTTTAATTAATTAATAAACGTCATAATGTTTCTTAACAATAATACATGGTCGCTCACGAGACTTTGAATATTTTTAACAATGAATCAAACTAACAACGATTGAAAATAATAGTTTTTTTATTATAATAGGTAACTAATTATCTTTCTAAGAGAAGGTAGTTTAAGGGTGAGTACTTTTTTATTGTAATTTTTTACTAAACTAATTTTTTCCATCACTCCGTATACGAAAGTGACAACTTGCCGTACAGCTGAGACCTTGAAAAGTAGTCATTTCCCAAAATGTCACCGTCAGCTGATTTTACTGACCTGTACGGAAAGTAATGTTTGTAAACATTATTTTATGTCCAACGTCCAAGGTAAACAAACTTTTCCGTACAGCAACAATCAGCTGGGTTTAAAACAAATTAAATTTTGAATTCCAGCTTTGTTTACTTTGTCTAATGGCGAAGAATTTACAAAAATAATCCTCCTTTAAAACTTCCACATTTATTAATAATTGCGTCGTGATGAAAAGTATCGTTCACAACTCGTCCGGAAAGCCCATTTCCAGGCTCGATAGTGTTTTCCACGCTCGGCTTCGCCTCGCGCGTAAAACACTATTTCGCCCTGAAATGGGTCACTTTCCGGACTAGTGGTGAAATATACTATTATTTATAAATTTTGTTCGTCTTGTTTATTAATCATAAAATATTTGCATAAGTTAAAAAAATATGTTAAGAAATCATGCCGGAAACATGTAAAACGTTCGACAGATGTATCCTTTGAAATCCTAATTTTCATGTGATATTTTTATGTTTTTCCCAAGAGCTCTGAAGCATAAGCTACAATAGTAGCAGACTGCACAGTCATTAGGCAGAAGTTGAATGTAACATACGTTATTTATTTCCCCTCGTAATTTTTATGAATCGTTATTTTATTCTTCTTTATATGGATCATTTCGAATTTCTAAGCTTTCCGTTCAGCAGGAGCATTATCTGTGATCCTTTTCCTATCTTGAACGAGATTATTCTATGTCTATAAGAATATGTTAATACAATGATTTTTTACTATTATAGAGTTTATTTTTTATTTTATTTTTTTTTTTTTTTGATATCACAACATATATCTAATGATTCAGTCAGTTAAACTTCTTCCATAAGATCTACATGAAATTTTGAAAGCCTGCATGGCGTATTCCTGGCGGACTATATGATTTACTATGGGATTCTGCTCATTTGTAGGACACCTTATTAACAGAATATCTTTTCAACAATATGCGTGGATATCTCCTACAATGCTCACAAGCAGAGAGAAGGGGATCAAGAGAAACATGCTTCCCTAATAATGTAGGCTATAGATAATGCTTTTAACAATATTATATCCTTTTCACTTTCTTTCATCCTGTATAATTCAAAATATTGTATGTATATCGTATGGCATTAATAGCCAGCCACCAAGTTCAGAAAAATATAAAACATTCTCTGTGGTGCATAGCACCTGCGTCAAAACATTTAAAAACTAAACTAAAAACATAAAGTTATGATCTCTCTTTATAAAGCTAAATCCAGGGCGCTAAGCCATTGCAGCCCAGCTTCACTTGCATAATGCAGCCCAATCAATCCTTCGGGGAAAGCACTCAAAGGGCACTCATTGACTATGTGAGTCATAGTATGGAACTCCGCTCCACAGCGGCATGACTGGTCTTCTGTCATTCCCCATTTGTATTTCCAATAATTACATCTTCCCACATCAGTGCGGAATCGATTGAGAACAGTCCACTGCTTCCAAGGAAGATCCATACCACTTACTGCTAAGGTTGGGTCAGCAATTAAAAATTGATTCTGGCCTTGGAAAGAGTCCCACGAGGAAGTCCAGTCGGTATGGATGGAAAAGTTTGTCTCCGTCAACTGGGATGCTGTCCGCAGTGGTCTTCTTCGGGACCTCAATCTGCCCATCTCCTGGGGTAGGTAATCATGGATTGGTAGCTGTGGAGCGGATACGATCTTATTATATTCCCTAGTAAGTGCCTCCCTTTGTCTTATTTCAGGTGGAGCGATATTACACAGCACTGGCAGCCATGAGTGTACCACTTATGGCTCTCATAGTCCTGTTCAGTTGGACGTCGATCTCTCTGACATGGGCACTGTTCAGCCACAAGAGAGCACAGTACTCTGCGGTCAAGTAAACCAGGGACAAAGCAGTGGTTCTCAGAACTTGTGCATTAGCTCCCCATGAGGAACCAGCAAGGTGATGGACAATGTTAGTTCTAGCTCTCACCTTGGCTGCTGTCTTTTGTAGGTGGCTTTTGAATGTGAGAGACCGATCTAAAGTGACTCCCAGGTACTGTGGGTGATCATTGTGCTTTAGCTCAACACCGTCAAATACGATTTTAAGCTTTTGGTGGGCTAGTCTATTGTTCAAGTGAAAGCAAGATACCTCAGTTTTAGTTGGGTTTGGATTTAGCTTCCAGGCCTTAAAGTATTCACCGAGGGTCTTGAGGTCATTTGTTAATACTTCCTTAGCATGTCGGAATTCCTGGTGCTGATAAGCCAGTGCAATATCATCCGCATAGGCAAACTTTAAGGAGCAAGTGTCAGGGATGTCGGCAGTATACACATTAAACAGCAGTGGGGCAAGCACTGACCCCTGTGGCAGGCCATCTTTTAGTTTACTAAAAGTACTTTCCTTGCGTCCCAAATACACTTTAATCATCCTATTGGAGAGCATCGAGCTGAGGAGACGCAACAGGAAAGTGCAAGGAATCAGGTTATAAAATTTAATGAGAAGGCCTTTTCTCCAGACAGTGTCATAAGCTGCAGAAAGATCTAAGAAAGCATCAGAGGTTTTCAGTTTTCGCTCAAACCCATTCTCGATGAAGGAAGTAAGAGCTAGAACCTGGTCACAACAGTTGCGCCCAGGCCTAAACCCAGCTTGTTCGACGGGGATGCTGGTATCCAGAACAGGTAGGATTCTGTTGTATATCAACCTCTCGAGCAGCTTATACCAGACACTAATAAGAGCTATGGGTCGGTAACTTTCTGGCAGTTTTGGATCTTTATTTGGCTTCAAGACAGGTATTATTTTCGATCTTCTAAATATACCAGGCAAGTCGCCGGTTTCCCTTATGGAATTAAAAACTGCAAGAAGCCACTGTCTAGCCTTTTTACCCAAGTGTTTTATGAACTCCGGGAAGATTTCATCCATACCTGCTGCTTTGCCAATTGGCATAGCGTCAATCGCCACAACCAGCTCATCTACTGTGAAAGGTCTGGAGACTTCTAATGGCGCTTGCCGACTTTCCTTAATTTCATTAAGCTTAAAATTTATTTTCCTATCTGCGGACGTACCGGTTTAGATAGACAGAAGAGTCGTTTTGCAATAACACAAGGGTGAGGTTTCGAGGTTGCGTGTTTTTCATTTGGCTTACCAGTGGAGAGCTTCCTGAGCAGAGACCAAGCTTTCCGACTACTGCGGGTGAAGTTCAGATTTTCAACAGTTTTCACCCATTTCTCTCTCCTGGAGTTGTCGAGAGAGTTAAGAAGTTGGTCCGCTACATCTCTGTCGGCAGTGTCCGTGAACTCACTGTAAAGGTCTTCGCACTCTTGACTCCATCCTGGTATGTACTCTTTCCTAAAACCTCTTGGGATGGACGCTTTAGCGCAAGACAGAACAAGTCGTGTGAACCGATCATAGTTTTTTATTTTAGGAGGGATGAACCTGATGCCTTTGTCAAGCCTGGAAGAGAAGGCCTCCCACTCAGCTTTGTTGAAGTTCCACCTTGGCCGAGGAAAAGATCTTACGAGAGGAATTTTGATTCCCAATGATATCAGAACAGGTTTATGCTGAGAGTGAGGAAAAGCATCTAGGAACCTCCTGCAATTTGGTATGGGTGTTGCTGACCGGTCACGAGAACAAAAGCACAAGTCTGGGGAGTACCCACGATGCCATCGGGCAGAATGGAAAGTGTGTGGGTCCTTGGCATTAAATACCAAGAAAAGGTTGTTATTTTCAGCCCAGCTTGAAAGACGAGTGCCATTTTCATCATCGGACGAGTATCCCCACTGTGTGTGATGACTGTTAAAGTCACCTACATATACTACAGGATGTTCAAACGTTGGAAGAGCTGTATCTGGCATCTGGATGTTCGGTGTTTTGTAGACATTGACAATGGTAGTCTCAGATACCTTAACAGCAATAGTAAATATGCTGTTCACACAACTTTTGTGGGAGACTGATACGTCGTCTATGTCTTGCCTAACGTAAGTCGCCACGCCATAGACCCTGTGTCCTATTTCCTCCACAAGCCTATATCCTGTGATGTTTCCTCTCGCACTGTTCTCTAAGTGTTCTACATGTGTTTCTTGTAGTGCGAGGACATCGACATTAATTCAAAATATTAATACGATTAGAATGAAATTTATTCTTAATTGAATGATGAGAAATGTTGAAAACGCATTTTAATATACAATAGTAGAAGTGAAAGAGATTGTAAAAGCATGAAGACCTTAATACTGCAATAATCACAAGGCTTCATATGAGTTCTGTGATATTTTTAACACTTTTACTGTATTCCTAAAATAATACCTAACCGCAGTTCATTTTGATAATCAAATAAGATTTTTTCCTAAATAAAATAAAATGGGAAAATGAAAAAAAAATTAATAATATAACATCTTTTTTACATTTTAAAGCTTTTAAAACAAGCAAGACTTCTCAACCTTCATTACCTTACTGCTTAAATAAAATCGTCTAATAATTGATCATGAAATAAAATTTCAAATCATAATGTAAAATATTTAAGACTAAATTACATTGCACCTCGGTGATAAAAACAATTATCACTGAACCCATTCACATGAAGTTTTCAACAAATATTTCGTTCATTTTGAAATATTGACCTCTTCGTCTTATACAATATTTGTCATAATTTTAGAAAAGTCAAACTCCTTAAAAGTAATGAAATGAAAATATAAACAGTATAAAGGTTGGTGAGAGAAACCTTTACAAACTTCAACATTTCAGAATGAAATAAACATTCCATTGAACTTCATTTCTTAAAATAGTTTAACTTTTCAATTCACAAATGCACATTCATTAAGGAGGGTTCTTTGTGAATTATACTGGTTTTAAGTTGTCAAGGTTACATAAAAACATGTGATTAGCAATGTTCTTAATCTTAAATAGATGTAGTAAATTGGTATTCAATACACCTTTTGTTTCTGTTGCTTTTTATTATTTCATAATATGGGCGATAAGTATTAAAACTTTTCATGTTTATTTTATATTAATGTTGTCAACTTTAATACCTAAAACCTGCCTATAAAGATAACTATTCATAACTAAATCAACAACCATTCAAATATAAGCAATATTTCACATTACAATTTTTACAATACATAAAAATGTAAATGATATTCTTTATTTGAAAATACTGTAAAGCCAAGTGGTTTACCAACATAACATTAATGGAGAGTTTAATATCCCAGCAAATATTGTTGGATCAAACAAAGCAAGATATACGATACTGGTATAATGATTACGTGGCTATACTAATTAGCTAACATAATTACTTTACTTATTGTCTGCTTAATATACATTATATTAAAGGTTATGATAAAGTATATTTCTTAACTTGTTTCATGATACCAAAATACAATGTATTTGTTGCACTATTAAATGTACATATAATATTATGTAGTAAGTTAATTTATATAGTTTTATTAAATGTATTCTAAAGTTGTAGTAATTAAATGTATAATTTAAAATTAAAACGTATTAATCAGAGCGTCCCTACTTTTTATTTGAATTTTTTATCTTGTTAAATGTGTTTTATTTTTATCTAATAAAAGCAGCAGTATTAATTCAATGTCAATTTGTCTTAAATTTATAATATACTGTATTGTATGTATTTCAGTTTGTAGTTTAATTAAAATATGGGTCCTGTAATGTTCATGTAATTGTAAGCTTTAAGTATCGTTTAAAACACTTGTAACTTTTCATATTAAACATAAGGGAAGTAGTTATTGAAAAATATTAAATTATCATAAATTTTTGACAGTGTAAACAATAATCAATAGCGTTGAAAAAATTAACATCCGTTAATTTTATTGTAAAAGTATGTTTGTTATGGTTTTCTATATCTTCTAAATTCTATATAGAGAATATATCATCGAGCTTGTGAAAATGAATACAGTTTTTGTGGCATAGAATGAACAAACACGTAAAAAAAACGAAAGACAACATTTCTAGGCTCGCATTTCCCCAATTCTGTGAACTACCCAATCTTTCGCAAACGTGAGGAGTACCTCCTTAACAAGGAGTATCTCCTTACGCGAGCAGAGTTCAATCAAAATGTACAATAAACTTTGTATCAACAACTATCTTTTTTATCTTGTATGGGTTTATTTTTTAAGTAATTATTTAAATAATTTAAAAGGTAAGAACCCTTAACAGTAAAAACACGCCGCATTAAAGCTTCAGTTCTTCAAATTTGTTTCAATTTTTAAACAGCGAAACTTATTTATTCTTGTCATTCCACTAATTAAAAACATCAAAATATGTCATAAATACGATGAGGCTACTTTCCATTTAAAAATGTTGTTCTAACTAATTTATTTTCTTTTAAGTATATGAAATAAAACCGTTTTTTCATTTATTTTTAGTGCTTTTTCCAACAAGAATTTAATTTATGCCTAAAGCATTCTTTATAAATTTTATTGTATTAACACTTAAAATATTTACCATATTTGAAGTACCAAGAAATTACTTTAAAATGTTGGTTGTCATGTTGCACAGGTATATTTTAATTGGCTATACAAAGCGATAACAACCAACAACGTAAAACTTCGTTACTGCTCTGACACTGCAATCTATTTCCACTAAGGGTGTTACATTTCACCACGTAAAAAATATAATAGAATTTTATTCCTCTAAAATATGTACTGTAAGTCTGGTTAGTAGATGTTGTATATTAATATCAAGAATAGTAGTATTATTGGTACATAAATGAACTTTAATAAATGAAAATTAATAATTTACAATTTAGGTTTCATTAGTTACAATAAATGTTACGATAAGCACAATGCAGAATGTGGTTGAATACCATTAAAACCGTGCTAACAGCTTCTATCTACGAGAAATTGTAATGGGTCAATGTTATTTATTCATGCTTCATTAGCATTAAACAAGTGGCATGAGGTTAATATTAACGGTTTTAGTGACAGCTTTATTTCTTTCATAGCTTTTGACAGATTTTATGAAAATGGACTCTGGGTTTATACTGTTAGGCTTTTACTCCATTTAAAACATTACAAAACCAATTAAATGTTACCTACAAAATACAGGCACTCCAAGAATATATTGCTTCTCTTTTCAACCGAATAGTTGCTAACAATGGATAACATTTTATGTGACTGTGTTATTTTACTGTCTTTTGAATGATGTAGTTTGATATGAACTTGATATACTTTAGAAGTGTGTGTTATGATGTCAAGAAATATATCATTATCCAAGAGTCATGCACAAAGATAAACATTACACTTCATTTTAAATTGATGGATCAGGTATTTTTTATCTACTCGTGTTTGTCACTCTTTACTATGTCTTGTTATAAATTCTGCATTTTACTAATTGTATATAACATTCCTTTTATGTATGAGACCATCTAAGAATGTAAATTTCAAGTTCATGTTTGGAAGTGTCTAAATTAGCTTTGTTATTTGATTTATCTATTATTCTATATTCCAGCAATATTATCAGTGTCCGCCCATTAAAATGTACGTCCATGTGTCAGGTTTGAATTACTTAAACCCTGGCTGGTGTGTTTAGCCGATATAATCACACTTTAAACTAATCGCAAGTATGAGGGTTTCCAATAATAAAAAAAATTGTGTAACAAAGTACAACTTATAATTTTGAAATGCAAAATATTCCACATGAAAGAGAAGATATAGTTAGATGCAAAACCATAAGTATCAAAAAATCTCCATACACAACGTCATTTTTAACACAGTATTTTCTGAATTACAGGAACTTGCCCATCACCATTCCTGAAAATATCTATATAAAAAGTTAATTTAAAAGGCAAGAAGGAATTTTATTCATGCAAAAAATTACTGAAATGCAGTTAGTTACTAACTCTCTATTGGAAGTGATATTTGAAACATTTTCATGATTTGAAAACTAATTACTGTCGAAAAAAAATCTTACACTCATTTATTGTAAAGGTAAAATCAAAGCTTCATTACAAATACCTCAGATATAATCCGGTAGTAATTTGGTTATAAAAACTAAATATAAGAGCACACAATCACAATTATGTTTTTAACATGCGTTTTATTCTTATAGATATGTTGATAAATTTGCCTCAAAAAGTATTTGAAATAATTTATGAAAACTCCTACTACAAAAATGGATTGGGGAGGGTCTTCTGTGAACTTAACTGTTTTATGTTCATCTGTTTGCCAAGATATTTATTCATCAATTTGTGATATAAATTATAAATTTTCATAGTTAAATTATTTTGATTTTGGCAACTTGATGACTGCTTGAATGTAAAAAAAAGTACTACTAACTCAATTAATTTTGAAGTGTTGGTCGCTTTGCGTATTATATTTATTTCAACATATTTCTTATATTCTTTATTGGAAAATATTGTAAATGCCAGTCTCACCGAGATAATATTCATGAATTGCTTAATAACCCTGCAAATATTGTTGCATCAAACAAAGCAAGATACGATACTGATAAAATAGTTACCTCTATATACTTTCTGATTAAATAACATAACTACTAATCTTATTAATTTTTCATGATGCCAAAAATTCAATGTAATTTAAGAGTGTAGTTTTTATGGTATATTATTCTGTATCTTATATTGTTCATATAAGTTAATAGTTTAATGTACAAATAGTTTATGTATGCAATGTTTACATCATTAATATTAATTTTACTGTAAATTAACACCTAATAAACATATGAAGTTCCACATTTAAAAAAGTGAGGACAATATTTATTAATTTATCAATCATTTGTGTTAATATAATTAAATTTTGCAATAAAGCTAAAATATAAACAACCGTTGATGTAAAAATAAACTTTAAAATATATAACGGTTTATTCTTCACGTAGGGGTATTTAATTGGTCTTGTGAAACTTAAAACGATTTCGGTGTTATAGAGCAAACGAAATACCCTTAAAACAACGAAAGACAGCCTTGCTAGGTTGGCATTTTCCCAATTCTGTAAACTACCCAATCTTTCGAAAACGTGCCGCGTAGTTTATTTCCTTACTCAATTTATAGCGCGAGGGCACAGTTCAATCTAAAAAGATAAATCAAACACTTCATAATAATTATTTTATAAATTTGGTTTTAATTTATCACGTTTAGATGTAACGTTTAATTATTTAAATTGTTACACTTTAAAACTACATTAACTTATTTATTTTTTCAATTTCACTCGTTAAAAATATCGTCATATTATGTTTATTTGAGGGTACTCAAAATTTATTCGTAGTTTAATTAACACTTTATGTCTTGTTCAGGAAAATGTGATTTGTATCACAGCATTAATTATGGTTCTAATTACAATAAAATCTTAAGGTTTTACTTTATTTGAAATACCAAGAAAGTTGAAGTAGGCATACTCTGAAAATTCTGGTTTCTGTGATGCAGTTTTAAATTTGTTATTGGCTATTAAGAGTCATCTTCACCCCTGAGCCAGTAGTCCATTGTTGCGCGGTCGGCAATGTTAATCATACGGCTTTTAATACAAAACATGGTATTAGATTCCCCTGTTTCGGACGCCGTTTTTCAACAGATTTTCTTTAAACTTGGTAAGTGTTTAGTTGAATAGTTATATTAGGTCTCTCATACCTCGAAATTTTGAAAAATTAACAAATATTACTCTCTGTGACGTCGCAAAGTAACTCGATTTTCCTTGGTAATATTTTAAAATTAAGCAAAATTTTCAAAATTTCGAGGTATGAGGGACGTAATATAACTATTCAACTAAACACTTAACAAGTTTAAAGCAAATCGGTTGAAAAACGACGTCCGAAACAGGGGAATGCTATACCATGTTTTGCATTAAAAGCCGTATGATTAACATTGCCGACTGCGCAACAATGGACTACTGGCCCAGGGGTGAAGATGACTCTTAACAAAGGGATAACCTCGTTCTTTATTGGTTGGGATAACAACATATCACATAAAACTTCGTTAACCATAGTCAAACTGCAATCTATTTTCACCAAGCAAGATATCTTTTACCAAAATAAAAAGTAAGTAATTTTTGAATATTATTATCAAGAAAATTATTATGACACATTAATGAACTCTAATAGATGGAATGACTCTTAAAAAAATGCAATGGAACTTTAAGAAATATGTTATATTTAAGAAAAAATTCTTATTTAAAGCCCACTTTAAATATGCTACAAAAGTCTTTATCGTACAAACGTAAATTGCACGGTTTTGAATTTAAAGTGAAAACTTAATTGGTCACTAAATGAAAATCTATGGACGAGTTTCATCAACTGTAAAACTACTGAATTTAATTAGATTTTGATGGTCGACGCCCCAACACCGAACATCAAAGGCACTCGTTCGGCCTATGTAACTTGATTGTTCAGTGAACTCAAATAATAAGTGCTAAATGGACGTGTGCAGCTTTTTATTGAGTCATACAACATTACGTGTAACGAATATATATTATATATTAAGTTTTATTGAATTGCTTAGAAGTTTCGAAAATAATTAACCACAGATGTTAAAATATTTTTTTTTATTTTGGGTTGTATAATTTGAAACGATTTAACAATTTAGAAATATGTTACAAAAATATGTTTTAATTATTAACACTTACAGATATTACCTGCTATACCATATAGAGAGCAGGAAATAAGATTAACAGCCAGCTAAAAATGTTCTATGTCATTCCCAGACCTCCCTCAGAAAAGTCCCCTGAAATCCCCAGTGGGCAACATGCCTAAAATGATGGGATGGCCCACGTCGAGTCATAAATAAATCTTTCATTGGCCTATAAGTTTGTGTATACTAAATCAAAGCTCTTAAGTGTTATAGTTTAATGGCGCAAACCCCATCTCAAAAGGTTTCCTGGGTCGAAAATGGCAGCCTTTCAAAATTAGAATACAAATCAAATTTTAACCTAAACGCTTAAAGTGTTAGAGTAATCTAAATAATTGACCTTTTAAGTTGGGGTTTGCGGCAAACGTTTGCTTTTACCTTTGAAAATGCAGATAGCTGACATATTCACATCATATTACCCTTGAGCCACCCTCTACATGGAGGTCCCTAAGAGGAAGCTCTAAAAAGATTTCCTAGTACTGAAAGCCATGTTATACATAATTTTACAGGTCTCATTAGGGAGATTAGATAGCCGAAAACCAGACCACAAAAGGCAAAATTTGTCGAAATTTACTGCATTAAATGTTTTGATAATAGTATTTTATTCTAAATTTTATCGTCTGCTTCAGACTGTTATATTGAGGTCGGGAATAGAGCATAATACAGCATTGTATTCGACATTTTTGGACCTTTTATTTGATATCTAAAACCCTTCTCGAATGTATTTATATTTAGTATGCTTAATATCAAATTTTATTGTAACTACTCATTTTCTGGCACGATCCATATTTGATTTCTGGGGACTTTTAGGAGGAAGGTCAGGGGATGCCATGGAACACATTTCTATAGAAATAGGCTGTCCAAGAATTATTTCGTTTTCCCCGAATAATTATGGACACTCAAATGTCACTACTACACTCAAATGTCACTCAATGGGCGTGACTATGCCGTAAAGGTAATTAAAGTTTTTTTCCGTAGAAAACCATTGTTTTTTTTTTTTTTTTTTCATTGAAATCAATGAAAATTTAGGTTTAATAGCTTCGTTATTTGTTGTCAGATATTTAAAAGCTTGTTATAAGTGTTTAGATAATTTAATTTTTTAACTTTTTATGGATTTTGCAAAACTTTGATAAAAATTGCCGGTTAAACTTGGTGGTCGCCATTTTGAAAAACTCATATTAAAAAAATTGTTTCCCTAAAAATAAACATTTGTTTGATAAAGGATCATACCAATTATGAACTTAATATAAGTATCCATTACATTAGTAAAAATTACTAAGTGTAAAAAAAATGGTCAAAAGTTGCTTTTTAAGCCATTTATGACGTAAGTTAAAAAAAAGTTTTCTTTATTTTTGTTACAAGTAATAATTCTCAAAAACTAAAACTTTTTTCTGGCTCCCTGTAAGGTATTAGACATATTTCACATATTTAAAATGAAGATGTTTGGAAAATTTGTAATACCATTTTCATTGACTTATATATTGTTACAATATATTATTGCAAATATATTTTAATTGGGAATAGTTCATAAAATAAACTTTATCACTTTAATTTGCATATTAAATAATAACTAGATATATTTATCGGAATTGTACAAAATACCTGTCACCTGGTGACTAATTAACTAAAAATTATAAAAATAAGAAGATTGGACTGACCCCATTGCCAGGCCATGGTCTACGGGACTACGAAAGAAGTAAGAGGTATTTAATACTATTCCCATCAATATTTCCTATTTATATTTAACATGAAAATTAAATTATAAAGTTTAGTTTATAAATAATTTTTAATTACAATAATATCGAATTTTTTAATTAATTTGAGAGAGATTTATATTATAGGGAAATTGAGAATAACCTATTAAGCATCATTGACAAAACTTTCTGCATGTCTCAGAATCAGGATTTCTATTTGCCAAACTTACTGTGTCTAAATGTTTTCCCCTACATTTTCTCACCAGCAGTGACTATTATTTTTTAATGTGAATTGACTAAAACAAAATAGTGATTTTTTTTTAATAGTATTAATAAAACAACTATCTTATTATAATCAATGTTTTTTTAAACAGTCACAGTAATCCAACTATTGTCAAATCTAAACGGTACGCAAATTACTGTTGATAATGCGATGAATATGAATGCTAACTCGTCCAGTCTGTTATTATAGTTTGTATTGACCTGGTTTTCATTTTTCAATACAATACAAATACAAATAAAATAAAACACTGAGTCCTTGAAACACATATGAAAATATGAAACCAACGCTCCTTTTAAAACCAGTCAAGAATACTTTACTAGGCAGGTGGAAAACTTTTCACACCCAAGAATTTACTGGTTCTAGTTAATGAACACTTGGTGCTTTGCACAATAATGAGAATGCCGTAAAACTTTTCTGAGGGCGTAGAATTTAAGCTTAAATGTTTACGAGATTTCATTAAGTCTTGAGGTCAACCAGTATCTTACACTTTCGCAATGTAGCATATTTTGGCACATATTTATCATTTTACAATGGTTCTAAAGAAAAATCGTCATCAAACTTTTTTACCAAATAAAATTTAAACCAAAATCATAATTGCAAGAATAATCTATACTCAATAACTCTCATATGGGCTAAATAAGGTGTACAGAACACGATTATGTTAGACACCCATACCGGGTGTCCTACACTTTGTATCTATGTTTTGTAGATAATGATTCAAGAATACAAGGATTAATTTTTAATAAATACAATGCTGTCAGACAGTAGGCAAAAAAGTAAACAAACCTGAATTAGAAAGCACATAAGACACTCGAGCGGGATATCACCTAGCTGTCTCTTGACCATGTAAACTTTCCAATTGTACTATTACTCTTTGTCATTATGATATTTTTCTAGTCCTATAAGATGAAAAAATATATTCCTAAATTTGTATATGCTATTTAGTTTTAGTAAAATAAACTACTACCAAAAGAAAGAAATGTTAAGTCGTTCGTAGACAAGGGACCAAAAAATAAAAACTTAGATATTTAGTTATTTAATTCATAAAGTAAAGTTTATTGTAACGGTACAGCAAAGATAAAGTAGCACTAGTGGCATGGCAAAGTTAAGCAAAAGTTATCACAAAAAATTGCTAATTAACTTTTTTCTTTTTAGGTTATATATGTTCATTTATATCTGAAAATCTATTTATTCACTTATTACTACATTTCATCGCCTTAATTCATCCACTATTTATTTTACCTGGAAACTCGTAATGTATGAGTCACTCTCTATCCAATATCGTTCTCAGTGGTGTCTAATGGCGTAATTTACTTTACAAATGCTATACTTTACTCGAGTGTGCTCCCGTGTCAGGAATTGTCTCATCATTCAACAGCGCGGTACCTTGGGACAACAATGCACTTGCATCTTAGTGATCGATAAGGTTGCCTTTTTTCATATTCTACTTTTGTTATGTATATGTACATGTTTCGTACTTTTCATTCGTTACTTTTCCTGATAATTTAAGTATCTCTGAGTTTTAGCACAAATGCGTTTAATTAAGTCAAAACATTTCAAAATTTGTTAGAAATAAAGGCTTGAGCTATATATATTAATAAACGAGAGTGTTTTTTATTAAAAATATTTTCCCAATCTATCTATGCATTTCATATGCAATTTTTAATTTTTAAAAATAATGCTTTAGTGGCAATGGATAATATAAATGTGAGATAACCTTTCAGTGTTGGTAAAATATATTTAAGTACAATAATTTCGTTTTGTATATCCGTTACAATTAAATTAAAATTTTCTGCTTTTTTCTATAATTTGCATTTTTTCTTTATTTTTTACTAACACCAACATTTTTAGTAAAATTATTTTCAAGAAGATCAACATGCATTCTAACAAATTAACAAATAAAAGGTAAAAATAATCAATAGAGTCCTTTATTAAATTAAAAGTTTTTATCAAAAAATATTACATTGTTAGTTTTAAACCTTTGACCAGATTAAACATGTTTGGTTTGTTAAAACTTGTTATGGCCCTCCAAGTTAAAGTTTTGACGTACGTAACAACGGTTACTGTAATACTAGAGGAGGTGAACTTCTAGTGAGCGTGTTATAACAAACCTGGCCCTGATTAATACGTAATGCGCCCCTGGGGGTTTGACCTTCTCAGCTTGATACAATTAATTATTTACAACATTTCACGCAATATTTCTACTTAATTCCTGTAAATTTAATGTGAGATTTATACCAAACTACTGCTATGTTGTAACTTACATCTCACTTAAGGGTGTTCATAATAAAATAGTTGAATAAACCAATTAAAAAGTTTAATCACATTATTGACTTTCAGGAAAAATTTTTTATTTTATTCTATGCAGGTGTTTATAATAAATTATTTAACTAAACTATTTAAAATTTTAATCACATTATTAACCCTCATGATGAAACTAGTGACTTTCCTCTACACAAATAATTTATTATAATATGGTAATATAGACTTAGCATAGATTACGATTAAAAACTTTAAATTTTTCTTTAAATTTTTTTGATATATAACATACCTTTACTGAAACTTTGAATTTTTAAAATGTCGTTTTATTTTTTACTATACTATTTTATTGTTTTGGTATTTTGTGTTTGTATAAAATTGTTTTTTAAAGTTTAAGAAAATCACAATTTTATCACCTAAATAATAAAACATATTTTAAATTTTAATAACTAATACTTAACAGGGGAAAGTTACTATTACTGACTAAATTGCATTTAAATCGTATACCTTTTGTTTCACGGCCTGATCATTATGAAACGTAGAAAATAAAGTAGATCTTAGGAGTATACGGAAATAACAACTCCTCTACGTCGGAATGAAAAATCAGAGCTTAAAATTACATTTTTCAACTCTTTTGCTTGGCAGATTCAATAAAAGACCCTCATCAATCTCTTTCTGTCGATTTAACAAACTTTGACTGTTACAAGTTGTTATTCATTAAAATAATCCTAAAAAGTTTAAGAAATGTTTTGTTACAAAGTTTATGATAGTAAAAATCCTGGATAAGAATGTTACTTGGGAGATTTTATTTATTTTTATTTTAAATAAGCAGGTGTTACATAAAAAAATATATGCTCTATCTTCAGTATAAATTATACTCTATCGTAGCAATATAAGTTTAATTTAGAATAGTTTAGAACATTCTTGTATCGTATTGATTTCTATTGCAATATATTTATCAATTTAGGTCCACAAACTTTCTTTACTGTATGATACACTTATTCGTAATGGTATTAAAGATTATTCTTAAATTTTTATTGGCTACACACCACTGGAAAATAAACGTAGTATACATATAAAATATACAAATATAAAAATATACATATTAAATCATGTTGGACAGTCGTCCAAAGTAAATATGTGATATTAAATATATAAAAAATGTATTAAGTTTTATATTAATTTCTATTTAGTTATAATCTAAATTAAATTTGCAAGACGCATTAATTATTTATAGCAAATCTTTAATGTAGGAAGGATGATTATACTTTTAAATATAAATACTTTGTTAAACACGAAATTCTTAGAAGATTCTAGATTGCTCAATTTGTAGCAAGACATGAGTTTTCCATTGTAAAGTTAGTGACTTCTTACTTCTCATTGACTAAATTACTTCTTATGATGCAACTCACGTTTACGACTCAAATTTTACTTCAAACTTCAAAAATGTTAAAAATTTATAATACAATGTAGCAAGATGTATTAGTAGAGTGTAATTTGTAACATGACACAACAGTTTCATGTGGGACCGAGATTTATGTTGTATGCTACTATTACAGAGGTGCTTTATATTAATGCAATTTATAATTTAGGACTTATTTACATTAGCTTTATATATTTATCGAGAAAAACATACTATAGAATTAGAAAGAATTACTACAGAATTAGAATTTTAGTTACATTAAAAATGGTGTACGTTTTTTTTAGAAATTAATGTAGTAATAATTAATTTACTCATCGTATTTGTTTTATTTTATATCAATATTGTCAAGCATTGAATCCTCTGATACAGTATTTCAATCATTGAATATTTCCGTTTCGTAATTAAAAGGGTAATCCAAGTTTACTTTCAATTAAATTTAGGCTGACAGGATAATATTGACGGTCCACGTTACGGTTGAGCTTTACCAATATTTAATTTATAAACATGGCAGAAAAAATCACCACGGACCTTAGATCTTGGTTCTAGACCCTGGTGTAGGGCTTTAATACTTGGGTATAAGAACCTGAAAGCCTAGACCACGGACCTTAGTTCTTGGTTCTAGACCCTGGTGTAGGGCCTTAGGACTTGGGTATAAGAACCTAAAAGCCTCCACGGACCTTAGGTCTTGGTTTTAGACCCTGGTGTAGGGCCTTAGGACTTGGGTATAAGAACCTAAAAGCCTAGACCACGGACCTTAGATCTTGGTTCTAGACCCTGGTGTAGGGCCTTAGGTCTTGGGTATAAGAACCTAAAAGCCTAGATTACGGACCTTATATCTTGGTTTTAGACCCTGGTGTAGGGCCTAGGGACTTGGGTATAAGAACCTAAAAGCCTAGACCACGGACCTTAGGACTGGGGTATAAGAACCTAAAAGTCTGGACCACGGACCATAGATCTTGGTTCTAGACCCTGGTGTAGGGCCTTAGGACTTGGGTATAAGAACCTAAAAGCCTAGACCACGGACCTTAGGTCTTGGGTTTTAGAACCTAAAAGCCTAGACCACGGACCTTAGATCTTGGTTTTAGACCCTGGTGTAGGGCCTTAGGACTTGGGTATAAGAACCTAAAAGCCTAGACCACGGACCTTAGATCTTGGTTCTAGACCCTGGTGTAGGGCTTTATGTCTTGGGTATAAGAACCTAAAAGCCTACACAACGGACCTTAGGTCTTGGTTTTAGACCATGGTGTAGGGCCTTATGTCTTGAGGAGAACTTAGAGACCTAGATCACAGGCCTTAGGTTTAGGGTCTAGACCATGATGTAGGGTCCTAGGTGTTGGATTCAAGAACCTAAAGGCCTAGATTACGGGCCTTAGATCTGGAGGCTAAGAACCTAAATGCCTAGACTACAGGCCTTAAATCTTGGGGCTTAGAACCTGAAGCCTAGACCACAGACCTTAGATCTTGGATCTAGACCATGGTGTAGTAGGTCTTTGGTCTAAAAACCTAAAAGCCTAGACCACGGTGTATTAGGTATTAGGTTTAGACCACAGTGTCTTTTCGGGTGTATCCATTTTGCCCCACGGTTTCGGGCCCATCTCAAAACAGGACACTTGCCCCACGGGGTTAACAGTCAGAAAAAATGACCGCTAAGAGCAGGACACTTGCCCCACTAGAAGAGAGGGCGGTACAGCCCCTCCCCCAACGGCCTGCTGCTCTCTCGCCTCTCTCGCTCTCTCTCTCTCTCCCTCACTCGGCTTTAGGTAATACAAACAACAATATTTTTAAATAAATTGTCAGTGTTAATGAATTGAAATAAAAACCGCAATCAAATCAATCAGCCTATGAATCCAAAATATATAATGCATGTATTCACATTATTCTATCAACATTAATTAAAATAAGGTAACAATAATTAAATTAAAATTAGCTAAAAATTAGGTTCGCAAATTTATGAATAAAAATTTTTCATGCAAAACGCGATATCTGACCTAAACAACCACTTTCTCTCGAGAATAGTTTAAATTTACTACGTCTAATTTTGCCAGACTCGTAAAATGTGATATTGTCTCTGATTTAAAGATATGAACATGTTTTTACTTGATATGTTATGTTAGACCCTCTTTATTTTAGGTGCCTTACTAAATGACAAATCATTGACTAAGACTACTCTTAACAAGTCTTTCTGAGACTGTTGTATTTATTTTCAGTATCTTATACCACAGTACAGAATATTTTTTAGGAATAGTGATCCATTAAAAAAAAACTAAAATCATCCTTGTTGTTGTTATCGTACAACGATGATTTCGATACATCATGAGAAGGTAATCTAATATAATTCTCGTGTGAATTTTAAATTAATTGCCTATTTTAAAATTAAATTTATGCAATACTACACTGTGTGCAATATTCCAAAGAGAAAAACTAGTGGATAGGAATCATTCATGCGTTCTTTATTAAAGATATCACCAAGCCGGAGAATACGATAACTCTAGGAGTTCTTTTTTACCATCACAACTCTCGTTCTCGCACCAAGGAAAGAGGGCTACTTTTTAGTGGGACGCATGTAGTCATAATGTGAGTAAGCGAAGCAGGGGGCTACAATGCAATTCATACGGGACTGCGCTTTATGATGACGTCACGCAACAGAGCATTTAGGCAACCACCAGCCATGCCGAGTGAGGGAGAGAGAGAGAGAGCGAGAGAGGCGAGAGAGCAGCAGGCCGTTGGGGCTGTACCGCCCTCTCTTCTGGTGGGGCAAGTGTCCTGTTCTTAGCGGTCATTTTTTCTGACTGTTAACCCCGTGGGGCAAGTGTCCTGTTTTGAGATGGGCCCGAAACCGTGGGGCAAGTGGAACACACGCGTCTTTTCAGGGGGGGCTGTGAATCGCGGCCCCCTTGTAAATATTCAGGTCTTAACTCTATGGCCTAGGTCTTGGGGCTAAGATCCTTAAAGTCTAATAGCCTTAGGTCTTGGGTCAAGTCCATGCGGTAGTTAGGAGTTGGGTAAGATGGATGGAGGTTGGTCTTCAAATACTCCAATCTGAATCTGATAACCATTTCTGATCATAATTTCATATTCAAAGAAAAAAGACCTTGTTGCCTAATGTTTGCTCAATTCATGGGGGGCTGTGAATCGCGGCCCCCTTGTAAGTTTTCAGATCTTAAGGTTTTATGGCTTTGTACTAAGGTGTCAGGCCTTATGTTTACATCTTAGTCCCGACACATTAGGTCCTGGCTGGGGGCTGATAGGTCTTATACACAGGTCATAGCTTTAGCCACTAGGTTTTTGAGCTTTGGACTCAGTTGCAAGGCCTTAGGTTTAGACTTTAGCTTCAACACACTAGGTCAAAGCTGTTGGGTAATATGTCCTATTCACATGTTAAAGCCTTAGCTGCTAGGTTTTAGGGCTTTGGACTCAGGTGCAAGGCCTTAGGTTTACATCTTAGACCCAAAACATTAGGTCTAGGCTGTTGCCTAATAGGTCCTATTCACAGGTCAAAGCCTTAGCTGCTAGGTTTTAGGGTTTTGGACTCAGGTGCTTGGGCTTAGGTTTAGATCTTAGGTCCAGCACATTAATCCTACGCTGATGGATAATAGGCCCTATTCACGGGTCAAATCCTTAGCTGCTAGCTTTTAGGGCTTTGGACTCAGGTGCAAGGCCTTAGGTTTACATCTTAGTGCCAACACATTAGGTTTAGGCTGTTGGCTAATAGGCCCTATTCACAGGTCAAATCCTTAGCTGCTAAGTTTTAGGGTTTTGGACTCAAGAGCAAGGCCTGAGGTTTAGATTTTTGGTCCAACACATTAGGTCTAAGCTAAACGCAAATAGGTCCTATTCACAGGTCAAAGCCTTAGCTGCTAGGTTTTAGGACCTAAGTCCAAGGCATTTCATCTTAGGAACCATGTGTAAGGCCTTAGGCTTAGATCTTATGTCCAACACATTAGGCCTAAGCTGATAGATAATAGGCCCTATTCACAGGTCAAAGCCTTAGCTGCTAGCTTTTAGGGCTTTGGACTCAGGTGCAAGGCCTTACGTTTACATCTTAGTACCAACACATTAGGTTTAGGCTGTTGGCTAATAACTATTCACAGGTCAAATCCTTAGCTGCTAGGTTTTAGGGTTTTGGATTCAGGTGCAAGGGCTTAGGTTTAGATCTTAGATCCAGCACATTAGGCCTTCGCTGATGGATAATAGGCCCTATTCACAGGTCAAATCCTTAGCTGCTAGCTTTAAGGGCTTTGGACTCAGGTGCAAGGCCTTAGGTTTACATCTTAGTGCCAACACATTAGGTTTAGGCTAATAGGCCCTATTCACAGGTCAAATCCTTAGCTGCTAGGTTTTAGGGTTTTGGACTCAGGTGCAAGGGCTTAGGTTTACATCTTAGTTCCAACACATTAGGTTTAGGCTGTTTGCTAATAGGTACTATTCACAGGTCAAATCCTTAGCTGCTAAGTTTTAGGGTTTTGGACTCAAGTGCAAGGCCTGAGGTTAAGATTTTAGGTCCAACACATTAGGTCTAAGCTAAACGCAAATAGGTCCTATTCACAGGTCAAAGCCTTAGCTGCTAGGTTTTAGGACCTAAGTCCAAGGCATTTCATCTTAGGAACCACGTGTAAGGCCTTAGGCGTAGATCTTATGTCCAACACATTAGGCCTAAGCTGATAGATAATAGGCCCTATCCACAGGTCAAAGCCTTAGCTGCTAGCTTTTAGGGCTTTGGACTCAGGTGCAAGGCCTTAGGTTTATCTCTTAGTGCCAACACATTAGGTTTAGGCTGTTGGATAATAACTATTCACAGGTCAAATTCTTAGCTGCTAGCTTTTAGGGCTTTGGACTCAGGTGCAAGGCCTTAGGTTTACTTCTTAGTGCCAACACATTAGGTTTAGGCTGTTGGCTAATAACTATTCACAGGTCAAAGCCTTAGCTGCTAGGTTTTAGGGCTTTGGACTCAGCTGTTAGGCCTTAGGTTTAGATCTTAGGTCCAACACATTAGGTCTAAGCTGGTGGCTAATCGGCCCTATTCACAGGTTTAAGCCTTAGCTGCTATGTTTTAGGGCTTTGGACTCAGGTGCAAGGCCTTAGGTTTAGATCTTAGGTCCAACACATTAGGTCTAAGCTGGTGGCTAATCGGCCCTATTCACAGGTTTAAGCCTTAGCTGCTATGTTTTAGGGCTTTGGACTCAGGTGCAAGGCCTTAGGTTTAGATCTTAGGTCCAACACATTAGGATTAAGCTAATGGTTAATAGGGCTTATTGATAGGTTAAAGCCTTAGCTGCTAGGTTTTATGGCTTGTCTACTGCCTTGGGCCTTAGGAATTAGATCTTAAGAGGTTAAACTGGGTTAAAAATTGGAGAATTTTGGCCTAAAAATGTGTCTTTGAAGGTAAAATTGCAATTTGAAGCTGAAGGCGCTCACAAAACATGAGTATTCCCTGGATTATATTCAAAATGCTCCTTGAAATCACTGTCTGAAGTCCTGAAAAATGCCCTGAAATGGGCTGATATTTGGCCAAAACCAACCAGAATCCGGTAAAAAACCGGTCAATTTGAAGCTGAAGGCGCTCAAAAAAAACTACGAGTGTTCCCTGGATTATATTCAAAAAGTGGTCATTTGAAGCAAAAAAGTGATCATTTGAAGCAAAAAGTGGTCATTTGAAGCAAAAGTGGTTATTTGAAGCAAAAGTGGTCATTTGAAGCAAAAAGTGGTCATTTGAAGCAAAAGCGGTCATACGAAGCAAAAAAAGTGGTCATATGAAGCAAAAAAAGTGGTCATATGAAGCAAAAAGTCATCAAAAAAAACTACGAGTGAGCCAGAATGCCCATTCTATATCTACTGTGGCGGTACTACCGCCACTACCGCGGGCGTGCGGTATTACGGTATGAACTCTGTCCCATATGATAACACGGTGAGCGATCTTTCCAAAGTTCGCCCAGCGGTAGCGGTAGCCGGTAGCGGTAGCCGGTAGCGGTAGGCGGTGTGAAATGGCCTTCAGCTGTGTACTTTGGCAATGTACTCTGACATTATTGCACCTCAAGACTTTTCAATGACCGGCACTAGAGTTCACGGTGGTCAATCCTAAGGGTATTTTAAATAGACTCGAATGAATTTTAATGAATTTCGAGAGCAGGCATTGTTGAAATTAAGTAATACAATTGTAAAAACGGTAGGTACGATTTTAAACCTCGTATTATAAATTCTTAGTCGTCTCGGTTATAATACTGCAGTTGTAAATATGATACAAAGTAATTTGAGACATTTCCTAGTGACGAATAAAATATTATTTTCATAGAAATCACCCGAAAACTATACTACAATTAAACAGTAGGTACATTAGAGGTTCAAAAGTTATAAGCCAAAAACTGATTAAAAAATGAGTGTTTTGGACTTATACGTAAAAGATTAATTTTTTATTAAATATGACTATCACATTTTAAAATAGGATAAAAAATTTAATAAATTAGTATTTTAAATTATTATTCTACGATGAGTGGTACTGAAGAAAATTTAAATTTGAGTTGTTGGTCAACACAGTACGTTGTCCAATGCTTTCGAGAATTGATTATTTATCTTTTCTCTTACTTTTCTAGGTTATTTCCCACAAAATTTGATAAATATGGTAAGGTAGAATTGATTTATTGAGAATTCTCAAAAACTTCTTGCCATTGAGTGGGGTGGTAACCTCCCCCCCCCCCAAAAAAAAACTGGTACTGTACATCAATCGACTCCTAAACACCTGAGTGGATTTTACATAAACTCTTGCTGTGTCATGCCTTATAAAATGACAGTAAAATGGCTCTCTCTATATCCCAAATTATTCACAGAAAGGCAAATAAGTGAAGCGAATTCGCCTTTTCCAGATACAAAAGCGATGAGGGAAACGAATTCACCCAAATTGACATAAGACTCCAATTACTGATAAATAACAACAATTAGCTTAGCGAATTCGCCATTTAACCATTGACATTAAGTACAATAAGTGAAGCGAATTCGCCCACCTCATAATAATGGACAACCAACCATATAAGTGTTTAAAGTTGGTTTGTAGATCAAGTTCAATAATTTGGTTAAACAGACATTTTAACTTATAGAGGATTTAGCAGGAATTTGAATTGGGAGAATGTATGTGCCAGTCTACTTATACCTTTTATTTAGATCTGTAATAATTATTCCGTAAGATCCCACACGGATCTGATACCTTAAGGATTTTCCGATACCTTAGCTGTGGATTTTTCAGGGCACTAACCTTAAAAAAAAAGAAAAAACGCAGTATCAATTAAAATAAATCCTGTATTTTGTTTGTAAATAAAATAAATTTTAATATTGGTTATTCGACCTCTGAAGTAACAATCAAAATACGTATAACAATAAAAATCACGTATTTGTCAAAATTTTGAAGTAGGCCTATGATAAAAAACATTATCATCAACGGAGCAAAGTTTCTTTGATTAATCGCTTTTTGGAAAAAAACAAACACGATTGCACATGAAAACTACTTTATTTTAATCCCTATCCTAACAGAAACAAATCAATTTGGGCGAAATAGTAAAAAGGCCGGATTATCAAAGGACCATATTTATTCATGTAATAAAACATTAGTTTAAAACAAAAGTATTACTTTCAAACTTATTAAAAGTCACTCCCTACAACTGTCGCTGGCCTACTGACACGCACACGGACTGCAAATAAATAATGCGTCATCGACAGGAGACAACCGAACGGAGCGATGCACCGGAAATTTAAACAAACAAAGATGAGATACGGCACGGTCGAGACGGGTGGATTACCCGGAGAGGCGGACGACCGGAGGACGAACCAGCAGCGAGGTTCTACTGTACAAAGAAAAGTAAATCTGGCAACACCGCAATTGGGCTACAATTGGTGCCTGGGCCACAATCGAATGTAAAAGATACGCACCTGGGCCAAAATAAGGGGGTTCAGATAACTCACGTATATGTGGGCCACAATTGAATGTGAAATAGCGCGCGTTATAGTAGCTAAACCACTGTAGGTATATAGATTTCAAAAGAAAATATTGGTACGAAAACCAATTTGGATATTGTACACAAAATGTCAAAAGCATCAGTTGTTTATTTACGAAAATACATGGGTTTTTATAGTGGGCCACAAACGATGGTTATTTGTCACCTGGGCCACAATCAAGGGATCTAGGTGAATATATATATATATATATATATATATATATATTATGTTATATATTTGTATATATTTTTATATTTCCTTGTTCTTAGACTATAACGATTTGTGTTTTTCAATAATGCTTGTTATATTATTTGAATATCAACCAGAACATTGTGATGGTCATTTTGTAACGTTAACCAGTGTTTTGGAATCAAATATATTGTTGTCATGTTTCGAAAGAAATAAAAGCGTATATTGGAAAAGCAATAAGGAGAGTATTCGTCCCATTGATTATATCAGAAAACTCATCAATGGCCAAGCACTTTCGTTTGTTCCTTGATGAAAGGCGTTTGATGGGACAGCTGAAACGTGTTTAGACTTGACTGGACACGTCTCTGCCCAAAGTATAATTAATGACAATGTACAAAATGTTATCATAGAGCAAAAGAAACAGTGCCTAGTTTATGAAAATCACTTGGTACATAGTTACTAAATTGAAATTCGATTGTGTTAATACAAGTTGCATTCGAGTATATGTAACTGACAATACATATATTTGAAGTTTTTAAGAGTGATATGTAAGATTTATTATTTAATCAGCCTTAGTACGTGACAAAATCATAATATTTATATTCTATACAATAATAAACAACCTCGTATGTACCTTTTAATAAAATGACAAGTGGTCAAGTGTGTCTTTGCTATTGATTAATAATAGTTAATGTCAAACATTACAAATATGAACATATAATGATAAAGTAATAGTTTTTATAAGGTTGTAATGTTTTTGTAATGCGTTTAAAGGGACACTTTTAATATTGATAAAAACCCAGAGGTAGGTTCATCCGGTTTTATTTACTGGAAATCGTCGGTCTCTTCCCTTGGGACAATGCGGAGGGATTGGTGGTTGGAATAAAAACGTTCACAAATTCAGAGCTCACGGAATGTTTTAACATATTTGTTATCTACAAACAATGTTTGTTTTTACTAATAATTGTACATCTAAATTAATTATGGGTATTTTTTGTTATTTTGCTTACCATGCAGTATAGGTACATCAGTGTTAAATTTGAGAAACTCTTAAAAAACATCTTTCCGTGTTAAATTTCGTCCAAAATAATATTGATAAATTATATGTTCAATTCGTATACTATAAATGGGTACTGATATAAGTATATCATAACTGAAATTCAGTACATTGTTTTTTTATTATTTTTGATAGACAGTAGATTAATTTCGTCTAGTTTGTTTATTAATTTATACAACTGTCTAGCATTAACAGAATGAAATTGCTGAGCACGAAGACTACGTATGCAATAATAGGCCATCCGCCTGAGAAATTGAACTGTCAGTGAACCCATATCGTTTTAAATGACAAATTTGAACCATAAAAGACAGTACATTTTGTAATTGGTTAAAAAAAATTAATTAAATTTTGTTGTGTCTAAGAAAAAATATCTTTTTCAGTATATTAAAAAAGGGTTTTTATTTTTTACAACGAAAATCGTTCAGTTAAAATGCTTCATGCATATCCAAATGATAAGGGATTGTAAAGAAATAAACGTAATAATCAAAAGGACTAAAACAGCACAAAATCATCTAAAGTTAAAAAAAGTAATTTAATTTTTTATAGAGTATGTTACTAATACATAAACAATTATTTTTATTACAAAAGACCCTTTATATGTGAGTAAATCTATAATTATCAGCCCCTTCGGATATTAGAGATTGACGTTAACAAATGTGATAGGACTAACTAAGGGGCATGGAGCCCCCATCGAGCCGTAGGCGAATAAATAATATATATTTTTAATAGCGTATTCCTATAGGGAAATTCGCAAATACAAATTTTGATCTAAAATATTTAATTTCATGAATTAACTGAATATTAAATAAAACCAACCAACCACGTGTTATGATGAAGTGCACACTCAAAGAATTTTTACAATAAAGTTCCCCGAAGTCGCACTTCATTCTAACACAACTAAGATGGGGGTTAGATGGATTGGACACTGGACAGTTGCGAACAAACTTTAACTAAACCCAACAGCTTGATATACTTAGTATTAATTTAGGTGTATTTTTCTGAGTACAATATAACTATAACTATTAATTAAGTTTTCCTAAAAACCTTAATCGTGGAAATAACAAGAAAAATCTTAAGAAATAAAGACATAACTGAAAGGTATACGATGTGAGATAGTTTTGTTGTTTATTACTAATATATCAACTTTCGATATTGGTTATTATTAACACAAGAAAACTTTTATTTTGAAAATCAAATCAAGGCAATGATTAATGATATTAATAGAATTTAAATTTGCGTTAAAAATTTTTGAGTGTCAATGAATACTAATTAATACCAGAAAGAACAATACAGCCATATCAAAATCGACCTCCAATCTACATTACATAAATAAAAATTAATTCACTTCTATTTCCTGTCCAACGGAACTTGCAAAAAATCCCCAAATTCGTAATTTTTTACCTTAAATGAACAAAATATGATTTCATTTTTGTTATTGCTCCGAAATGGTATGTCTGTATAGTGTGGTTTTAAATTACCTTATCTTTTTAAATGACCCGTCCGTCGGTGCGTACGCGCGTCTATGTGTTTTCCATGCACCGTTCGTAAATTATATGTTATTCATTTAAACTCTTAAAACATTAACGAAGTCGTCAAGACCAAATCTTTTACCAGCTTGATGTTTTGACTTGTGAACTATGTGAACATAGCACAAATCAGTACCGAAATCATGTTGTAGAGAACAACAGATTTGAACTGGAGACGATAAGGTAATTGAAAACCACACTATAAAAAAAATATGTTTAGACTGTAAGGTAGTTAGTAGGAAATCTCATGGGTGAAATAAATCGAGTTCATACTTTGCACGTTGCAAAATTCCCCAGGGATGTGATGCCTGGATTACTTTACTGCCAAACTGTTCGTTAAATAAATAGATCATTTAATCGTTAAATCTCTCAATCTTGTTTAGTTGCAATAACTGTATTATCACTTTAATTATTAAAGTGTTACATAAAAAACGTTTGTTTTAAAAAATATTTTTTGTTAATAAAAAACGTTACGGAAATTTTTGCTTTGGATACTTTTTGAGACACGCTGGTTCATATTTTGAGATTAATATTACTGAAGGTTGGCTCTTATGAGTGGGGACAACAGGCTGATTATTTTGGATTAGTACTGACAAGTGTTTGCTGATTCCAATTGTCAGCACCATTAGTTGATAGCCTAATGAATACAGGCATCTGCGTCCTGTTTTAAACCTGATATGTAAAATAAAGACTTATTAGAACCTGAAATTTAAAGAGAAATTCTAAATATTATTTAGTCGTATCCGTATGATATCCATCTATATGTTTGATTGAAGGTATTGTTTGAATATGTTAAATATCATATATACATCGTTTCCTAGCTTTCATATGAAATCATTTATGATAAAACGTTTTGCTGTTCCTGAAAGAGGCATAACTTATAATTACTTATATTACTTACCTGAGTAAATGTGTACGTGAACAATTAGTTGTACTTTTTTTTAAATTATAAAAGAGGCAAAAAATACTAACTCCTACATTAAACAGGTCTACTTTTTCTTCTACGTCAAAACTATATAATTTTTTCTCTATTATTGTTTTACATTTACATTAAATAACTTACAAAAATCATAATATTGTAAATATTTGATTTATCCTTGGATTCTTACATTGCCTTCTCCTTGCATTGAAAAAATGGCAAATAATGAACATCAAATTAGTTTAATTACTAAAACTCATGCGGTTATTTATTTAATTAATTAATAAACGTCATAATGTTTCTTAACAATAATACATGGTCGCTCACGAGACTTTGAATATTTTTAACAATGAATCAAACTAACAACGATTGAAAATAATAGTTTTTTTATTATAATAGGTAACTAATTATCTTTCTAAGAGAAGGTAGTTTAAGGGTGAGTACTTTTTTATTGTAATTTTTTACTAAACTAATTTTTTCCATCACTCCGTATACGAAAGTGACAACTTGCCGTACAGCTGAGACCTTGAAAAGTAGTCATTTCCCAAAATGTCACCGTCAGCTGATTTTACTGACCTGTACGGAAAGTAATGTTTGTAAACATTATTTTATGTCCAACGTCCAAGGTAAACAAACTTTTCCGTACAGCAACAATCAGCTGGGTTTAAAACAAATTAAATTTTGAATTCCAGCTTTGTTTACTTTGTCTAATGGCGAAGAATTTACAAAAATAATCCTCCTTTAAAACTTCCACATTTATTAATAATTGCGTCGTGATGAAAAGTATCGTTCACAACTCGTCCGGAAAGCCCATTTCCAGGCTCGATAGTGTTTTCCACGCTCGGCTTCGCCTCGCGCGTAAAACACTATTTCGCCCTGAAATGGGTCACTTTCCGGACTAGTGGTGAAATATACTATTATTTATAAATTTTGTTCGTCTTGTTTATTAATCATAAAATATTTGCATAAGTTAAAAAAATATGTTAAGAAATCATGCCGGAAACATGTAAAACGTTCGACAGATGTATCCTTTGAAATCCTAATTTTCATGTGATATTTTTATGTTTTTCCCAAGAGCTCTGAAGCATAAGCTACAATAGTAGCAGACTGCACAGTCATTAGGCAGAAGTTGAATGTAACATACGTTATTTATTTCCCCTCGTAATTTTTATGAATCGTTATTTTATTCTTCTTTATATGGATCATTTCGAATTTCTAAGCTTTCCGTTCAGCAGGAGCATTATCTGTGATCCTTTTCCTATCTTGAACGAGATTATTCTATGTCTATAAGAATATGTTAATACAATGATTTTTTACTATTATAGAGTTTATTATTTTTTTTTTTTTTTTTTTTGATATCACAACATATATCTAATGATTCAGTCAGTTAAACTTCTTCCATAAGATCTACATGAAATTTTGAAAGCCTGCATGGCGTATTCCTGGCGGACTATATGATTTACTATGGGATTCTGCTCATTTGTAGGACACCTTATTAACAGAATATCTTTTCAACAATATGCGTGGATATCTCCTACAATGCTCACAAGCAGAGAGAAGGGGATCAAGAGAAACATGCTTCCCTAATAATGTAGGCTATAGATAATGCTTTTAACAATATTATATCCTTTTCACTTTCTTTCATCCTGTATAATTCAAAATATTGTATGTATATCGTATGGCATTAATAGCCAGCCACCAAGTTCAGAAAAATATAAAACATTCTCTGTGGTGCATAGCACCTGCGTCAAAACATTTAAAAACTAAACTAAAAACATAAAGTTATGATCTCTCTTTATAAAGCTAAATCCAGGGCGCTAAGCCATTGCAGCCCAGCTTCACTTGCATAATGCTGCCCAATCAATCCTTCGGGGAAAGCACTCAAAGGGCACTCATTGACTATGTGAGTCATAGTATGGAACTCCGCTCCACAGCGGCATGACTGGTCTTCTGTCATTCCCCATTTGTATTTCCAATAATTACATCTTCCCACATCAGTGCGGAATCGATTGAGAACAGTCCACTGCTTCCAAGGAAGATCCATACCACTTACTGCTAAGGTTGGGTCAGCAATTAAAAATTGATTCTGGCCTTGGAAAGAGTCCCACGAGGAAGTCCAGTCGGTATGGATGGAAAAGTTTGTCTCCGTCAACTGGGATGCTGTCCGCAGTGGTCTTCTTCGGGACCTCAATCTGCCCATCTCCTGGGGTAGGTAATCATGGATTGGTAGCTGTGGAGCGGATACGATCTTATTATATTCCCTAGTAAGTGCCTCCCTTTGTCTTATTTCAGGTGGAGCGATATTACACAGCACTGGGAGCCATGAGTGTACCACTTATGGCTCTCATAGTCCTGTTCAGTTGGACGTCGATCTCTCTGACATGGGCACTGTTCAGCCACAAGAGAGCACAGTACTCTGCGGTCAAGTAAACCAGGGACAAAGCAGTGGTTCGCAGAACTTGTGCATTAGCTCCCCATGAGGAACCAGCAAGGTGATGGACAATGTTAGTTCTAGCTCTCACCTTGGCTGCTGTCTTTTGTAGGTGGCTTTTGAATGTGAGAGACCGATCTAAAGTGACTCCCAGGTACTGTGGGTGATCATTGTGCTTTAGCTCAACACCGTCAAATACGATTTTAAGCTTTTGGTGGGCTAGTCTATTGTTCAAGTGAAAGCAAGATACCTCAGTTTTAGTTGGGTTTGGATTTAGCTTCCAGGCCTTAAAGTATTCACCGAGGGTCTTGAGGTCATTTGTTAATACTTCCTTAGCATGTCGGAATTCCTGGTGCTGATAAGCCAGTGCAATATCATCCGCATAGGCAAACTTTAAGGAGCAAGTGTCAGGGATGTCGGCAGTATACACATTAAACAGCAGTGGGGCAAGCACTGACCCCTGTGGCAGGCCATCTTTTAGTTTACTAAAAGTACTTTCCTTGCGTCCCAAATACACTTTAATCATCCTATTGGAGAGCATCGAGCTGAGGAGACGCAACAGGAAAGTGCAAGGAATCAGGTTATAAAATTTAATGAGAAGGCCTTTTCTCCAGACAGTGTCATAAGCTGCAGAAAGATCTAAGAAAGCATCAGAGGTTTTCAGTTTTCGCTCAAACCCATTCTCGATGAAGGAAGTAAGAGCTAGAACCTGGTCACAACAGTTGCGCCCAGGCCTAAACCCAGCTTGTTCGACGGGGATGCTGGTATCCAGAACAGGTAGGATTCTGTTGTATATCAACCTCTCGAGCAGCTTATACCAGACACTAATAAGAGCTATGGGTCGGTAACTTTCTGGCAGTTTTGGATCTTTATTTGGCTTCAAGACAGGTATTATTTTCGATCTTCTAAATATACCAGGCAAGTCGCCGGTTTCCCTTATGGAATTAAAAACTGCAAGAAGCCACTGTCTAGCCTTTTTACCCAAGTGTTTTATGAACTCCGGGAAGATTTCATCCATACCTGCTGCTTTGCCAATTGGCATAGCGTCAATCGCCACAACCAGCTCATCTACTGTGAAAGGTCTGGAGACTTCTAATGGCGCTTGCCGACTTTCCTTAATTTCATTAAGCTTAAAATTTATTTTCCTATCTGCGGACGTACCGGTTTAGATAGACAGAAGAGTCGTTTTGCAATAACACAAGGGTGAGGTTTCGAGGTTGCGTGTTTTTCATTTGGCTTACCAGTGGAGAGCTTCCTGAGCAGAGACCAAGCTTTCCGACTACTGCGGGTGAAGTTCAGATTTTCAACAGTTTTCACCCATTTCTCTCTCCTGGAGTTGTCGAGAGAGTTAAGAAGTTGGTCCGCTACATCTCTGTCGGCAGTGTCCGTGAACTCACTGTAAAGGTCTTCGCACTCTTGACTCCATCCTGGTATGTACTCTTTCCTAAAACCTCTTGGGATGGACGCTTTAGCGCAAGACAGAACAAGTCGTGTGAACCGATCATAGTTTTTTATTTTAGGAGGGATGAACCTGATGCCTTTGTCAAGCCTGGAAGAGAAGGCCTCCCACTCAGCTTTGTTGAAGTTCCACCTTGGCCGAGGAAAAGATCTTACGAGAGGAATTTTGATTCCCAATGATATCAGAACAGGTTTATGCTGAGAGTGAGGAAAAGCATCTAGGAACCTCCTGCAATTTGGTATGGGTGTTGCTGACCGGTCACGAGAACAAAAGCACAAGTCTGGGGAGTACCCACGATGCCATCGGGCAGAATGGAAAGTGTGTGGGTCCTTGGCATTAAATACCAAGAAAAGGTTGTTATTTTCAGCCCAGCTTGAAAGACGAGTGCCATTTTCATCATCGGACGAGTATCCCCACTGTGTGTGATGACTGTTAAAGTCACCTACATATACTACAGGATGTTCAAACGTTGGAAGAGCTGTATCTGGCATCTGGATGTTCGGTGTTTTGTAGACATTGACAATGGTAGTCTCAGATACCTTAACAGCAATAGTAAATATGCTGTTCACACAACTTTTGTGGGAGACTGATACGTCGTCTATGTCTTGCCTAACGTAAGTCGCCACGCCATAGACCCTGTGTCCTATTTCCTCCACAAGCCTATATCCTGTGATGTTTCCTCTCGCACTGTTCTCTAAGTGTTCTACATGTGTTTCTTGTAGTGCGAGGACATCGACATTAATTCAAAATATTAATACGATTAGAATGAAATTTATTCTTAATTGAATGATGAGAAATGTTGAAAACGCATTTTAATATACAATAGTAGAAGTGAAAGAGATTGTAAAAGCATGAAGACCTTAATACTGCAATAATCACAAGGCTTCATATGAGTTCTGTGATATTTTTAACACTTTTACTGTATTCCTAAAATAATACCTAACCGCAGTTCATTTTGATAATCAAATAAGATTTTTTCCTAAATAAAATAAAATGGGAAAATGAAAAAAAAATTAATAATATAACATCTTTTTTACATTTTAAAGCTTTTAAAACAAGCAAGACTTCTCAACCTTCATTACCTTACTGCTTAAATAAAATCGTCTAATAATTGATCATGAAATAAAATTTCAAATCATAATGTAAAATATTTAAGACTAAATTACATTGCACCTCGGTGATAAAAACAATTATCACTGAACCCATTCACATGAAGTTTTCAACAAATATTTCGTTCATTTTGAAATATTGACCTCTTCGTCTTATACAATATTTGTCATAATTTTAGAAAAGTCAAACTCCTTAAAAGTAATGAAATGAAAATATAAACAGTATAAAGGTTGGTGAGAGAAACCTTTACAAACTTCAACATTTCAGAATGAAATAAACATTCCATTGAACTTCATTTCTTAAAATAGTTTAACTTTTCAATTCACAAATGCACATTCATTAAGGAGGATTCTTTGTGAATTATACTGGTTTTAAGTTGTCAAGGTTACATAAAAACATGTAATTAGCAAAGTTCTTAATCTTAAATAGATGTAGTAAATTGATATTCAATACACCTTTTGTTTCTGTTGCTTTTTATTATTTCATAATATGGGCGATAAGTATTAAAACTTTTCATGTTTATTTTATATTAATGTTGTCAACTTTAATACCTAAAAGCTGCCTATAAAGATAACTATTCATAGCTAAATCAACAACCATTTAAATGTAAACGATATTTCACATTACAATTTTTACAATACATATGTAAATGATATTCTTTATTTGAAAATACTGTAAAGCCAAGTGGTTTACCAACATAACATTAATGGAGAGTTTAATATCCCAGCAAATATTGTTGGATCAAACAAAGCAAGATATACGATACTGGTATAATGGTTACGTGGCAATACTAATTAGCTAACATAGTTACTTTACTTATTATCTGCTTAATATACATTATGTTCAAGGTTGCAAGTATATTTCTTAACTTGTTTCATGATACCAAAATACAATGTATTTGTTGCACTATTAAATGTACATATAATATTATATAGTAAGTTAATTTATATAGTTTTATTAAATGTATTCTAAGGTTGTAGTAATTAAATGTATAATTTAAAATTTAAACATATTGATCAGAGCACCCCTACTTTTTGTTTTATTTTTTTATATAGTTAAATGTGTTTTATTTTTATCTAATACTAGCAGCAGTATTAATTCAATGTCAATTTGTTTTAAATGTATAATATACTGTATTGTATGTATTTCAGTTTGTAGTTTAATTAAAAAATGGGTCCTGTAATGTTCATGTAATTGTAAGCTTTAAGTACCGTTTAAAACACTTGGGAGTTTTCATATTAAACATCAGGGAAATAGTTATTGAAAAATATTAAATTATCATTAATTTTTGACAGTGTAAATAATAATCAATAGCGTTGAAAAAAAATAGCATCCGTTAATTTTATTGTAAAAGTAAGTTTGTTACGGTTTATATCTTCTAAATTCTATATAGAGAATATATCATCGAGCTTGTGAAAATGAATACAGTTTTTGTGGCATAAAATGATCAAACACGTAAAAAACGAAAGACAACATTTCTAGGCTCGCATTTCCCCAATTCTGTGAACTACCCAATCTTTCGCAAACTTGAGGAGTACCTCCTTAACAAGGAGTATCTCCTTACGCGAGCAGAGTTCAATCAAAATGTACAATAAACTTTGTATCAACAACTATCTTTTTTATCTTGCATGGGTTTATTTTTTAAGTAATTATTTAAACAATTTAAAGGGTAAGAACCCTTAACAGTATAACACGCCGCGTTAAAGCTTCAGTTCTTCAAATTTGTTTCAATTTTTAAATAGCGAAACTTATTTATTCTTGTCATTCCACTAATTAAAAACATCGATATATTCCATAAATACGATGAGGTTTCTAACCATTTAAAAGTTTTTCTAACTAATTTATATTCATTTAAGGATATAAAATCAAACACATTTTAATTTATTTGTAGTGTTTTACAACAAAAATTTTATTTATGCTTAAAGCATTCTTTATAAATTTTATTGTATTAACACTTAAAACATTTACCATATTTTAAGTACCAAGAAATTAGCTTAAAATGTTTGTTGTCATGTTGCACTGGTGTATTTTAATTGGCTATACAAAGCGATAACAACCAACAACGTAAAAGTTCGTTACCGCTCTGACATTGTAATCTATTTCCACTAAGGGCGTTACATTTCACCATGTAAAATATATAACAGCATTTCATTCCTATAAAATATATACTGTAAGTCTGGTTAGTAGATTTGTATATTGATATAAAGAATAGTAGTATTAATGGTACATGAATGAACCTTAATTGAGGGGAATTAATAATTTACAATTTAGGTTTTATTAGTTACAATAAATGTAACGATAAGCACAATGCAAAATGTGGTTGAATACCATTAAAACAGTGCTAACAGCTTCTATCTACGAGAAATTGTAATGGGTCAATGTTATTTATTCATGCTTCATTAGCATTAAACAAGTGGTTTGATATTAATATTAACGGTTTTATTGACAGCTTTATTTCTTTCATAGCTTTTGACAGATTTTATGAAAATGGACTCTGGGTTTATACTGTTAGGCTTTTACTCCATTTAAAACATTACAAAACCAATTAAATGTTATCTACAAAATACAGGCACTTCAAGAATATATTACTTCTCTTTTCAACCGAATAGTTGCTAACAATGGATAACATTGTATGTGACTGTGTTATTTTACTGTCTTTTGAATGATGTAGTTCGATATGAACTTGATATACCTTAGAAGTGTGTGTTATCATGTCAAGAAACATATTCTCAGGCATAATTAAAGGTTATTATTCTATATTCCAGCAATATCATCAGTGTCCGCCCATTAAAATGTACGTCCATGTGTCAGGTTTGAAATTACTCAAACCCTGGCTGGTGTGTTTAGTCGATATAATCACACTTAAAACTTATCGCAAGTAATGAGGGTTTCCAATAATAAAAAAATTGTGTAACAAAGTACAACATATAATTTTGAAATGCAAAATATTCCACATGAAATAGTATAGATATACATAGATATCCTATCATAACTTTCAAAAAATCTCCATAAGCAATGTCACTTTTGACACATTATTTCCTGAATTACAGGAATTTGTCCATTACTATTCCTAAAAATATCTATAAAATAAGTGGATATAAAAATTCAAGAAGGAATTTTAATCATGAAAAAAATTAATCAAATACAGTTAGTTAAAAACTCCCTATGGGAAGTGATATTTGAAACATTCTCATGATTTAAAACCAGTAAGAATTCTCAAGGTTGATTAACTTACTGTCGAATAAAATCTAAAATAAAGTTAAAGTAAAACCATTACTACAAATATCTCAGATATAATCCGGTAGTAATTTGGTTATAAAAACTAAATAGGGTGCGGCAAATAAACCGACCTATTTTCTTTTATGCACCATTCAGCGACAGGACGTCTGAGGGTGGTGGGGGTGGGCTTACTTTAAAGCAAATTTTATGCCATTTCAGTAGTCATTGAGTAGTGGTCGCCTAACCTAGATGTTTACATTAAGCATGACAAATAACACACTTTCGTTATCGGGGCGTATTTTGTGCTACTCGTCAGTAAACATTAACATTTCTTTATCAGCATTTAGATCAATCATTTGTTTGTCGAAAATTTTTTGCTTTGCATGGTCAGTGGGCTTTAAGCTTAGTTACTGAACTAATTGGTATGGGTGGGGATTAATATCGAACCACAAAATTTGCCAAACCGAATGGTCAGCCATGTTTAAGGCATTTCGCTAGCCTACCGGTTGGCGTTTTGGACTCTGGTTCAAGATGTCACCGGTTCGATTCCCGGGGTGTCCACAACAATGTGATGGGTTTGGAATACTATCCCTTCATAGCATTTAGTGTACATAGTTCAATTATCTTAAAAAAATTCTTCTGGCGTAGACACGAGCAAATAACTAGCTTGTTTTCTACGGGCCGACGAGGACTGTTTTCCACACAGCAGCAAGGACTCCATCCATGTTCTCTGGCGTCGGCGCTGACCTTGGACAATTGTTGGCTTCGTTTTCAACTCAAAATAAGGTGATCTTAAGTTAGTAACCCACTGCATAATTGTGCTAGGATTCGAAATTCTAAACGTTGACCTGATTGAACGAATGCACGGAACTGCCGCTGAGTAGCAATGATTGAACCATCAATATTGAAATACGTCTTGATAAGGAACTAGCGTTGTTCAAGCGACCGCTACTCCATAACTACTAAAATGGCATAAAATTTGCGTTCCAACAAGCCTACCCTCAACTGTCTCAGATGTTCTGTCGCAGAGCGGTGCTCGAAAGAAAATAGGTCGGTTTTTTGCCGCACCCTATATAAGGGCACACACTCACAATATGTTTTTAACATGCGTTTTCTTTTTCATATAGATATGTTGATAAATTTGCCTCAAAGAGTATTTGTCATAATTTATGAGAACTCAAACTAAATTTTTTTATAGAAATAGGGATAAAAATAAAGAATTATATTAAGCTTGGTGAAAGTAACTTGTGCAAATATTTGAGGCCAAATTAAACATTCCATTGAACTTCTGAGCTTATAAGAAAACTAAATTTTTAAGTCCTACTACAAAAATGGATTGGGGAGAGTCTCCTGTGAACTTAACTGTTTTATGTTCATCTGTTTGCCAAGATATTTATTCATCAATTTGTGATATAAATTATAAATTTTCATAGTTAAATTATTTTGATTTTAACAACTTGATGACTGCTTGAATGTAAAAAAAGTACTACTAACTCAATTAATTTTTAAGTGTTGGTCGCTTTGCGTATTATATTTATTTCAACATATTTCTTATATTCTTCTTTGGAAAATATTGTAAATGCCAGTCTTACCGAGATAACATTCATGAATTGCTTAATAACCCTGCAAAAATATTGTTTCATCAATCAAAGCAAGATACGATACTGGTATAATAGTTACCTCGATATACTTTCTGATTAACTAACATAACTACTAATCTTATTAATTTTTCATGATGCCAAAAATTCAATGTTATTTAAGAGTGTAGTTTTTATGGTATATTATTCTGTATCTTATATTGTTCATATAAATTTAAATGTACAAATAGTTTATGTATGCAATGTTTTCATAATTAATATTAATTTTACCGTAAATTAACACCTAATAAACATAAGAAGTTCCACTTTTAAAAATGTAAGGACAACATTTATTAATTTATCAATCATTTGTGTTAATATAATTAAGTTTTGCAATAAAGCTAAAATATAACCAACCGTTAATGTAAAAATAAACTTTAAAAATATATAATAGTTTTATTCTTCACGTAGGGGTATTTAATTGGTCTTGTGAAACGTAAAACGATTTCGGTGTTATAGAGCAAACGAAATACCCTTAAAACAACGAAAGACAGCCTTGCTAGGTTGGCATTTTCCCAATTCTGTAAACTACCCAATCTTTCGAAAACGTGCCGCGTAGTTTATTTCCTTGCTCAATTTATAGCGCGAGGGCAGAGTTCAATCTAAAAAGATAAATCAAATACTTCATAATAATTATTTTATTAATCCTGTTTTAGTTTATAAGGTTTAGATGAAAGGTTTAATTCTTTAAATGGTTACACTTTGAAACTAGATTTTTTTTTCAATTTCATTCGTTAAAAATATCGTCGTATTATGTTTATTTCATTGTACTGAAAATTTATTTGTAGTTTAATAACAACACTTTATGTCTTGTTCAGAAGAATGTGATTTTGATCATCGCATTAATTATGATTCTAATTTCATTAACAAGTTACTATATTTGAAGTACTAAGAAAGTTGAAGTGCTCTGAAAATGTTGATTTCTATGATGCACTTTTAAATTTTTATTTTATATTAAAAATGGGATAATCTCGTTCTTTGTTGTTTGGAATAACGACATATCACATAAAACTTCGTTAACCATAGTAAAACTGCAATCTATTTTCATTAAGCGATATACCTTTTACCGATATAAAAAATAAGTAATTTTTGTATATAGGTATCAAAAAAGTATTATGACACATTTATCAACTCTAAATAATTGGAAGGACTCTTAAAAAAAAAAACCAGAAATACAAAAGAACTTTAAGAAATGTGCTATATTTAAGTAAAAATGGTGATTTAAAGCCAATTTCAAATAATCCTCATAAGTCTTTATCATACAAACGTAAATCGCACAATTTTGAATTTAAATTGAAAACTTAACTGCTCACTAAATGAATATATATCTACGAGCTTCATCAACTGTAAAACTACTGGATTTAATTAGATTTTAATGGTCGACGCCCCAAAATCGAACATCAAAGGCACTCGTTCGGCCTGTGTAACTTGATTGTTCAGTGAACTCATACAATAACTGCTAAATGGACGTGTGCAACTTTTTATTGAATCATACAAGATAGCTTGTAATTAATATACATTATGTATTTATTTTTTATTGAATTACTTAGAAGTTTTGGAAATAATTGACCACAGATGTTAAAATATTTATTATTATTTAGGGTTGTATAATTTGACACCATTTAATAATTTAGAAAGTGTTACAAATATGTTTTAATTATTAACACTTACAGATAGGACCTGCTATACCATATAGTGAGCAGGGAAAAAAATAACAGCCAATTTTCTCTGAAAAGTGTTCTATGTCATTCCCTGACTTCCCTCAGAAAAGTCCCCTGAAATTCCTCATTGGGCAACATGCCTAAAAATGATGGGATGGCCCACGCGGAGTCAGAAATAAATCTTTCATTGACCTATAGGTTTATGTATACGAAATCAAAACTCTTAAGTATTAGAATTTAAAAACGAAAACCTTATCTTAAACCTTAGTCGAAAATGGAAGCCTTTCAAACTTTGAATACAAATTAAATTTTAACCTAAACTCTTAAAATGTAATAATTGACCTTTTGAGTTGGGCTTTGGGGCAAACGTTTGCTTTTACCTTTGAAAATGCAGATAGCTGACATATTCACATCATATTACCCTTGAACCACCCTCTACGTGGAGGTCCAAAGAGCTCTTAAACATTTCTCAGTACTGAAAGCAATGCTGTACATAATTTTACATGTCTTAGTAGGGAGATTACATATCCAAAAACCAAACCTCAAAAGGTCAAATATGTCGGAAGTTATGGCATTTAAAATTTTGATAATAGTATTCTAAATTTTAACCTCTGCAATTTATCTCTCGACTGTTATATTGAGGTCGGGAATACAGCATTGTATTCTACATTTTAAGACTTTAATTTGATGTCTAAAAACCTTCTGGAATGTATTTAGATTTAGTATGCTTAATATCAATTTTTTATTGTAACTCCTCATTTTCGGCCATGATCCCCATGTTTGATTTCAGGGAACTTTTCAGAGGAAGGTCAGATGATGCCATAAAAAATATTTCAAAAGAAATAGGATGTCCAATAATTATTTCGTTTTTCCTGAATAATGTTACTACACTCAAAGGGGCGTGACTATGAAGAAAAGCTATTAAAGGATTTTTCTTTAGCAAAACATTGTTTTTTTCATTAAAATTAATGAAAATTTATGTTTGATAACTCTATTATTTGTTTTCAGAGCTTTAAAAGATTGTTATAAGTGTTTAGATAATTTAGTTTTTCAACTTTTTTTGATTTTGTAAAATTTTGATAAACTTGCCGGTTAAACTTAGTGGTCACCATTTAGAAAATACTCCTACTACAAATTTGTTTTCCTAAAAATGAACATTTGTGTGGCAAAGGTTCATACCAAATATGAACTTAATATAAGTATCCATTACAGTAGTAAAAATTACTAAGTGTAAAATAAAAAAAATGGTCAAAAGCGGCTTAACAAAGCAATTTCGGACATAAGCTAAAAAAAACATTTTCTTTATTTTTGTTACAAATAATACATCCCAAAAACTAAAACTTATTTCTGGCACACTGTAAGGTATTACACATATTTCACATATATAATAGTAAAGATGTTTAGTAAATTTAAAAACCGCTTAATTGACTTATATGGTGTAATAATATACTATTGCAAAATATTTTTATTGGGAATAGTTTATAAAATTAACTTTATCACTTTAATTTGCATATTAAATAATAACACGATATATTGATCGGAATAATATTAAATACATGACACATCTTGAGTAATTAGCTAAAAAATATAAAAATAAGAAGATTAGACTGATTCCATGACAGGCCATAGTCTACGGGACTACGAAAGAGGTAAGAGGTATTTATTATTATATCCATCAACATTTCCTATTGATATTTAATATAAAAATTAAATTATTAAGTTTAGTTTATAAATAATTTGCAATTACAATAATTTCGAAATTTTTATTAACTTGAGAGTGTTGTATATTATATTTACAAATCCATTTCTGAGAAATAGAGAAAAACCTATTAAGCACTATTAACAAAACTTCCTGCATGTCTCCGCACCAGGGTTTTCTATTTGACAAACTTTTCCCCATACATTTTCACCAGCAGTGACTGTTATTTTTGATTTTTTTTAGAATGTGAATTAAGTGAAACAAAACGAGAATTTGGTTTAATAGTATTAACAAAAACAAATATCTTATTATAATAGATATTTTCCCCAACAGTCATAGTAATCCAACTATTGTCATATCCAAACGGTATGCAAATTAGTGTTGATAATGCGATGAATATGAATGCTAACTCGTCCAGTCTGTTATAGTTTGTATTGACCTAGTTTTCATATTTCAAAGCCTCAATCAACACATTTGTTGGATAGCTTAAAAATACTGTAATAAAAAGTATTTAAACGTTACATTGTCCATACTAATTAGACCCAATATTAAATAAATAACTCATTAAAATAATTTTAATTTAAGAAATAAAAACCTTTCGTTTTTGTTATTTTTATTGTTATTATTGTTATTATTTTCTTTTATATTATTTTATTAAAGGTTTTAATAAAATAATAAAAAAATGAACTGATTTGTCATATGGTAAAACATCAGTTGAGTGCTTTTATTTAGTAGTTAATATTTTATATTTTAGTATTTGACAAAATCCAGACGCAGGACCAATTTTTTTGCCATCAATCAAAATTTATATTAAAATATCTATATACCATGCATATGCAGTGTTGGAGGACATTTTATTATTTTAATCTGAGTAAGACCACAAATATCTATGCTAATCAAGAAGTGATATAATTTTTTAACATTATATGGCAAATAAATTTTCCATTTTTATATGGAAACATACATTTTTTCCATATAAAACAAAAAAAGAGTTTGCCGTACATACATATCTCTACATATCTGTAGAGATATGTATGTGAAAAAACAGCTGGTGTTATTTAACCAAATCTTAACTATAACCGTCACATAATAACTAGATATGAAAATTAAATCAAAATTTTTATCTGCCATACCATACATGACAAATAGAGTAAAACACTGAGTCCTTGAAACATACAAAAATATGAAACCAAAGCTCCTTTTAAAACCAGTCAAGAATACTTTACTAGGCAGGTGGAAAACTTTTCACACCCAAGAATTTACTGGTTCTAGTTAATGAACACTTGGTGCTTTGCACAATAATGAGAATGCCGTAAAACTTTTCTGAGGGCGTAGAATTTAAGCTTAAATGTTTACGAGATTTCATTAAGTCTTGAGGTTAACCAGTATCTTACACTTTCGCAATGTAGCATATTTTGGCACATATTTATCATTTTACAATGGTTCTAAAGAAAAATCGTCATCAAACTTTTTTACCAAATAAAATTTAAACCAAAATCATAATTGCAAGAATAATCTATACTCAATAACTCTCATATGGGCTAAATAAGGTGTACAGAACACGATTATGTTAGACACCCATACCGGGTGTCCTACACTTTGTATCTATGTTTTGTAGATAATGATTCAAGAATACAAGGATTAATTTTTAATAAATACAATGCTGTCAGACAGTAGGCAAAAAAGTAAACAAACCTGAATTAGAAAGCACATAAGACACTCGAGCGGGATATCACCTAGCTGTCTCTTGACCATGTAAACTTTCCAATTGTACTATTACTCTTTGTCATTATGATATTTTTCTAGTCCTATAAGATGAAAAAATATATTCCTAAATTTGTATATGCTATTTAGTTTTAGTAAAATAAACTACTACCAAAAGAAAGAAATGTTAAGTCGTTCGTAGACAAGGGACCAAAAAATAAAAACTTAGATATTTAGTTATTTAATTCATAAAGTAAAGTTTATTGTAACGGTACAGCAAAGATAAAGTAGCACTAGTGGCATGGCAAAGTTAAGCAAAAGTTATCACAAAAAATTGCTAATTAACTTTTTTCTTTTTAGGTTATATATGTTCATTTATATCTGAAAATCTATTTATTCACTTATTACTACATTTCATCGCCTTAATTCATCCACTATTTATTTTACCTGGAAACTCGTAATGTATGAGTCACTCTCTATCCAATATCGTTCTCAGTGGTGTCTAATGGCGTAATTTACTTTACAAATGCTATACTTTACTCGAGTGTGCTCCCGTGTCAGGAATTGTCTCATCATTCAACAGCGCGGTACCTTGGGACAACAATGCACTTGCATCTTAGTGATCGATAAGGTTGCCTTTATCATATTCTACTTTTGTTATGTATATGTACATGTTTCGTACTTTTCATTCGTTACTTTTCCTGATAATTTAAGTATCTCTGAGTTTTAGCACAACTGCGTTTAATTAAGTCAAAACATTTCAAAATTTGTTAGAAATAAAGGCTTGAGCTATATATATTAATAAACGAGAGTGTTTTTTATTAAAAATATTTTCCCAATCTATCTATGCATTTCATATGCAATTTTTAATTTTTAAAAATAATGCTTTAGTGGCAATGGATAATATAAATGTGAGATAACCTTTCAGTGTTGGTAAAATATATTTAAGTACAATAATTTCGTTTTGTATATCCGTTACAATTAAATTAAAATTTTCTGCTTTTTTCTATAATTTGCATTTTTTCTTTATTTTTTACTAACACCAACATTTTTAGTAAAATTATTTTCAAGAAGATCAACATGCATTCTAACAAATTAACAAATAAAAGGTAAAAATAATCAATAGAGTCCTTTATTAAATTAAAAGTTTTTATCAAAAAATATTACATTGTTAGTTTTAAACCTTTGACCAGATTAAACATGTTTGGTTTGTTAAAACTTGTTATGGCCCTCCAAGTTAAAGTTTTGACGTACGTAACAACGGTTACTGTAATACTAGAGGAGGTGAACTTCTAGTGAGCGTGTTATAACAAACCTGGCCCTGATTAATACGTAATGCGCCCCTGGGGGTTTGACCTTCTCAGCTTGATACAATTAATTATTTACAACATTTCACGCAATATTTCTACTTAATTCCTGTAAATTTAATGTGAGATTTATACCAAACTACTGCTATGTTGTAACTTACATCTCACTTAAGGGTGTTCATAATAAAATAGTTGAATAAACCAATTAAAAAGTTTAATCACATTATTGACTTTCAGGAAAAATTTTTTATTTTATTCTATGCAGGTGTTTATAATAAATTATTTAACTAAACTATTTAAAATTTTAATCACATCATTAACCCTCATGATGAAACTAGTGACTTTCCTCTACACAAATAATTATAATATGGTAATATAGACTTAGCATAGATTACGATTAAAAACTTTAAATTTATCTTTAAATTTTTTTTATATATAACATACCTTTAATGAAACATTGAATTTTTAAAATGACGTTTAGTTTTTATTTTACTATGGTTTTGTTTTGGTATTTTGTGTTTGTATAAAATAGTTTTTTAAAGTTTAAGATAGTTTTATTATTTCAACTTATTTACTTTTATTACACTATTTTCTTACTTAAATAATAAAACATATTTAATATTTTAATAACTAATACTTAACAGGGGAAAGTTACTATTACTGACTAAAATGTGATTTAAATCGTATACCTTTTGTTTCACGGCCTGATCATTATGAAACGTAGAAAATAAAGTAGATTCTTAGGAGTATACGGAAATAACAACTCCTTTAGGTCGGAATGAAAATCAGAGCTTAAAAGTACATTTTTCAACCCTTTTGCTTGGCAGATTCAATAAAAGACCCTCATAAATCTCTCTCTGTCGATTTAACAAACTTTGACTGTTACAACTTGTTATTCCTTAAAATATCCCTAAAAAAAATAAAGAAATGTTTAGCTACAAAATTCATGGCAGTAAAAATACTAGATAAGAATGTTATTTAGGATATTTAATTTTTTTTTATTTTAAATACGCACCAGTTACATAAAAATATATACTCTATCTTCAGTACAAATTATACTCTATCGTAAAAATATAGGTTTAATTTACAATCGTTAAGAACGTATCGTATTGATTTATATTGCAATATATTTATCAATTTAGGTCCAGAAACTTTCTTACGGTATGATACAATTCGTGATGGTATTGAAGGTTATTCTTAAAATATTATTGACTACACTACACACCATTGGAAAATAGACGTAGTATAAATATACAAATATAAAATACAAAAATATACATATTAAATAATGTTTGACAGTCGTCCAAAGTAAATATGTGATATTCTGTAAATTACATTTAAGGATTGATAAAAAATGAAAAGTCATGGTGGTAGTATGAAAGCAAATTAAGAAATATTTTGCAAAAAAAATTAAAACAGGTCTTTGAAAATTTATTTTAGATTTTTCTAGTGATGTGTAGCCAATAAAAATTAATTAAGAATAAAGTGGCTTTTTGTATCTTGTGACTTTGATTCAAAAAATCATTAAAGTTATTAATTAGTACATGAATTTAGTTATACTCTAAATTAAATTTGCAAGCCATTTTGATTGTTTACAGCAAATCTTCAATGTAAGTAGGATGATTCTACTTTTAAATGTAAATACTTTGTTAAACACGAAATTCTTATAAGATTATAGATTGCTCAATTTGTAGCAAGACATGAGTTTTCAAAAAAATTGTAAAGTAAGTGACTTCTTACTTCTTATTGACTAAATTACTTCATACTATGCAACTCACGTTTACGACTCAATTAATTGTTACCCGAAACTTAGAAAATGTTAAAAATGTATTATTACAATGTAGCAAGATGTATTAGCAGAGTGTAATTTGTAACATGACAAAACAGTTTCATGGGGGACCGAGATTTATGTTGTATGCTACTATTACAGAGGTGCTTTATAATAATGCAATTTATAATTTAGGAATTGTTTACACTGGCCTTATAAATTATAAGGTATTCAAAGTGTTTGATGGAAATACTTTAATTTAAATAGCGTACGCTATTACTAAAATGAAAGGAAAAGCTACTCTTTATATGTAATATTTTTATATTTGTTTTATTTTATATCAGTTGTCAATCATTGAATCCTCTGATACAGCATTTCAATCATTGAATCGTTCCGTTTCATAATTAAAAGGGTAAGCCCAGTTTACTTTCCATTACATTTAGGCCGACATGATAATATTGACGATTCACGTTACGGTTGAGCTTTACCAATATTTTAATTTACCCGTGGCAGAAAATAATAAAGTAAAAACAGTTGAGTAATTAAAAAAGGATTTATCTGAAGGTTCGAACGGGAAAAATGAAAAACAATATTTTATCACACAAATGTCACATCAAATTATTTTCAGTTAAATGAATGAATCAATCAAGTATATTTATTTCATCAATCACCATATAACATATCTACATGTGAAATGTTATGACAATGACTAGAACTATATTACAATTTGAGTCATTTTGGTCCTTTGTCAGGAGGTCGGTATGGATGCATAGGTCACACTCAGCATGGCATGGGGACCCCTGGTATCGGAGCTGTGGGCTAACGGAGGTTAGGGCCCCGGGGAACTTGGGAACATGTGTCAGTAAAAAATTATAATAATATGAAATGTCAAACTAGTAACGATCAATCAAACTTTCCCCCTCTGAAATAAATCCTGGGTCGTAATTTTACTACAACTAGTCTCACTTTTTTTCTCTCCTCTTCATTACATGGTGCCAGATTACTATAGCTTGTATGCATTGTATCATATTATAGTTGTATTATATTATAAAACATATCTTATATTATAGTTATTTATAGTGTAGTATATGACAGTAGAAATTTATTTTTCAGATTTATTTGGAAATTTTTGGAACAATATGCACCCTTAAGTGTCAATATCCAATACATTGTACACATATCTCTGGATATAAAAAAACTGACTTTTTGTTCGTAAAAACTCTATAAGGAATAAAGAGTTTTTTTTTAACTGTTCTTCACAGCTATCATAGGCCTAAGTCAGGAATCCCTAGTATAGAATAGGGGCTCCTGATTTTAATCTGATATGTTTTAGTTTTCAAATTGTATCAAGCAGAAAAACTAAATACTAAGAAAACCATGTAGGTATTGTAAAAGTACTCACAAAACATTTCTGCTTTAATTACTTTTACTCCGGACTGATGTGACAGATTGATGCACTGTATTCCTATTTGTAATGGATTCCCAAAGCTCCCAGCAAGATATTCCATTTATAATGACTGGTGCATTTAGTGAAATAAGTGATTTCCATAAATTTTGACAGGTTTTGAGCTCTTAAAACACCATTAATCTTCGAAACAGATTACTCATTATCATGACTATTAAATAATAACCAGTTTGTGTGTTATTTTTTAAATAATACTGATGTGTAGATGTGCAAAGTGCCATGAAACAGTTTTAAATGGTATGAGAGGGAGGAATTGAAAGGGTGGAAGTTATTCTTTTCATCAGATTATACGGAAATAGTTATTTATGCAACAAGTGCGAAAAGTGCCGATTTGCTGCACTCGAGAGAAATGTTTATGCACGAGCCGCAGGCGAGTGCGGAATAATTTCTCTCGAGTGCAGTGAAAGCACTTTTCGCACGAGTTGCATATTAAATTTTTCCTACGACTGCCAAATATTTCTTATATAAGTATAAACGTTTAATATTCAAGTTAAAATACGCACTATGTGAGGTCCCTGACTCAAGATAGTATTATTAATGATATCCTGTATTATGCACTTCCTACATTTAGTTAAAAATTTATTGTATTTTTCATGCAGAAGATTTAACGCCACTGTTTTATCAGTTTTAGCAAGATCGTCAGGGAATATAAGTCACTTAAATCACTAAAGTCTCTGTCATAGTTGATCATTGCGCAGCTAACTTACGTACCGGTAGCTCACCTGTAGCTGGTTTGTAGGTTATTTTTATGTTGATTCAATAGAAAACGACCACATGGACAACAATAGATCAGATGTTTATATCCAGTGTTGCCAACTTAAGTCCTGACTAATCAACGTTTCGTTGCTGGCTAATGCAAATTGTTTTGTGTTCTAATGTTTAAACACTGGAGTGCGCAAAGTAAATCTAGCGTGCGCAAAGTAAATCTAGCGTGCGCAAAGTAAATTGAATACGGCAATCACCTGTTTTGCGACGAGTATCGAGTGCGTAAACAACTGTTTTCACGGACAGTCGTAGGAAAAGGGTATTTAACGTTCACTTCGAGAGTGAAAATACTAGTTTCTCTCTCAGCTGGTAATTTTCCCACACTTAACTGTAGAGACAGTATCTCTAGTGGTGATTAGAGTTTATACAGTATATCATCAATTAGCTGTTCTGACTATTAAAACATATTTATGTATGGTGTAATTGTACTGGCGAAATCAACTGATCAACCAATAGATAATTAAAAAATTTTATGAATAATGAATAATGATTTATTTCCTCCAATAAACATGATCACAAAAAATAAACAGATAACTTACTACAATTACTAGCCGCTAGAAAAAAACAAACTTAAACTTAACATAACTTTCTTGGAGGAAAATAGGGTCCCAAAGGCAGTACCTGTGTTGGGATTCCATTACCTATCAGTAATCAAAGTAAAGATAAGAATTCGATTGTGGTGGCAGACAATAGTTAACCTGTAAACACTGTTCCGTAACATTGCAACTAAACGAAAACTAACTTATCCTACTACATGAAAATAACTCAATGACATAGTACATAAAATATATAGCCCAACTATAATATAACATAATTAATAGTACGCAAAATATATAACTATTGTGTAGTATTTATTTATATATTAATTAGTTACATTGCAATGAAAATATCATTCATAAGTCTGTTAAAAAGTATTATTCTGTGCCTTAATTGGAATTCCGCACTCGGCTATCTCCTGTTATGTATATTGGTTCGCCTTTGGGCACCGTCTATTTCCAACATAGTGATGTAAAATGCTATTATTATTATTATTAACTACCATATAAAAAGGCATGTTGTTTAAAATAAATAATTTTTGAAATAACGTAAAAAATTTAGTAGAGATTCAATAGTAATTGGTAATTTGTATAGTCGGGGGTACAAAAGTTTAAATGAGCATCTACTCTGACTTTATAGTAGTAAGGCATTGATTTTCTTAATCATGACCATTTATCAGCAACCCATTTACATATGTACTGGTCTTTCTGTTACTTTATTACTTAATTTGCATGTAAGGTGATAAACAGCGTTTTAGTTCACACTTGTGCTTAGATGTGTCCAAGATAATGTAAAAGTTTACTGCTTAACCCCGACCTGCCTGTTGTTAATGACATGCAATTTAGGATATCCCTGTAAGTTTCAAAGAAGTATATTTTCTTCAATTTGAAACGGGAATATATCGGTGAACTATGGATAATGGGTGTTGGGATATGCCGACAGTGGACCTATGGTGGTATTGAACATAATGAGTAGCTATTGGCAAACTGAATTGATGGACTACTGGGCTCGAGCAACAACACGAATGGGCTGACTGGTCATTTCTAGGTTGTAGGTGATTGACTAAAAGGGTGACTGTGGAAATGGGTGAGGATTGAGGTTTAAACCGTGAAGGGAGATACCTGGGAATTTCGTGACTTATTGATTGAACCTAGGTAACGCATCTGAAGGGACACACTGAGGGTACTACCCAGAGACGGATCGTAGCCAAGCACAGAACCAAGAACCAGCCATTTTGATGAGCCTTATTATAATCTACGTATACTAAATTAATTGCAAGGTGAATTTACTAATAATCAACTGTATCTAGAAATCTAAACCCATCCTATAGCTAATGGTCATGTCCTGAATGGACACGAAGGTTACGGTTCCAGACTACCCTCTACAGAACAAGTTATAGCCTTAATTGATTGGTTAAATAATAAATTTACTTGAGATTAATTAATAACTATCATTACCCACCTACGTCCTGGGACCTGACGGTCCCCCCCAGAATATTAACTAATACTTATGCATATTTCCGGAGCCGTTATGCCGAATCCATGAAGTTCGAAGGTAGACAAGGACGAGAGAGACCGTGTTTCGCAATATCTTTCACTTCGCGGAGCGCTTCAAGAAGGTTCTAGAAAGAAGCTGTCGGATAACGCCGCTGTGGCCAGTGCATCGAGGATCGCTACTATATGGAGTGCTGGCGGCACGAGCCGTCACAGCCAAACTCCCTTCTCGGAAAGAATTTGCACCGCGACTTGTGGGGTGAAGGCAGGAATGGTGGAGGTGCGGGAGGTGTGATTCCCTAGAATCTTTGCTTTGGTTTGATTTGAAAAGCTTGGGACGCGCCAGCTCATCACCGGGCGGTGGATCGCTGGGTCTAAGGGCAGCGGAGCCCTTGAACGTGTTTGGGAGAGACCCTTGGGAACCCGCGATCGGTGATGGGTGGTAATCCACGCTGGGATCCCTGTGGTGCCAAATCGTTCGAACCGAAAAGGATGGAGACGAACTCCTTTGAATATTGCGGAATTGGGCATTGACATTGCCCGAACTCCTCCCCCCCCTTAAAAGGGGTAGGGACCGGGGTTGGAAGGGGCTTCCAGGATTGCCGATAATCTACAAAGGCGAGTGGATTGAAATGCCGGTAAGCTGCACGCACATCCTCGTTCTTGTTTTTTTTTATTTTTTTTTATGAGCTTATCCATACATGGTTGATGCTCCTACTGGGGTGCTCTATCCGCTGATGCACCTTCTTGCCGGCCAGAAGTGTTGATGACAAGGTGCCCCATTGTAGGGGAGGCAGACGATGTTGGATGCCGGTCCGGGCGGTGGAGGACTCAGTACCACACGCAGCAAGTGCAGGCAGGTAGGTGGCAGACGCCCAGGTCTGGTGCCTATGGGCGTGCCTGGCAGGTGGTCGGCCGCTACCGTACTGAGGACTTCCAGACTGGGCGGGAGGTGTCAGTCGTGTAGGCCGTAGACCCAGCGGCTGAGAAGGCGGTGATAAGGCTGATGACGATGCGTGGTGATGGAGTCTCAGGGGCCGGAGATCAGGCATCCACACGACATTTGAAGTCCGATGTCATCAGTGTCTCTTCACAACGGTGTCTGCATGTGTGGAAGGTGTGACCGACTACAACACTGGTCCTTAAGCTGCTGGGATCGGGTCCTATATCACCATCTTAGCTTAGCTTCTTCATACATTTCTTTGGTTAAAATATTGCTTCTATATGTTTTTTTTTTCATTTATTTTTGGTCTATGGATGATTGTGCAGATTAAAAAATCGCGGAAAAGGTACGGTTCAAGTAAAACCCTGAAGGGGTGATGGGGTGCGGCAATCCTGACTCGGTCGGGTCAGGTGGTGATTGTGGAGTAGGGGAAAAAATCCAATGAGGAAATGTTCGGGAATGTCAATGCCATTTAAATCTGGGAATCGCACGCAAGAGCCAACCGGGGCCGATAACTGTCGAAATGCTGCGCGTAGCACCACGCTGAGTTGGGCAGGATCTCCAGTGTGGGTGGATTTCGTTTGGTTCCATGAGAATTTAACGAGTTTGAGATTTGAGGATAGGATGGGTTCTAGGATAACAAAAATTTTCTTGAAAGCGGAAACGCAAAAAAGGGCAAACACGAATGCCGAATACAAGCAAAACAAACGGATACAATTCGCGGCGAGGCGGTATTTCCCCTTCGCCTAAACATACATTCCCCCAACTACAACATTCTAAACACAAACTTAATTATTCTAAAAATCCCATTATTTGATAACAAAGAAATTAATCCCAATAATTAATATTCTATCTGCATATACTCTTATTTCTTTATTTATTTATTCCTTTTCTTACCACATAATACCTACTAGACTAACTAAATCTACGAAGGTCTACCTAATTAAGCCCTACTGCTAGTGACTAGAATTTCCCTAAGTGACGGCCGTCGAGAGAACAGAAGAAAGGTGAAGATAGGAAAGTAAAGCAGAATTGTGACTAGGTACCAGTTGGCATTCAATGGATTGTAGCCTGTACACAACTACAATCAATCGACAAGAACAGAAGTCATCCGAGGCCCCTCGCTCTGGGATTGAGAAAAAAAATAAATAAAAAAGGTTCAATCCAAGGGCGAAGATAATTTATAAACAAAAGAAATTAATTAAAATATTAAAACAGCCTCGGGGAAAAATCCGTCTATGCCGCTGGCAGAAAAGACGAGAGGGGAAAAACCCACTCCACAGCTGGGGGTAAGGTGTAGGCATACCCATCGCTAAGGAAGGCAATGCCTTAGACTCACCGCCCTCAACTGGGGGGGGGGGGGGGGGCTAGAAAGAGAAGAAGAAGAAAAGAAGAATAGCTTACAACTACTATCACTAGGTTCTGGCTGGCTTGGCAGACGATCGTCGGTCTAGGTAAGAAAAGTGTTGATGAATCTTACTTTTTACTTGGAAGGGTTGAAAAACCTCTTCAACTGAGAAACGTGGGCCTGTCGTATGAATCTTCCATTGGCGGGGTCGAGCAACCGGACAGTCACAGGCGAGACGAAGGTCTCTATTACACAAGGCTTTGACTAAAGAGGCAACAACTTTTGATTGACATTGTCAATTTTCTTGCTCAGGGGGTGCAATTTATACATTACCCAATCTCCGGGCTTGAAAGTGGCGGGGGTCCTATCCTTATTATATATCCTTTCCCTTTCGGCACGGGCCTTTCGAAGACTCTCGATGGCTTGCTCCCACTCCTCCTGACTCCTCCTGAAGGGAGGGTGATGGGCCATTCTGGTCGACCAAGGTATCAAGATTCCAATGGAGCTCTAAAGGAGGTGAAGAGTTCTACCCAGGAAAAGGCGGGATGGTGAATTGAGGGTACTCTCGTGGGCTGCGGAATTGAGAGCGATTTGAAACCAGTGAAGGTAGTGATCCCAAAACTGTTGGGGCTTACTATGGAAAATACGGATGGCCACCTTAATTTGTTTATTCACCCTCTCAGCATGGGAGGGATTTGGATAATATGGACTAGTGAAAATGTGTTGAATGCCCAAATCCAGACACAGCTGCTGAATAATTCTGGAATGGAGGCCGGAAACGTTATCAGAAACTAAGTACTTAGGTGGACCGAAAATAGAAAAAACATTATTCAATAGAAGATTGGCTGTTGTGCGGGCTTGAGTGTTTCTGGTGGGTATAAAAATACAAAACTTTGAAAAGGAGTCGACTATGGTTAGGATGTATTTGTTACCCTTGGTAGAGCGGGGTAAAGGACCTATGTCGTCAATTAAAATTTTCTCCCAAGGTTTGGTGACTTCAGATGAAAGCTGCCCTAAGTTGGAGTTGGGAGCTTTCTTGCAGCGTTGGCACTTGACGCAAGCTTTTACTCTCTGGGTGATTTCCTGTCGAAGATCCTTGGCCCAGAAATAAGCCTCAACAGGGGATAGGGTCTTACGGATGCCAAGGTGAGCGGAAGTGGGTGACTCGTGATAATATTTGAATAATAGATCCATTAACTTAGCGGGCACGACAACCCTTGGTTTGGTCTGGTTGGGCTGTCGATACATGAGTACACCATCTTGGACAGAATAACCCTCGGGCTTACTGGTGGAACGGATAATTTTTGCTAGGGAGGGGTCCTCTACCTGGATCGGGTTTGGGGGCCTCAGTAGGCTCGGAGCCCTCAAATAGCCTAGAGAGACAGTCAGCCACCACGTTGTCCTTGCCCTTGATGTGATGAATTCGGAACTTGAAGGAATTAATGAATGAAATCCACCTGGCTATTTTGCCTACCTGACGAGGGTGATTTAATAACCAGGTGAGGGCTGAACAATCTGTATGGAGATGAAATTCCCTGTGCTCGAGATACTGTTGATATTTTTGCAATGCGAAAACTATAGCTAAACATTCCAATTGCAATGTGGAGTAGTTCAACTCATGTTTGTTGAGAGCACGGGATGCATAAGAAACCGGGAAAAGGTGACTGTCGTACTCCTGGTACAAAATTGCCCCTATTGCTGTCCCTGAGGCATCTGTATGCACGATGAAGGGCCTACTAAAATCGGGCATACGTAAATGGGGGACGAGACCAATGCCTTCTTTAAGGTTTCAAAAGCCTTCCGCTGTTCCGGCCGAAATACAAAGTCGACACCCTTTTTCTTGAGCATGTTCAGAGACTGGGCTATGGCTGCATAGCCCTTGATGAATCGAGCATAGAAGGCTGTCATGCCCAAGAATCGAGAAATCTGTTTGACATTCTTGGGCTCCGGGAAGTTATCAATGGGTTCGGTCCTATCTGGATGAATAGAAATTGAGCTGTTTGAAAATATGTGACCGAGGAACTGGATATGGTTTGAAGCTATGGTGATTTTCTCGGGGTTGACAGTGAGCCCAGCCTTGTGCAGTCTTTGTAGGACGGTCCTGACTTTGGCCAAATGATCATCAAAGGAACCATTGCTGTAGACGCACAAGTCATCAAAGAAATTATAAATGTACTGGAATTTTATATCTCCAAAATCTTGTCTATGAGAGATGTTAAGACCATACTTCCGGAAGCTAGTCCAAAAGGGAGATAATTAAACTCGTACTGAGCCCAAGGAACAACGAATGAGGTATAGTGCTTTGATTCCTCGGCAAGGGGAATCTAGTTGTAGGCCGAGTTAAGGTCAAGAAGGGTGAACCAGCGGGCTTGTCCCAGGTGTTGAAAGGCTGACTCAATGGTTGGCATGGGGGTGGCATCTAGTTAAGGATGGAATTGAGACTTCTATAATCCACAACCATGCGAGTCTTGCCACCCTTCTTGGGAACCAGAAAAGCTGCAGAGGCGTACTGCGAATTTGATGGCCTAATAACTCCCTTCCGAAGAAGTTCCTCAATGTGCTGTCTCATTTGAAGAAGTTTTTGGGGGGCATACTGATATGGCTTATTTCTGATGATTTTGTTGGAATTTACTCTGATATGATATTGCACCAGATTGGTTCTGCCTAAGGCCTTAGTGATAGTCTCCGGAAATTCACTGACCAAAGCCTCGACCTTCGATCGTTGTTCGGGACTAAGGTTTTGGCCCATACTGACAGGGGCTGACTCACTGCCGGTGTATGAAGGTATCAAGGCAAAAACCTTTGGGGTGCCGTACGGAAAAGTGAGGGTATGATCTGCCATATTGATCATGGCACGGGCCTTAGTGAGAAAATCAGAGCCTATAATAACTTCTACCGGTAAATGATCTGAAACCTGGAAGGAAAAGTTCCATGAAAGATGCCCTATCTTGAAATGGATGATTGCCTGAGACTGAAAAGCAAAGATGTCACCGGAAGCGGAAATGGCTTTTTCATTGGTTGGGCCCACAGACTTTACGCAAGTGGTGTCCTTGCGAAGCCTGTTGAACACCTTGTGAGAAATTAAACAGAAAGAAGCGCCTGTGTCGACTAGGGCCTGAAGCTCAATACCACCAAAATTCGTGATTATGTGACAAAGGTCCATCTTGGGCACCGATGGGGCCTTACTGGAGACAGGGTGTTGTTTGGTTTTAGATTGGGTCAACTTTAGGGGTTCAGCGGCGGTTTGACATTGCGGAGGAGCGCGACCGCCTAACATCGCCCTCCGTTCCCGTTTGTTGGATTGCCCCGTTCGTTGCGGTCGGAATTGATGGGACCTGACTGATGTTGCGCGCGATCACGCTGCTGCCTGGAATTCTGCGGGACATACGAATGGTACTGCCCCTCGCGAGTGTGCGACTGCTGCCCTCGGTAGGGTTGGTTGGAAAAGCGCGATTGCTGCCCGCGGTCGTGGCGTCCTTGATGAAAAGAATTGTTGTTTGGCCTGCCATAACCGCTACGGTTGACCAGACTGGCGTGCCGATTCTGCGAATACGAGCGCTCGTAGCCCCTGGAATTTTGCGGCGATGCTGCGGCAGGGGCCACAGCAGACTCTTGCGCTTGAGAGGTGGACTCAAGGTGCTTGACCACCTGCAGCCTAGGGGCGAGGGAGAGCAGGTCCTGAATAGTGCGACAGGGGGGCATCATGGCGAGCCGCGCCCTAGGCAAAGAGTGAAGTCCGTTGACCAGGACCTCCAAAAGCTCCGAGTCGGTAGCGTTTGGGATTAACAACATTGCGTAGTCCTGGACCGAACCTACAAACTCTGGTAGGGGCTCGGAGGCTCCCTGACGCCTATAAATAAGACGCGTCACCATGGTATGTCGCAGTTGAGTTGGCTCGAAAAAATCCATTAAGTCAGTAGTCAGGTCGGCCAACCTTTGCCTGTTGGCAACGGCACGGGACCAGAAATCGCCGAGTTGTCCGGTGGTGCGAGGCAGCGCTTCAACGAGGAGTGTGTGCTCATCGACTAAGGCCAGGCGCTGAATTTTCAATATCTTGACTAAAAATTTCAGCAGCTGTTCGCCATCAGCACCAGAAACAACCGGCAGGGCTTTCAACAGGTTTGGCACGACCTTTCTGGAGTCAGAGGATGTGCTCTTTGAGCTCACAGCACTCGCCAACTGTTGACCTAAGGTTGAGGCAGCAACTCGAATAGCCTCCAGCTACTGAGGAGCAAAAGGCTGGGCGATCGGCCCAGTGGCGGGTGGCGGTTGAGGCTGAGTGGCGGAATGAGCGGGAGGCGCGTGGGTGGTGGCTTCGGTAACCAAAATCGATGGGGGTCGGTCGCTCGACTCGGACTCGACGGACTGTTGTTTTGTTTCGGGGTTGTCCTTCTGTTTCGTCTGAATGGAAATTTCCGAATCGGAACCACGACCGGGTGGCAAGGGCTCAGTGCCGCCATTGATTTGCAAAGTAGCCAAGTACTCGCTCAACAGGGCTCTGTTCTGAGCAAGAGTGCCAAACGGGGTGAGGGCCAAGGCTTGGCACTGCGCGACAGCGTCAGGCGCTGAGAGCGTGTAAACCCATGACGTTCCCGATGGGATTTCGTCAGGCGTGTACACGCTCGATGTCATGTCGCAGGGGGTGTGCAAAGACAATAGGCCTAAAAAAACCCAACTCACTCAAAAATTTTCCCCTTGGGTTGCTGTTGACCAATGGCAGAAAAAGGAAGAGAAAAAAAATTTCAAACAAGCTGCAAACAATAATCAATTTGCCCAACAATGCACAATAATTCACCTCGCGAGAAAAAACAATGTCATTGAGCTGACGGGGGTCCGTGCAGACCCGCGGGCGAGGGGGGGGGGGGGAAACACCTAAAAACCCTAACTGCCAATCTTGTAAAAAAAATTGTTGCCCTTAATTTAATTTTTCTTTTTTTTGACCCTGCTCTCTCCACCGCGAAATCAATTTTGTCGTTTTTCCGAAAGAAAAAAAAAATTCCTATTTTCCTTATGGTGGGTACCCCAAAAGACGTTAGGCAGCCGCAAACCTGGGTTCAAGGCTTTAACTCGTCGGCGAGAATGGATAAGAGCTTGCGATGGCCGAGAGAATTGTAATGAATGCCATCAATCCTGCGAGATCTACCGTAATACGCATGGAAAAATTCATGGCCTGCAAAATCCGCAGTTAAGCTTACAACCCGAACCATGTCAGATTTCAGAGTGAGCAAAAACCTATTCATTTTATTCAATCGATCCACTGCACGAGCATCACTGCAAATGCGAGGAAACAGCGGAAAAGTTGTGAAAACTATAACTATGTCAGGATACCTTCTGCGAATTAATTTGATCAAGGACAAAAATTGATGCTTCAATCGCAGGGTGCAGTTCCGCCCAAAAAATCATTGGTTCCCACCATAAGCACTAACGGAATGCTGGCCTGAAGGACAGGATTTGATTTAAAAAAATCCTTGATGTCGCCTACCTTTGCACCGGAAAAACCCCATGAGCATGAGGATTGCACGGAAATATCAGCTCTGGTCCGACGACCAAGATACTCCGAGAACCTCTTTGCACATGAGTCGCCTAAAATTTGCACAGAGATTGGCATCTACACAACGGGAGCTTGGGGGGTTTGCTACGGCCCATGGGAATTTATTCAGCATGAAAACCTAGCCTAATGGTGTTTAACCTAGGCCTACTTAATTGAAAAACCTCTAAAAACCGAGAAATTTATTCTTAACCAATTTAATTTTAAATACCTGAAATTTGTTACTGCTGACTAGCCTGCAAAGTTGAAATGTAAATGAGAAAACAGCCAGGGGTTTGCCAAAAACCAGCAAAATTCAAAAGCAAAAGGCGGTTAGCCAAAGTAACCCGGCATATCGGAGATACGGAAAACCAAATCACCGATATCCAAGTACTGCTCGACTATCGACCGGATCGATGAATCGACTAGCCGATAACAACACAGACCTAACCTAGATGACTTCCAGGCATAGGCCACACAATATACCCTGCATTAAATGTTCAGTAATTAAATAACCAAGTACATAGGAAAAGGCAATTAAAATAAATTATTTAAGCAAGCATCCTTAAATATAATATAAATTAAGTACACAAGAAAACACTTCTTACAAACTACACTGAATCTAACGCCATTCCAAAGACTTTGTAATTTTAAAATAAAGAAAATTGAAAATTAATTTCATTTAATTTACTTGGGATTCAGCCAACAGCGTTCTGTGCCCGGGCACAGCGATCTGCCCCTTACCTGTCACCGATCCCAACAAAATTCAAAAGAAAATTTGAATTGAAACTAGAACTTTTAAATTTACAAAAACTATTTATGTTATTCTTTTACTACACTTTTTTTTTAATTCACTTCAACACTGCACAATTTAAGACAATAACGCGCTATGCACTTTCTTCAAGCGGAGGCAGCTGGCAGGCGGCGAAGGCTGGAGCGACCGAGCCGCAGGTCTAGGCCTATTCTGTAACAGGCACAAAACAAAGGCAAAATCCCACACTGGCTGGCAAACCCTGGCTCAGTATTGCCTAACAGAACTAAAGGGAAGAGCAGGGGATGATAACCTAGCAAGAAAAAACTTGGAAAAGTTAAAAGCTAACTGGGGCTATAAGAGCGCTCGGAAAATAAAAATAAAGGCCAAAATTTAAGCTAATTTCCAAAATTTCCAAAAAAAGAAAAAAAATAATGCAACAGGGTAGCCCAGAACCTTAGCCTTTCTTGGAAAAAATTTGAAAAGAATCGAAGCAAAACTACTGCCCTAGCCTAAAAAAAGGAAAAGTGAGGTTAGGCTAGCCTAGGCCTACCCCATGAAACTGTCTTAGCCTGTGCTTAGCTAACCACGCTCTGCTACCATATGAAAAGGGGAATATATCGGTGAACTATGGATAATGGGTGTTGGGATATGCCGACAGTGGACCTATGGTGGTATTGAACATAGTGAGTAGCTATTGGCAAACTGAATTGATGGACTACTGGGCTCGAGCAACAACACGAATGGGCTGACTGGTCATTTCTAGGTTGTAGGTGATTGACTAAAAGGGTGACTGTGGAAATGGGTGAGGATTGAGGTTTAAACCGTGAAGGGAGATACCTGGGAATTTCGTGACTTATTGATTGAACCTAGGTAACGCATCTGAAGGGACACACTGAGGGTACTACCCAGAGACGGATCGTAGCCAAGCACAGAACCAAGAACCAGCCATTTTGATAAGCCTTATTAAAATCTACGTATACTAAATTAATTGCAAGGTGAATTTACTAATAATCAACTGTATCTAGAAATCTAAACCCATCCTATAGCTAATGGTCATGTCCTGAATGGACACGAAGGTTACGGTTCCAGACTACCCTCTACAGAACAAGTTATAGCCTTAATTGATTGGTTAAATAATAAATTTACTTGAGATTAATTAATAACTATCATCCCCCACCTACGTCCTGGGACCTGACGGTCCCTCCCAGAATATTAACTAATACTTATGCATATTTCCGGAGCCGTTATGCCGAATCCATGAAGTTCGAAGGTAGACAAGGACGAGAGAGACCGTGTTTCGCAATATCTTTCACTTCGCGGAGCGCTTCGAGAAGGTTCTAGAAAGAGGCTGTCGGATAACGCCGCTGTGGCCAGTGCATCGAGGATCGCTACTATATGGAGTGCTGGCGGCACGAGCCGTCACAAATTGTTATAAAAATTTTTTACAGATAATTTGAATATTTCAATTTAATTTTATGTTTTATTTAATTTAAGCTAATTGAACCTTTTTTTTTATCGTGATAGGTTTTCTCCAATTATTATTCATTCCACTAAACTAAAATCAACTAAGGCGTTCTACATAAGAATGGTCGTCTGTGATTTTCTGTAAATCAGCCTTTGTAGAGTAATTGTAAACAAATAATAGACTATGACAATCACTTTAAAAGTGGCGTACTTTTCATATACTAAGAAATTTACTCAGAAATGTGTATCATAAACACAAATTGAGTCTGAAAATAAATAGTTTTAATAACGTCAATAAAAAGATATGTTTGGAAATATTTTATTAAATTAAAAATATAACTACTAAACTTTATAAATATTGAGAATATGTAATTATTCTTGGAAACAAACCAAAACGAATAATTTTGTTGCCCAGTAGTGGAAGGGGGCTCCGAGCAACCTAAGCACTGCCACTGTCATGTTAGGGTTAGGCTCTCACATAAACGGCCATGAGGACTTTGACACTAATTGGTGGCATGGGGATCTTTCATGTCCTCCTTCCATGGTTTTCATATCCGATAATATACAGGGTTTTCGGGTACTCTCTTCCGTAACTACGTGAAGTGATACCTTGAATCAAAATTAACAAAAGATTTGATGGGAACTTAATGTCTCGTTTAGCCGCTAGCCACCATTTTGTTTTCATACAATGATTAATTTGATTAGAGTAATTGATGGGTGTAAATTTATATTTTATATAAAACTTTGCCACACTGATGCAAAAATTAAATTTTCTAACTAATAAAAACAATTTTGCTAGTATCTGACAACAACTTGAATACTTGAGTACTTAATCGTTGACCAAAAAATTTCATATAGATTGGGTCAGTATTAAAATTACTGAAATTACTATGAAACTACTAACATATACTTACAACTTAACACATGGCCGACGTTATTTAATGTGGTTTGGCATTAATATTCGATGAACAGTCCTTCGTCAAGGCCATACAGCGGTCTATTCAACAGACTCGCGAGAACTCGGTGTGCTGACAATATTAAGTCAGTACGTACTGAACAGCCTACTTCTCAAAGAAAATTTGGGGAACTTCGAGCAGAGAAACAAGCAGCACAGCTACGGGACACGCAGGGCTGGTGATCTCGATATGCCGCGTTGCTGTCTCACTCGTACTTTGAAGAGCTGCCCTAGGGCCACTATTTCGCTCTTCAACACCCTTCCTCAAAGAGCGTGTGACATGGACGTTGCGACTTTTGGGTACCATGTTTTGCTATACAGGGTGTTCTCTTCCGAGAACTCCGAGTGGTGATTCCTTGGATGAAAACCTTGTCACACTGATGTTCATTTTCAGGATAATTTTTTTTCTACCACTGCATGGAAATAATCATATTGCCACACCTGTAAACTCTACTCAAAACAGTTAATTTTTTGTTTTCGTTTCTTTTCTGCTCTCAGTATGTTTGGCCAATGTCTATTCGCGCTATACAAAAAATATTTTCCTATCATAATGATTGTAACTAATTAAATGTTTTATTGTATTAAAAATGTTATTTAGATTATATTTTATTTATTTCTGTTGGAAGACAGGTTAACTATCAAACAAATCAAATTAAACTAAAGACTAAGCAATTAATAAACAGCTGCGGTATAGTTAGTAGTATCAGCTGATTTTAAATTGCTGTTTGAATTTGCGTGCGGTAAAGAACATTGCCGCTCTAGAGCGGGATAGAAACGGAAACCATAAATGAACCGTTTTGTGTAGGGTTTACAGGCGTGGAATGTGATTATTTCCATGCAGTGGCTGGAAAAAATATCCTGAAAATAAACATCAGTGTGATAAGGTTCTTGTCAAATATAAACTTAATTTACCCATCTGTCATTGAAATAAACATTATTAATTGTAAAATACGAAAATGCTGCTAGCTGCTTAGTGAAACCATTTTAGGACTTAAGTTCCTATAAGTTTTGTCCATATTGATCCAAGGAATTGCCACACGGAGTTTTCGTAAGAGAGGTTTAGGACACCCTGTATAGTAAAACATTTTATCTTAAATAATAAATCCGGAAATGTTAAACAGTTTTGATGGTTTTAAGAACACTGAATGATTAAAAGGTCAATGATTACCTTGAAATATCACCATGTTATTTTATAGAACGAATCCATATTTTGTAAGTTTTCATAGTAGGTAGTTGTATAAAGTATTTTATTATTGGTGTAACATTTTATTAGTTCATTTACTTGAAATAAGTTTATGAACCTAACATAGTCCGCATGGTGAATGGAGCTCTCTTTTTCGTGCAACACTGTTCACCATTAAAGATAATGGATTGCGGATCATCACTACTTCCATTACAGTATGAAATGTCAGGGTATAGTATGATGATTGAAATGCGGATTTTCATATTGCATGACTTTTATTACAAACTCATTAAAGTTATTGCCAACCAAATAAATTGAAAATTTATATATTTAAAATTAAAATTTTCAACTTATTTTATTTATATACTGAACTTTAAAATATGAGCAAGATAATAGTTCTTTTATATATTAATATTATATAAAACTGGATATCTAAGTTAATTAAAAATGATATGTCTTGGTTAACAAAATATCTGAAGATTTGTTTTTTACAATAAAACAACTTTTTATCATTCTGCACGAAATCAGCCTGTTTTTTGTTCTCTCAACTGTACCAAAACCGATTCTTTATTGTCCTAGGACTGAAAAATCATCTGGAGAATTTTTTAGGTCCTAGTACTGAAAAGTCAACTGTTTGCTATGTATATTATTATTCATTTATTAATGTTGAGGAGCAGAATTTTGAAATTCAAACGTTATAAAGAGCATTGTTTGTAAATAACATAAATGTAAACACTGCATATTACTAACTTTGTAAATATAACCTCGAAAATACATCTTTATAGTTATAATTTTTAATGATCAAAAGTCTAATTTCGCATTATGATAAAAAACGTTGTTCATCACTCGGAGCAAAAGTGTCTTTTTGATGCTTAATCGTTTTTAAAAACTCGGCTGCGCCTCGTTTTTAAAACACGATTGCGCACCAAAAAGACCCACTTTTGCTCCTAGTGATGAAAACTACTATTATTCATTCCCAAAAACCTGCTGATGCAGTAGAATTACTTAATAACACAACAGTTGCATCAATTAAAGAGTTTACACATTTATTATGTTTTATTTTTCTTCAAAACACAAATAAAAAATAGTAAGTATAAATCTAGATGTTGAAACTTATTTAATTGTCATATTTATAAAACAGTAGATAATGTTTTATTTAATTAAGAGTATTGATAGGAGTTTAATGTCACACAAATAAATTGTTTAATATTATGTTGTGAATAATATAATTTATGTGCATGCAAATTTTACTAAATAATATTATATACTACTGGATCCTATTACAAGTTAATATTATTATTTTTATTTAAAATATAAAAAACGTAAGTTGTCATTTTAAAACTACAATAGTCCTGAGTAATCGTTTCGACTGAGGTTAAAAACGGAATAGTGTCCAATAGTGGCTGTTTAATATAACTTCGGTCAGCATTTTCGAAATTAAAGTGACAATAAAACAAAAAATTCACTAACCACGCGCTGTGAAACGTTCGATTTGAGGTTTGCGGTGTAGCAATTAAGTCCACGTTAAAAAATACAGTTAATTTTTATTACACTACTCTTTATGTATGTGTAAATAACTGTTCGTAATAGTTTTACAAAAAGAGATTTGTTTTGTTAAAATTAATTTCGTTGGTTAGTTTTATAAATTTAAAAGGCACCAATATACAGCCATTTTATTTATACCAAAGATACATAAAGACTCATATAATTTTGCAGTTATCATCCATGAGAATCTTTCGTTCATCAGTTATCAAATGTTTCGTTTATAAGCCAAAAACTGTAGGTAGGCCTATACACTCCAACAATTTGAAGTTTTTGTAAGAATAACTGTTTTTTAAGAATAATTGTTAACTGGCTGGGTAGCTGAGTGGTTACAGAGCTCGCCTTTGAATCTGAAGCTTGCCGGTTCGATCCTGAGAAAAGTTAGTGCTTTTTGATGGTTCGATACTGGACCCAGCTGCCTTTGGTCATTGGGCTACTAATTAATGATCCTGCCAAATGAAACAGCTGATATTTGTCAGTAACAAAACTACACCTCATCTGATCCATCACAATCATCACACTCACCCCTTCAGTCATACTCACCTTAAAATACGCACCACAGAGTGCGTCGGTGTTTCAAATAAAATATCTAAAAAAATCTAAAATATATTATAGTATTTTAGTTTACGATATACATGTATCTCACCTTATGAAAATAAAAAGAGTGTTCTATAAACACACAAAGTATATAAACGAAAACTACCGTACCTCGCTAGGCTGGCGTTTCCCCAGTTCTTTCAAACTACCAAATCTTTCAAATACGTGCTCTTCGTTTTATCTTCTTACTCAATTTATAGCCAGATATTAGTTTTCTATTGTAAAGTGACTCTCACTTCTTTTTATTCAACTCGTTTACAAATTATTACTCAAATATTTTTATTATAATACAATACACATGTTATAGTAATTATTTACTAAAATTTAAATTAGATGACATACGGTAATAGTTTACTGCCAGACCAGGTTTTAGTTTCTATCTTATTATTTCAGGGATACATTATGTTAATTTAACTTAATTTACAACTTAGGAATTAATCAACAACTTAATATAAACCTGACTTTGACTTATCTAGAAAAAATTGCCATTCAAATTGTCTAATAAAGATATTATTAAACAGTGAACTATATTATTAAAATATAAATAATTTTGTAACACAAATTGAGCTGCATATTAAATTTCTTCATTCTATACCATCATTGTCAACCATCAAACCTTCTGATACGTCCATTTAATCATCGATTAGTTGCGTTTCGTAATTAAAAAAGATATCGCCCAGTTTACTTTTCATTACATCAGGGTCGACAGGATAATATTGACGGTCTACAACGGTCAAGTTTTACAAATTTTCATTCAAATCGTCTGGGGAAAAACCTTGAAATAGTTTCGATGAAATGTAATGCAGATAGCCTCGAAATTAAAAAGTCCTCAAAGAGAGAAGGTTTTTATCATGTATACAAATGAGAAACTGTAATAAAGAATAACTGTCTTACATGTGTACCATTAAATCGTCAATTAGATTGGAATTAATTTTCTTTTAACATTTTGTTTGACTTGAAGAAAGTTTTGTGTATGTTTTATTGACTTATAAAAGTATTGCAACAAGTTTTTATTACTAACAGTATTGAAATTTTTTAATTACATACTTTTTAATCATGTATTATGGGATCTTTTAAAGCAAAGAAGTTACACCTAACAAAAAACGTTAAAATTTATTTTAATTAAGTACTTACATTTGTACTTAATAGAAGAGTATACCCTATTGATGTGCCTTTAATTTTTACTTCTATTTGTAGTATACTAAACATTGTTTTATTTAATTTCCAGCTACCCCGATTTCTCTTACGAAGGATTAAGATAAAGTAATAAATTATACCTCATCAAAACTAGAATATTAATATTATACTTTTGGTAATTAAGTACTTTTTTGGTTCCAACTGGGAATATAAGGTTTACTGATAAAAATTATGATATATTCAAAAGCTTTAATTTACATAAAATGAGTTCCTAGCTGACAATAAAGCCACAAACCTGATTCAATACAAAGTATTTAGCCAAGTCAAAACAGCAGGAGGCCAAAAGCTTTAGGAGCTTAATATTAAAATAATATGTCCTTGGACACAAATAAGACATATTTCATTTGCCTCTAATATACTTTTTACTGTTACAATTCTAAAAATTATGTATTTAAATCTGTTTCCCCTATTGACTTCTATCTTAAAGTCATCATATTATTAAAAATGTCCTCTAATATGAAAAAAAGAAAATATTACACTTACCTCTTACCTAAAATTGAAGATTAAATGTTCATAATGAATTTCCAATTATAAAATGAAGATTTTCATTAAAATATATTTTTTTTGTCATCTCTTAAATAACATTTGTAATGTAAAATGATATCAGCAACCATTAGTGAAATCAATGAAATTGTAAAGTAATAGGGTTTAAATAATATACTAATATAAAAATGTATACTATTTAACATTAACTTGTCTGTCATCTCTCAAAACTTTCTTGGCTATCGCCATAAAGAGAATGCGAAATGCTACGACTGCATAAATAATGTTCTTTGGGTTGCAAATTACTTGGTGGAAAAAACTCGTTTTCTGAAATCATCTAAAAGCAATGATCTTACAACTACTATTTTTAAACACTACTAAAATGGAATCATGAATAAGATATCATATCATTCTAGATCTGTAAACATCATTTCATGTTAATATATACAGTTTTATAATTTAAGCCACATTTCAATAGGTATTTGTTTTTTTTTTCCTATTATAAAGGCTAAGAATTATTTAGACATATTTTATAAAGAAATACCATACCACCAAGCATTTGCTCCGTAAATTTACATGCTACAAACTTTTTGTAGGAGTAATCTTATTCAATTATGCTGGTATGTATGTTTTATTAAAGTATGTATGTATAAAAAATTACATTGAAACAGAGTATATTTTCTCTTGGCTGATTTTTAAAGTAAGTCGTTTAAAATATAATTTACCTAATAAATATTTTCTACTTAAACATATTTTATTAAAAAAGTTGGAATATGAGAAATATTTTGAGAGGGTGAAATATTTCTTTCAAAATATTTCTCTGAAATTACACTTCTAAAACTGATTTAATTCTCAAAGTACTCAAAAAGAGGAATAAACAAATTAATTAATAAACATTTTTCCGAGCCTAAATTTAATTAGGAGTGACATTTTCAGTATAATTGCAGACTTGGTTCCCTGAATGATCTTTTGCTGTAATACTGCTTTGCTGTAATGATGATACTATTCAAAAGTTATTTCGGTGGTTTTATTAATTTATGATCTTAACTCCAAACATATTAATTAGTAAGTAAATTTTATCAAGAATTCAATTCATGTTGAGATAATACAATAATTTAATAACAGTTTTATAATTAAAATCTGTGATATCATTATAAAACTTTATTTGTTTTTATTAAAAGCAAAATAATAACAAATGCTTCGTAACTTTTTAAAATATTAAATAGTTTGTTTGTACCGTTAAGGAATCAAAGTCTTTCATAAAATTAAGATACACATAATTAATTTAGATTTACAGTAGACCTTGTAAAGCACTGCACTTAAAAAAGGTATTTTTCTTAGGTTCTTCTTAAAAAAACATAAAAAAAAAATCTTCTTCATAGAATTCGGTTTATTCATTCCAGATCAAATTTAAACCTTTTATATACAACAATCCTCTTCTAAAATTACTCTTTTCTCTTAGTTTATTTAACTTTACTTTATTTTGAAGCCGGTTAAGACTCTAGCATTTACATGAACCCCACGTGGGGGATCAAGATAAACACTTTAACTTAATACTGTTTCACTGTGGAAGCTAATTTCAGAAGGGCGGCAGAAGGCCACGGCACTCCTACTTATAACTTTTGGACCGTGACGACACACGTCGATCACAACCAATTTGGGTTCGAGATTATAGTTTGCAGTCATTGACAGGAACGTTTCCTAATCTGGATATTTCCAGTTACAAATAGATCTCAACGTCTTTATTAACCGGCTTCATTTATTTGATTTTTAAATTGCTAATTTTGGAATGACAATTTTTTTTATTAAATTAATTAATCTAAATTGGTACAAATTTCCTCCCTTCGAGAAAAAAAAATTGGCATTCTTATTTTAAATCAGAAGAACAAAACATAATAAATATTATTAAATTAACATTCAATTCTTCAAATAACAATGAAATAAAAAAATTATAGTCCATCCTTCACAGAATCAAGCATAACAAAATATTCCTTATCAGCTGCGACAGCTCATCTTCCAGTGGAACGATTGTAGAAGCCCACAAAAGTAAAAGCGGAAGTCCATTCAAAGGTCAAGAATGCGTGCATCCTTTGCTCCCCAAACCGCCTGTCGCACCGTGCCGGGTTGCAATATCTTGGCTGTCCGTCTGTCTGTCCTCCATACAACTCGAGCAATATGTAACACCATTAAAATTTATTAGCTAAATTATAATAAAGTATGAAATTATTCTCCCTATGTAGTGTGGAATACCCGAGTGAGTGAGAGTGAAACAGTGAGAAGTGTGAAAAGTAATGTGAGAATGTGTAAGTCGTGCGCGCAAGTAAGTATTTGTGAGAATCTGTGTGAGTCATTGTGTTTGTAGTGAGAGTGAGTCAAGTGAGTTTGGATATCCACATACAAAGGTAACACTTTCTTTAACTGTATTACATTTTACGAAAAATCTTTATCATGACATCCAGACGTACGATAAAAATAAAACATTTTACATTTTACAAATTAAATACCTTTATATTGCAATTTTATACCACAGAAATACAAATTAAAGCAGTTCTTTCCATGAGAGTACATACTGAAATACTAAATAAAACCTTCTTTTTTACAGTCAGGTTAATTTCTTGTAACCTTGAACTTTAAACAAAAATAATACAAACATAGCGGTTATACTCATGCTTATTTTGTATTAATTGTGTCCACACGTGGTCAATTTTGTATTTGGTTCAGTCTGACCACAATATCTGAACATAGTACCGTCAAGCCTGTGTACTAAAAGATTATATTATGATTTTTTTTTTTTACCTTCATATATTGATCATTATTATTTCAAAAAAAATGCAAAAGTGGTTTTGCTTTTCTCATACCACACATTTCTTTATTACCTGGAACATAGCATGGTTAAATGCATACTAATTGTATACTAATACTAATTAATTATTTTGTTTCGCATAAAAATTAACATCAGTTTTAATTTCACCTGAAAATCACAAAGAAATGATATTACATACAGTCAAATACAAAAAATATTACACTAAATATATTTACAACTTAAGATTAACAGTTTTCAAAGTCATTTTGATCTATGTGTGAGGAAATAGGGAATATAATTCCATTGATTACTCTCCTTTCTTAATTCTTCACACCTAAAACAATCAAATACAAGAGCACCTAAAACTAAATATTTACATAAATTCAATTACTTTTACTTATACCTAGAATGTCCTCTCATTCATTTTGTTTACTCTCACCTTTTTTATTTCTTCAATTTTAACTGTGAAATATGACACCTTCTTACCACATTCAAGTCGCTTAACTTCTGGACCAAACAGCTAACATCGGTTATGAAATAAATTACCTTGTATGGTCCATCATACCTCAAAGCCATTTTCTGCATAAACTTTTTACTTTTGTCACTCAAGCTGTAGGTTTTTACAAACACTATACTTCCTTTTTTGAATGGATGGGTCGAGTTTTTCTCATTATACAGTTCTCTTGAGCGATTTTTATGGATTGACTTTTTTAAATTGTTTACAACCCTGGAAAGTTTATCAGAAATGTCCCTGGAAACAACTTTATTATTCATAAGCTCATTTAAATTCCACAAATTAGTTAAAACTAGGTTTGGTTTTCTCTGGAACATAACTTCAAAAGGTGAGCAGTTTATTGATTCATTTACAGCTGAATTCATAGCAATTTGTATGTCACACAACTTAGTGTCCCAACATGCATGATTTTCATGAAAATAAATTTGAAATATTGATTTCAAATTTCTCAAATAACGTTCAGATTTATTACTCCTTGGGACATATGGTGTTATTGTTTTGTGTACAACACCATTATTAAATAAAAAGTTCTTAAATTGTGCACTAGTGAAATACTTAGCATTGTCAGTCACTACTTCTTTACACAAGGAAAAATTCTTAAAAACAACATTTTCAAGTGATTTAATTATATTGAAAGACGTAGCTTCACGAATTGGAACAATCCAGACATACTTACTGAAATCATCAACTATGATTAGTATGTTCTTATTCATAAACTTTCCTCTAGTGAGAGGGCCAAACACATCAATATAAAGTTTGTCCATTACATTTTCTGAGTAACTAGAAATTAAAGGTCCGTTATAAATTCTAAGAGCAGGCTTACCTTTATAACAGAGGTCACATTCTTTTACCTTTTGTTTGATTTCATTGATTAAATTCGGTCTGTAGAAATACTGAGTTACACGTTGAACAGTTTTATAAATTCCCATATGACTTGCAGTTAAAGAATTGTGAAAATACTTAAAAACCATGTCCACTAGATCCTTTGGTAAATATATTTTTGGAGTGCTATTATTACTCTTCTTGTACATCAAAACACCTTTGTTAAGATAAAAACACAACTGATTTTCATCCTTTTTAACACTGTCTATAATAGCAGCTATTTCCTCATCATTTTGCTGGTGAAATTTAAAATCACTGAAAGCTACTGGGAAGTTATTAATTGAGTTTATACTCTCAATTAAAGCAAGTTCTTTGTTTTGACACACGCGGGATTTGTTGTATTTACACTCAATAGGCTTTTTTGTATTTACAATGTTACTCAACTGAATTTGTTCTGACTCATTTACTGTGGCAAAAATTCTTGATAAATAATCGGCAACCTTATTATCACTTCCCTTAACATGTTCAATAGTGAAAGAAAGGCTTAAAATAACTTCACACCAACGCCCAATTTTACCAAGTTTTCTAAAATTAGACAATACCCACGCAAGTGCACTGTTATCAGTTTTAAGTATGAATGGCTGTACCTCTAAGTAAGATCTGAATTTATTTATGGAACAAACAATTGATAAAGCTTCTTTTTCATACACAGATAAACATTTTTCTGCTTCATTGAATTTCCTTGAGTAAAATGCAACTGGCTTTAAATTATTATCTACATTTTGCATTAAACAGCTGCCACAAGCTCTATCACTAGCATCACAATTTAAAACAAATGGTTTACTGTAATCAGGAACAGCTAATACAGGAGGGTTCATAATACAGTCTTTTAGTTTAACAAAACTAGCTTGACATTCTTCATCCCACACAAACTTTTTGTTTTTCTTACGTAACTCATTTAAAGGACTTGCAATGTCTGAAAAGTTACGAATGAAATGTGAAAAGTATGATACCATCCCGATAAATCTAGCAACTTCCTTGGCATCCTTTGGAACCGGACAGTTCTTAATAGCTTGTGTTCGGTCTGGGTCAATGCAGATATTGTCTTCTGATATTAAATAACCCAAATACTTAATTTCCTTAAACACAAACTTTGCCTTTTGAGGATTAACCGTCAAATTGTGTTTACTAAGCCTTGATATAACTTCTCTTAAGTCTTTAATATGTTGTTCATAGCTTTTAGAAAACACAATTAAGTCATCTACAAAGTTAATTACACATTTAAATTTTATGTCATCAAAAACTTTGTTTAAGTATGAACTCAATACACCGGAACCAAGATGTAAACCATAAGGAATACGGTTCCACTCATAACTCGAAAAAGGTGTGGTAAATGCTGTTATGTGTTTACTTTTCTCGCTTAGCTTAATTTGGTGAAAGCTATTGCAGAGATCTAAGACGGTAAAATATTTACAGCCTTGCAAATACTGACACACTTGATTACAGTCTCCTATTGGGTAATTAACTTGTTCAATTTTTTTGTTTAATTGACTGTAGTTAATTACAAGCCTAAACTTATCTGAATTCGGTTTCTTGACAAGGAATGTAGGGCTGGCATATGCGGATAAAGACGGTCTAATTATATTTTGTGCTAATAAATCATCAATAATGTCCTTCATAGCTGACATTCTCGGGGGAGACATTGGATAAGTTTTGAGACACACTGGAGTCGGATCCTTTAATTTTAAATCTATTTCATAGTCAATAGCGGCTCCTATCTTATCAGTAAACACCTTAGGGAATTCTTCTATCAGCCTAATTACATCATTTGTCGCTTTGTGCAGACCTACTTGAACGTTTTGATTCACATTGCATACAAAGCTACTTACATTACATTCAAATTCAATTTTATTCTCTGGGTCAAACTTGAAGCTACAACAATCATTATTTAAATCTATTAACATTCCTGATTTTTTTATAAAATCACTTCCTAGTATGACATTCCAAGATAAACATTTTGCAATGTGAAACTTAACGTACCAAGTATATCTGTAAATCTTTATCTTTAATTTACAATACCCAAGAATTTTCACACTAGTATTATTTGCTGATTTACAAGCTACATTTGACTCATATATTTCCTTCACTAATTTCTTTGACTTTAAATTGTGTAACATTTCTTCACTTATTAAATTCACAGAGCTACCAGTATCTACTAACCCTTTCTCTAAACAATTCTTAGAAAAATCAATTTTCAATGTGGGTAACCCATTAGCACAATTTGTTTCAACCTTGAGATTTAACCAATTTTCATTGTTTACAACCAGTGTATTTTCCGACTTTTTTATCTCCTTTTTAAACTTGCGCCTTTCTTTAAGCCTCAGAAAACGATTGATTTTAGTGTTGTTGCTACTATTTTTACTCCGGGGTGAGACCCTGCCTAACCGGTTTGGCGAATCACCCCTCATCACGCGTTTTTTGACTCATTAAATTTTGAAGAACGGTTTTGAAAACTTTGATTTGGGACGCGTGATTGAGTGCTAATGCGTTGCCTACACTGACTAGCAATATGTCCTATTTTATTACAATTAAAACATTTCCTCGGTGAATATGTATGCTGGATTGAAGCTACCTTATTTGGTCTTATGATACCCCTACGAGAATCCTCATATGCAACATTTTGTTCATGAACACACAACAATTCCAACTCTTCAAAATTAACTGGCTCTTTTGTTAAAGCAAGACGACATCTGGTTACTTGATTTAAACCCATTACAATGAATTTTACGAGCTCATTCTCTGAATACAAACAATTCAACAATTTTGCATTTTCCTTAACAGAAATTATATAGCAATTTAAAGGTTCGTTTTGCTTTTGGGGCCTATTTACCAGGTCTCGCTTCAAATTTTCCCTCAACCCTAGTGGTACAAAATAACTCAGTAGCAAAATATGTACTTCTTTAAGAGATTTCCCTGATTGTTTACATTCAACAAGTTTATTATACAAAGGACCACTTGTGTACCCTAAAACTAAATCTAAAATTTGAGAGTCTGGGAGGTGAGTTTCTTTATCCAATTTTAAAATTACTTTGATGAAATCCAAAAGTTCATTTACATTTAGACCATTAGTTGACTTTAAATTTCTCAAATGTTTTTCAATGGGGTTTGACAGTTTGGCAAACATGTTTAGCTCACTACTTTGTGATGCTTTTGAAATTACTGAAGTATTTAATTTAGACCTCAAATTTACGTCAACTTCATCTTCCTCATCATAGGATTCATTTAGTTTACGTTCAATGCCGCTTTCCAAGTCTTTATCTACCTCAACCTTATCTAGGTCAGATTCACACTCTGTAATGCGAAGTTTAATCTCTTCCAATTTAGTTTTGACATCTTCGCTCAATTTAAAATTAGACAAAATATTAATTCTTAGCAAATAATGGTTGACCTTTGTTTTGCATTTAAGAAAATCAACAACTCTTTTTTCTTTAATGCAATCTTGTGTTTTTAACTTTAAAGCTTCGACAGCAACCTTAATCGAATTAATTTCATCAGCAACAACCAAAGTTTTACTTAGATTGTGGGCACTAGGCTCAATATTTAGTTTTAACACTGAACGTAATTGTTTTCTTAAGTCGTTAACAGTTGTAGTTGAATCAACTTTAACACCTCTAACTGTGAGTTCGTAAACCAGTTCATTTTTTAACAGTAAGTCTACATGAGAACCCATTTTGCTTTGGCCTAATTTATAAAATCACTTGCTAATAATTAATCACACATCTAATGACTTCAGACATGAAGCAACAAGTATATACCAGCAGAGTGGCGCATTTTATGTGTACCGTTAAGGAATCAAAGTCTTTCATAAAATTAAGATACACATAATTAATTTAGATTTACAGTAGACCTTGTAAAGCACTGCACTTAAAAAAGGTATTTTTCTTAGGTTCTTCTTAAAAAAACATAAAAAAAAAATCTTCTTCATAGAATTCGGTTTATTCATTCCAGATCAAATTTAAACCTTTTATATACAACAATCCTCTTCTAAAATTACTCTTTTCTCTTAGTTTATTTAACTTTACTTTATTTTGAAGCCGGTTAAGACTCTAGCATTTACATGAACCCCACGTGGGGGATCAAGATAAACACTTTAACTTAATACTGTTTCACTGTGGAAGCTAATTTCAGAAGGGCGGCAGAAGGCCACGGCACTCCTACTTATAACTTTTGGACCGTGACGACACACGTCGATCACAACCAATTTGGGTTCGAGATTATAGTTTGCAGTCATTGACAGGAACGTTTCCTAATCTGGATATTTCCAGTTACAAATAGATCTCAACGTCTTTATTAACCGGCTTCATTTATTTGATTTTTAAATTGCTAATTTTGGAATGACAATTTTTTTTATTAAATTAATTAATCTAAATTGGTACATGTTTTTGAAATAAAATTGTTGAAACGTTGTTTTGTAACTATATAATCTACCTGGAAAATTCTAAAAATTAAATCTCACTTACTGTTAAATTGTTTAAAAACTTCTTCGAATATTAGAAAATATTTATTTATCTATTATACCATATGGCTATATGTATTTTTAATTTTTTCATTAAAGAAGCCCATACGATATAAAAGCGTATTTTAGGCCGGTATTACACTATCATAGGTTTATGTAATAGATCTGTTATCATATATCTTTGATAAAAATATTACAGTGTAATAGACCAAATATTATAATAATTCACCTTAATCATATGTTTATGATCATATAAATTACTACAGGAAACCCTTTTTTTATAATTTTACAAACAATCTACCTTTTGTAATGATCAAACTATAAAATAATAAAATCAAATAAAAGGTTGTGTTATTCATTTTATCACAAAAAGTGAAAAATTCCAACAAAGTGTTATTTAGAAACAGTTATAATAATAATTTGTTTCTATCATAGTTATATTATCAAATATATGGTAGTAGATTTATGTCATAAAACTATGATAGTGTAATAATGGCCTTAGCATACATTTCTATTGCAATTAGATTTCCCCGGACTGATGTGACATAGACGTGCCGGATTGGTGTATTCATATCCCTAATGGATTTCCAACGCTCCCAGCAAGAAATCTCATTTATAATACAACTAATGCATTTCACAAATATAATAAGTGATATCGCAAAATTTTGACGGGATATTAATGATTGCGGTTTTCGAGCCTTAAAAACGCCATTAATATTTTAAGGCAAGGCAATACTGCTCTTACCTTGACATTACAGTACTATAACGTTTAAAATTTTATTTTTGTTTTTCATAATTTTAAAAATAATTCCGAATTAGTTTAACCAAATTCTCTTTCTGAATAGGCATAGTTTTTAATTTATACATAAAACACTACCTCTAGAATTTATAAACTTTTTAAAATAATTTCCACCAACGCTTTTTAATATATTATCATTATACAATACAGTTCACTATAGTATTGAAATTATACTCGTATTACAAGTTTTTATCATCTAAATTACATTTTTATTAGTATTCTTTACGCGTGTACACATACAAAATCAAATTAACGAACATCTTTAACATAATACAGGTATTGGAACAACTGTTCAATGTTTTGTATATTTTATTTTATGTTTACAATACGCACTTACAAAAACATTTTTTAAACTTCATAAAACTGCAAAAGATATGCTTTAGTAAGTATAATTATTTTTTTTCATAATTTGTATGGGAATTGGTTAAAGTATTAGTTCGTTTTGATTGTTACCTTATTTTTTTATAGAATATTGAGTGTTAATTAACAGTAGAACCTAGCTATTTTCTGACTTAAATTGGTTTATATATAAAAATCCTTCCTCAAATTACAAAAACAATTCTAAAAAAACTTGGTTCAGTTCGTAGGTACTCATAATTTTTAAAGAAAACATAGAAATAAGAAAAACAATACTACGAAAGTTCAGAAACAAAATGAATATTACTATAATAATAAGTAATTCATCTACAACGAAAAATGTTATCTTTGGTTATATTTCATATTCTAAAAGTAAAAAAAAAAACTCCTTTATGTTTTACAAAATTTCCGTTTTGTAATTGTTTTGTAATGTCGTCGTAAATGTTTTGTTTATTTGTGTTTATAATTTTGATCTTGTTTTTTCTTCTAATAATTTAATGAATATTTAAAGAATAACTATATTCAATAGTAAGATATAACAACCAAGCGGAAACATTTCAGGAAAAGTAAACTAGAAAACAAATGGTGTTAGATTAAAGTCAATTTAATATTTCCTTCCTCCTCTACTACTTGGTTACATGCTATAGACCATGTTTTTCTTCGAAAGTAATTCCACAAGGCTTCATTAGGTATAGCATTTCAATATGTATTATTATTTTATAATTTTTTTTTAGCTGGCTAGAAAATATTCAGTTATAAATTATGTTTTGTACAAATTAAAAATGTTTTAAGATTTTGTAATGGGGTTTAACATATTTTAAAGGGGGGTATAAATTAACCTTTATTTTTGTTAAATAACCTATACCAAACCTATTGAATTGTATTGAAAATAAACGTTTAAATCAACAACATAACATATTCCAATGATATTAAAACATTATCTGCGTTATAAAAGTCAGAGAAACCGTAGGTTTGAATATACATTACTCAGACTTGAATGGCATATTTTCTTAATCTTGACCATTTATCAGCAACAAATTTACATATGAACCGGTGTTTCTGTTACTTTATTACGTAGTTTGTATGTAAGGTGATAAACAGCGTTTTAGTTCACACTAGTGCTCAGATGTGTCCAAGATAATGTATACTACTCTGACCCCAACCACTTGCCTGTGGTTAGTGACACGCATTAGAATAATACTGAGAGCTACATAACAAATATATAATTTAAATTGCTTCAACAATGGTTCCAACCTCTTCTAAGCAAAATGTTATCAAAACTCTCTGATTTAGATTTTTGTATTTTTTACTATTATATAGAACCGTTCAATAAACAGTTTATCAATACTTTGAAAATTGTTCTAATCTTTAATAACAAAAAATAAGGTAACGTTATAGGAAAATAGAACTCGTTAAAATAGTCAACAATTTTTATTAGTTCATATTATAAGATAAGCTTGCTTTATATTGTATTACTCCAAATTCAGTTCTTACTCCTATTTATTTTTACACGCTATGAAAAAGAATTTGCTATCTGTTATAGTGTATGACATATTCCTAATTTAATTAGTTGAGTTATAATATTTTATTAGGGTATAAGTGAATTAAACAAGACAAACTTGAGTATATCTTGCCAATAATTATTACCATAAGATTTTATTTATGTGAGTTTCAATTTTAACTTGACACTGGCACACAGTAAAAAATATTAAGGATAGAAAGAGTGCCAAAAACAAGAAAGCGTACATAAAGCGAAGATATTAAATTTTAACTTTGTAGTTAAATTTATAAAAAAATCCTTTGAGAGGAATTAAAAAATGCGAGAGAAAGAGTTTTTAAAAGAGTAACTGTGTTTTTAAGTATGATGTTTGATTTTTAAGTTATTAATCTAATCAATTTACAAACTGTATACACAATATAAATGCTTTCATAATTAAAAACCAAAATATGTAATCCATTTTACTGAAATATTTATGTAAATTAACCAAGGTAACACTTACGAATTTTGGTTACCCACGATCACTATAATTATTGTGATCTTTATTTTGAGGTAATTGTATATTAAAACAAAAATATGTTTTACCACCCAATTGAAATTAATTTAATTAACTTTTCCGATAACAAATGTATTAAGTCTCAATTTACACACACCATAAAGTAAAATGAAAAGCAAATAGCAATATTACATGAGTCGTAGTTTTATGCGACAAAGGTAGACATTAAAGGGTTTCAAAACATTTCCGTGAAAATTCTGACTGTTCTATGCAATCAGTGATTTCTAAGACTGACAGATGGGAAATTAATGACGTTGTCAAAGGTTGGAAAAGCTCCCAAACTCTGTCATTAGATATTCAAATCCTCCATCAGTTTAAAAATCTGTAAAATTTACGCTGTTTGTATTTGTGTCCTTTGATTTTATAACAAAATACGCACTTTGAAATTACTTTACAATAGGTTTTTCATTTTACTAATTGATTTATGATTTATAATATATAAAATAATACGGATTAAAACTGCTAAACCGGAATGTAAAAAGCAGCTGGATCACCCGACGTTTTCATTCCATAGTTTAGATTAGTAAAAGCACAGATAACCTTTACAGTTCCTTTCGAGTCATGTAATAATTTAAAATTAAGGGAGTTACAGACTTGTTCTGTTAAGCACGAAGGGTGATGAGGCTACACTTAACTAAGTTAAGCGTATTGTTATAACTTCCTAATTGTTGCACCGCTGCTCAACACACTACAGCTCTAGAGTTCAGTTTCATCATAAGTGAGACAATTGTATGAACATTTTATTGAACTCGGTTGCAGATGGTACTAAAACTTTTCTTTGATAACGAAAAACATTAGCTTTACATCATTGTGTTGAATTAAAATAATTATTACATTTCCAAAATAAAAAATTAACTTAAATATTTTTAAATTTAATTTTTTTAAAGAAATATGTAAAATAATTAAAACGCATAGGTAAATTGTGAATAAAGGTTACTATAGTAGCAAGCATTGTTAAATTTTAATTTGTAAAAAAAAACAAATGGAAACAATGGAAGGTTAATAAGAAATTGTTGAATTTCAATATAGAAACAGGAACTTCGGTAAACAAAAAAAAAGAACAAAAAAGACCTCAAACGTTAAAATACATATATGCCATAAAGTAACAACAGTATACATAATTACCATGATGACAGTCACAAACAGTAAAAATTTGATAAAACCCGATGGAAAATTCACGATCTTTATGAATGGAAAATTTAAAGAACAGACTAATACAACAGTTGGTTATCCCGTTCAAAAGAGCCATAATTATATAATTTTATATAATTACATTAGCAGAGATATCCAACATATGTTACCTGTCATTAAAAGTAAATAGGCATGTTAGCCTATCTTTCAAATCTATGCAACAATTTGCATAGTAATCATAATTGAGGTTTTTGGGTGAGATTTTAAAAAAGGATAAAAAGAAGAAGAAAAGTGAAAGTTAGATACATGTATCTCAATCCTGTGAAGAAAAGTATCTGATAAAAAATGGCTCTTTATTATTTTATTATTGCGGTTTACATTGTAATCAGCCAACGGGTTGGGACCTACGAATGGTCCACGATCTCTAACCTTACCCATTATTTTTTCAATCATTATGACCTTTAAAATGATGTGTCAGTCAGTAGGGAGTTAAATAAATATTTTGAGAAGTCCTCGAAATTCCCCATTATTGAGTGACGAATGAAATTTTGGAATCCATAAAAAGTCTAGTTATTACAATGTAAAAAAAATAATTTTTTATAATGTTTTCCCTTATTTCCTTAAAAATTAGGAGAGTTGATTGATTGTTTTACACTTTTCTCTTTTGGTCACTAAGACTATTCTAGAATTTAATAAGTGGTTATTTTTGGTGGTTTAAAAGTATAAAAGGGAATGGAAATTTAGGGTACTCGGTAGAAAACATGTTATATTATTTGATTGAAGATTCCATCCTATCAAGCTTTAGAACTTGAAATTGAATAGTTAATAATTAAAATGTCTATGCATATTTAAATTAAATGGTGAACAAATCGAGGTGAAGACTGATATTATATCTATTAAAATCATCAGATACGAAGACATAGTGTCCAACTTTGATGTGAAGATGGCATTTAGGAAAAACTCTCATCACAAATATCTATAAGTATATTTCATATAAACCCTGAATTCAAAAGACATTCTATCACAAATATTACGATTAAGTCACAGATGGTGATTGATAGATCATCATAAAATCATATAGAAAGTAAAATGGTTATGATCTGTTTACTTATCGTTGTTAGTTTTAAAACCACACGATATGTTAGTATATATATATATATTTTGAAGGGTTTATCTTGACAAAAAACAAGTAAAAATTTGTTTTAACAAAAGAAGAGGTGAAGGTTTTAGCTCTGCGATATTAAACGTTCAGAACAGAACCTCAGGACAATATGCGTTTTCTATTACAGACTGTTGTTTTAAGAAAGATTCAACTTTGACCTAAAAGCTATGGTGTAGATTTCTAAAGAGCAATATGTATTACAAAGATTTCGCTCCATAATTTTTGTATAGTTTGAATAAAATAGTAAAATAAGAATTTTTTAAATCTACAAATTAAAATTGTTTTATCTTAAACTTAAATTTGCCATGTTTATTTCTAAATAAATCATTTTGGGACATTTTAGATTTATTAATTTTTTTACTCTATAACCTAAAGTTCATATGGCAATTTGGTTATTGTTTTTACTATTTGATTTATATTTTTAAATGTTAATAAACACAAAGTTTTGATATTTTAAATTTTTACATTATAAAATAATTTTTGAAATTTGTTATTAAATAAGCCATTAACATTATTCATAAGAATATTAATATAAATAAACGAGTAAAATAAGATAAATAAGATTTTTTGTGTATAAGATTATTTTGATAATCTCTTCAAGAATAGGAGCCAAGTTATACTAAACCATTTTCTCTGTTAATGTTATTTAGCGTTTTTATTATTTCTATTCCTTCCCGAACATTTTTTTTTATTAATTCATACATGATGGACTCACCATACATGATGGAATGCTTTGTTTCATGAGTATACTCTGCAATGTCATATCTTATTTACATTCTTGTCTTTATTAATCAACATTCAATCAGTTTGACAGTGTGTAACGGTGCTTTGAAGGTAAAGATCGTTTAACCGGCTAATCTGGTTAACTCACTAATTCGCCCCATACCCATGGTTGGATGGGTGGCTGTCACTCGACTTAAAATCAGAACTACTGGACTGCTACCTGTTTCTGTTAGGGACGGAACAGGCAAGACTGTTATTGGAGGAGTGCACATGAACTGATAAAAATTGGTTTAAAGTTTACTTCTTAAAATATTTTTAAACTTAAAGATTGGGTTTGTGGAAAATTAACCTGAATTATAATACATTTACAACGATGCATGACATGAAAGCGTACATGGTTTTGTCTACAGCTACCTTTCAGGAACGTTCTTCTTGTAAAAAAAAAAAAAAACTTCATTCGTCTATACTATTATTTTAAAGGTAGTAAAGAAACTAACAGAATGGATTTGTTAGAAAGTGTTAATATAATTTTAATGTTACTTAAGTCATTTTTGTTGTTCTTTCCCACTCATTGACCATTTATTTGTAAGTGCAAATCTAAACATACCTACTTTTAAGATTTTGATCTGATTTCTGGTTTGAAGTCTCCCAGAAAAGAAAAAAACACTCAAGATGTGGCAAAATAGTATTTTTATCCCATAACTATGTTCAATGTGTTGTTGGTTTAGCTTTTTTAATAATAAAATTTTAAAGCGGTCCTGTGACGTTTTGAACATGTGGTAATCATTGAACCAAAAGATCAGAACATCTTTTGATAAAAATGTACAACTACTTTCAGTTTGGTCCATGAAACTTATCTTAAAGCTGACAATATCAAAGAAGTTTTAACTTTATTTAAACAATTTTTTATTGTAAGGTTCACATTTCTAGATTCTTTGTTCATATTTGTATTGGTTTCTTTCTCTATGATCAGTTTATCGTTTTATTCACGAAAAATACATGGCGTTTGTTCTTCATGCATATGTCTTAGATAGATGAGTGTTTTTCCTACTTAAAAAAATGATAGTACTGTAATTAAAGAACTAGACATCAACGGAATTCAGTTTTATTTAAATAAGTAAGGAATTTTTCATTTAATTTGTAATAACCTTTCAGCCATACGTAGGCCACATGTCTATTAAAAACAGTTGTACATGTACTTTTCTGAAACTTCAACTGGGAAAAAATGTTGTAATTATAGTTATATTTAATTTTGCTCTTTTGAGTGAAGATTATATTTGTAACCAAATCAAAAATTACACTTTACAGTATAAAATAATAGCGTTCTAAAGAAAAGAAAAAATATTACCATCCCCTTCTTCACTACTTTTCATGGAATTATTTTAAAATGTTCTAATTTAGGACTTGATTTTTTAACATATATTTTGTTAACCAATGCTGCATGACAATAAAGAAAATTAAAAAGTTTTGCTCTATAATTCCCAAAAACAGGATTTTTTTAAAATGTAATTGATTCTTAAGCAGTACATTTCAATTTAATTTTTAACACCAATGAAATTTCTTCAATACAGCACCTTCAAGTTTGTTTTTAGGCCACAATTTGTTTTTGTAATACCAATAATAAATTATAGTTTGCACCAGAAGTTTATTAAGGTAACTACTCTGACTTGCTAACCCATTTCAAAGCCAACGATGACACAGCGCTTGGTCAGTTTCTGTCACACTCGGGCGGAGGCTCAGATAAGCATCAGCTGCTATTCACTATTCAGTGTTTGCTTATTCTGCTATCTCCTCTGACAGTCTGTCGGCTGTGACAGCACAAGTTTTGCAGCAGTCCGACTAGTTTGCGCGCTACGGACCTTCTCTTATTTATTTTATTTTCGGACGTTTTTCATTTTGTTGATATGTTAATTTAAATATGTCGTTTTTTTCTTGGTATGCTATATAAGGTTTTTCTTTTAAACAATACACGTTTTATTTTCATAGTTTTAGCTACATTTTAAGCTTTGTCTCTTAATGCTAATATTATAATAATTAAATTCTGTATTAATTATGATTGTGACAAGATTTCAAGTATTTAGATACTTTCTGTGATATACAATAAAATATAAGATCACAAATTCATAAATAAACAATTAAACTCATCTATAAGACTTAGTAAATATAAAACTGGTGAGTATCATACCAATTCAAAATAACACGGAATGCACTTCAACTTTTCTATCTTTGTTAAACTATGAATATTAATGTATCGAGGTATATTGTTCATACATGCATAATATAAAACAATCGAAAGGTAGCCTTGAAAAGCATTCTCTTTTTGTTTCATAGAATTTATTTATACAATATTAGCAACAAAAAAGTTTACATGCAATAGAAACAGATACACAAGTATACTAACCAAAGTGAAGTGAAAATATCAAGTTGAACAGAGATGAGATTTTCATGTACATGCTTGTTAAATACACGTCATTATTCCAACTATGAAGTTATTATTAATGTCACAGTTTTGATACATCTTGCTGCTCCCACATAGAATTTCTTAGTATTAGTAACTTATTATTTTACATGACAGTGAAATGTCTTTAGAAAAGACTCACAAAGTACCTCTACCCATCTAACAAATATATCTATTTTCTATATTCTTGGCGTTTCATTTATATTTTAATATGTAATATATTTATACATAAAGTTTTATCAGTGACTCCTTACATCTAGTCCTAAAGAACAATTCTTCTTGTATAATTCAGTTAAAATTCAATATTTTTCAGCTTAATGTTTACCTTTGTTAACTGTTAAAAAGTTAACTTTTAGTAATCAGTTAGTGGCCTCCATACAATTAAAATTTAGTGTCAAAATATGTTTAATAATACTTTATGTATAAACAAAAATTAGCCAATGTTTTTTTTTTTTTACAAAATTACTTAATTTTGTATCTTGCAGTGTTTATAAAAGTAATTTTCTATATGAGAAAAATGCTTTTTAAAAGTAATTTTCAATGTACAGTTTCCGTTTGCAGGAGAATAACGTTGGGGCGATTTGTTTGAAAACTAGTTCGAATAAGAATAAACAATCTTATATGTGAATGGCTTGTCTCTTACAGGTTTGCCTGTTTAAATGGTTTAAGACCTTATTTTACAAAGAAACAAAGTAAAATGTTTGTTGTTTTATGACTTTAATGTACCTTTATACATTGTAATCAACACAATTTAACTACTATCTGACACACTTTGCGTGACTATTTGTTTACTGATCCCCTATTTGAGAGTAAGGAAAGTTAGAATGATGGAGTTACCCTCCATCAAAAAAAGTAATATATTTTAAAAGGAAAAAGTAATATATTTTCTACGTTTTAGTTTATTAACTGTGTGATTGGAAATGATTTTCAACGGGTTACACGCAAAAGGGAATTCTAAAATCAAAGGGGTTAATAAGAAAATGCAAATACGCGGGGCCTTTTTTCTTTTTTAGTTGCTTTGCCCCGTCCACATATACTATTGATCTGTGCGTGGATCGTATTAGACAAAGAAAGGGGTGAGCATCTACTGTACAAGGTCAATGGTATTGATAAAAGTCACTGGCAGAATGCGATTCTAACCCACGACATCGCTGCCATGGTCCCGAAGTCCGGCGCGCTAACCACTAAGCCAGTGAACTCACCAAGCTTATTAATATATTATTAATACTATATTACTTATTAATAATATATACATAGCCTGCATTTCACTTGATACAATGAATATATTCCTTAATCCTTTATAATTATTCGAAACGATGTTCAAAAATGTTTAATTAACTTAATTATTGACTTTTTTAATTATAAAGATGGTTTGAAAAATAAAGTGTAATGTATAAATATATGTATCAACAATAGAAGACAAAATATATTAAATGGGATTAAAATATTTTATGAATAGAAGTTACATTGTATTTCAGCTTTCATAATAATATTTTTGTATCAATTATAAGGTAAAAAACAACTTTCACAAGTCGTATCAATCAGCAAAATATACATAAAAAACTTATAGTACTTTATTTGATGGTTTATATTAAGTATTAGGTAATAAATATTATTGAGATTTCAATAATAAAACAATTGAGGTAAAATACTTTAAGGCCATTGCATTATTTTTTTGCTTTATGTTTAAAATAAAAGTTATAATTCTTGCTATAATATTGTTATAATATTCATAATAATTATTAATAATATTGTATTGATTATATATTCTTTTGAACATGTTAAAAATATAAAATAAAAATCATTGAAATAATAAAGTTTTAATATAAAATAATAAAAGTTTTGTAATCAAGTGTAATCATAATGCCTTGTTTTATAATATTATCACGCAATTGTTCTGGGAATCTAAGATACTTCATTTTGTCAAGAGTTAATTAAGGTTGCTTTGTGAAGATGATCTTATCCTCTCTACATAATTATAATGAAATATAATCTACTACGCAATTTATTTCGTTGGAACCTTCTCATGCCTTATTGTTACTAGGTAGTGTTTAATATGTAATAACTACTTCCATTTTTTAAGGTATTCAATCGTTTTTAAATTATTATTTTACATGTAATTGGTATTATTAAAAAATGAGTTTACATTACTTATTAATAATATATACAAGATACTCTTTACAAGATATGATACATTTAAAGAAATAACAAGTTATAGGAGATATAAGTTTGAATTTATGCTTTTAATATTAAAGATGGCCTAATATTTAAAAAAAAATGATGTTACAAGATAATTAAAAACATTTTTTTATGTTTAACAAAGACACAAATGTCTAAGATTAAATTGGTCAATAAGAAAAGTCCGATGTATGTCGATCAAATCAGGTTAAAAATAGAACAAACGTGTCTGTTCTTGTAGCCACGCACTCGTTAAAGACTTAAAATCCAAATGAATAATTATAATATAGACTTATAAATTTTCATACAATTTTTTTATTTAATTTATAAGTTTTAATTAGGTAACATTATAAAAGGAGATTACAGATTTTATATGTTTTCTTACGAAAAAATATTATTTTATTTATTTTACTACTTTGATTATTTACAAATAAAGTTAGGAAAAGCAATATAAATACTTTTAATTTATTTATTGAATTTTACAATGCAACATTACAGTCATAAAAGACCACTTACAAGATAGCATTAATATTTTATAATTATATATATAAAACCATAACAATTTATAGATAATTTTTTTACATTTAAGTTTAAGTTTGCAAAGGAACAGGTAATTAAGCAATTGTTGAAACATAGTGTTCATAGTAGACTTTTGGATGAGGTAATATCATGCGCAGTAAGTTAAATCCGTTAGGGTACATTTGAAGTTGTTAAAAAAATCTTTCATTTGGCTCTTAAAAAGCATATTATTTTAATTAAGTCCAAACGGAATCAATTGTTGTAAAAGGTAGGCCTATACTGAAAATTTAAGTTGCAACTGTATGTTCTACAATCACACTGGAAATTTTAAATGTTTCAGTGTAAAATGAATCGAGCTATTTAAAAACATAACTGTTAAATTGGTGTTGAAAATATTCCTCTGTTTAAACTTTCAATTCGTTATAACTAATTTTAAATTAAAATCTCCTATTAATCCAATAAATTTACTAGATTATTAAAGTTATGTATTAAATTATCGATTGTTTCATTTATTAGATTGTTTAAAGTCATTATTTGAAATAAGTTTTATTGCACTCAAAAAAGAAGAACTTTTTAAAATTAAAAGTTTTAATTCGTCATTAACTCAAAGAAATATACATTTACTGTCGTAAATGGAACTATTTGATATTCAAGAAGAAGTTTAGGGTCATTATATGATCACATAGTCGATAGGATGTTAATTTTGTTATTAAATACATGCAGGTGGTATTTTTCTAATTAAATGAAGTCAAAATACAAGATTTATAATGATTTGAAATTTGTATTTAACTCTTTATATATACTCCTATTTCACCATCTTACCTTTAAATAGTGTCATATTTGTTATTAATTAATCTCCAAAAGTGAGCTCTTGCGAAGAAATAAAACTACTATTCAGTCTAAATTAACTTTAAATTAAATAACTATTAGTCTAAAAATAGGCTGTTTCAAATATTTTTTGTATTGAACAAGAATAATCATCAAAATTGGCTACAATTGGAATATGATAGACGAATTAAAAATTATGTAAAAAAATGCACGAATAATTTTAATTTTAATTTTGTTAACTATATGTGGTCAGAAGTTTTTCATTGCGATGCAGAACTGAAGTGGATGTTCACTTCATGTCGGAGCTAGTTCTTAGCGTAGTAGGACCACTACTCTTTGTAAGAATTTCTTGGTGCGAAACAAAATAATGAATTTCCTTTAAGCCTCTTGCTACGGCCATACGCATGACCTACTTGTAGAATTTCTTCCGTAAATCTTAATTAGATTGCAAAAAGGTTTGAATTATATACTAAACGTTAATTGGCTATTTTTAGGTAAGGAAATTTGCTACACATTATTAACCTAAAATGTATTGTAATCTGGTAAGTTGTAATAGATAGGCTACTTAAATATTATTTACTTACATACTTTATACAATACTAGGTTTTTCCCGCGGCTTCTCTCGCGCTACTCACAGTCAGGTTTAGCTCGTTCGCTACGCTCACTCGCCGTCACGATCGCCGACAGTCATGTTTAGCTCGATCCCGTACTCCTCACTGTCACGCTCACTTTATGTGTAAAAAATCACTTGAATACCTAAAATATAAAAAAAACTATTTAATTTGTTTCTTAGTAACCAATAACAAAAATAAAATAGATTTTCATATATTTTATAAACTTTTTTTATAATCTTTTTAAAAAAGTTTTTTTTTATTAAAATTATCCCATATTACTTCTGATGCCTCCCAAAAAAGTGTACAAAGTTTCATGATGATTCGTAGAGTAGTTTCTGCGTGAAAGCGTAACAAACATCCACGCTTTCACATGTACAATATTAGTAAGGATAAAAGTAGTTATGCCTACATCATCGCTTTTCATTAAAAATACAATTTAGATTAAGAAATTTTCCTCTTACTTAAATCAAATTATTTTCCACCAGAACAATAATAATAATAAATGTGTATCAGTTTTTTAACTGAAAAGAGGCTGAAATATAGCCTCAAATAACAAAAGATCTTAGTGACTCTAAATACATCTAAATAACACGTGTAACAATGCTAATACAAGAAAACAAAACTTCTAATTGAACAATTAATGAATGTGATTACATTTTCAAAAACACAAAACAACTATTTGACATGTTTTATCATTCATTTAAGCAATTTAAGGTTGAATGAAATTGGAATCTTGTTTATAAATTGTTATTATAATATAATTTCAATTATTTATTATATAAGAAATAACTTGGAAATTTGTATAGTAGTTATATGTGCTTTTAAGGACTAAAGTACAACTTTTTATCCCTTAGGGAGAAAAATTACTTTAGTCCCTTTATGCACACATTTTTCCTCCACCTACATGAATAAAATTTATGACTATAATAATAGGCCTACTGTATATAATTTAACTTTACCTTCATATGAGCCCTGGATCCGTCAAGTTAGATCAGTCACATCAACGTAAAATATACACAAGGTAGGCTGTATCACTTTTATACAACACACAAAAGCAGAATTTAGGCGTAATCAAAGCTCTTACACTTAAGTTTTGGACTTCTTAGGTTAATAGCCTATCCAAACGATATGTAAACAAATGCGTATACTGCTGACAAAATGGCTTATGCTACAGCTGCTATTAGTAAACAAATAGTACAAGTCACATCTGCCTGCGACCCATGCACTTTTTAATCTCTCTTTTAATGTTACTCTTATGTAACTTACTTTAACCCCGTGGTACAAAAAATTGGAGTTGTCCCTGGGTAGAAAAATTAAGTATTCAAGTCACATGGGGTAGAAACTAGTACTTTAGTACTCTATTCAAAGAACTAAAGTACAGACAGCTTTATATAGTAGTTGGAGAAAATAATTCTCTGCATCATTTACAAGACGTTTAGTGTATTTTAACACTGAGGCCATAAAAAAATTAAAAGTAAACTACAAAAGTATAATTAAGAGATAAAATTAAGGGATTAAAATGTTTTGCTGTAGTTATCAATTATTAATAATACATTACAACAATTCTTCCCTTTCCATAACTTTTATAAAGCACCAAAAGTATTGTACATTTTTACATTATTTGTTAGCATTTTTATGTATACCATATATCATTCATTTTTATTTTATTTCAAAATAATTGAATAAGTTTAATAGTTGGACCGTTTCTGTTCAATATAGTGTAAGGAGGGTACAAATAACATGATTAATATTGTCAAAACTTGTATTAGAAGCCAATAAAGTGGCTTATTGAGTTGAAAACCAAGTCGGTTCTTTAACTTTCCTTGTATTTTGCTGGTTTTGGCAGAACTTTAATAACTAGCAAACCACAAAATTTTAAGTTAGTAAATTGGAATCCTCTTTAATGGGTAATGGGTATATTTTTACAAAGTTTTTGTACTACTTTTTTGATACAACTTTGAAGTAAACATTACATATTAATTAGGATTAAATAAAATTATTAAGATTATTGTGATAAGTTATTCACTAGTAAGTATAATTTTAAGGTCTTTGTTAAAATTTTATTTTAACTCTATTTAATATGTCAAATTTAAAGCAATTAAGTTGAATTTACATTAAATATTACATCTAAAATTAATTGCTTTTGGTTAAAAATCTTTTTGTGCAATACAATTTATAATAATAGTTGATTCCGCAACACTGAACCATTCATTGATTGTTCCTTTTATGTAGTGAGCATAAGTGTTGGTTTGCAAAATCCAAAAGAAACAATAAGAAATTTTGCTCAAATATGAAGACAAATTTTTACATAATCAATATTAAATACAGCTACAACCACGAAGTACAAAGTCATTTTGGATATTTCTGGACCAGTTTTTCTTATCTTTGGTTTTACATTACTTGGCGTCCTCAATTATAAATCCACTCACGGTGTCCGTTACGTTTCTGGTTCGGCTTTTAACTCGATTCATTTAAGGTTCCGATATTCAATTATTGAGTAATTTGTCGCACACCCAATCGGACCGCCATCTGATGCCCGATGTAAATTGGAGGTCTCTCGACCACCTGGTGCCATCACTATGTGGCTTACACCGCTCGACTATCTTTTACTACAGTTCTGTGTAAAAAATTAAACTAAGTCAATTACAACAATGACTTATGGATCAAATCTCTAAATAATATGTTAGAAATTTATGGTTTTATTGCAATTAGAAAACTTACTTTTGAAGAGCTATCACTTTTTCATCTTACTTTGCCTAAGACAATGTATATAAATGTTAATTCAAAATATGGACGTATGGACGTAAAGTACATTTAGAAAGCTCCTTGTGAAAAATAAACACCTTCAGAATTTTTTTAATCCATCTTATTGCATACTCCGAACAAAATCCTCAGTTTCCATTATGCTGGATAGAACTTCATCTTTCGAAAAACAAACACATTTATTTTTAACAAACAACAAAAACTGTTAACAGTTGTTTTGTTAGTTATTGTTAACAAACAAACTAAAACTGTTTAACTCTTTTACTTTGATCCTAATAGGTGAAAGAGTTGTTTGCATAATCCGTGCTAAGTTGAAAGTGCTACTCCTGATAAAAGAGTACAGTCGTGTGCAAGACTATCTTAGGGACAATGTGTGCTAGGCAACCTACATTTTAGTTTTAAGTTTATTTGAATGCCATGTTTTGAGTGATTTTATTTTTTATTGAATCTATTTTACAATTGTAGCTAAATGGGACCAACTCTCGACTAACTAATGGTAGTGAATAGTCCTATGAAAATAAATTATATAATTTGATTATATAACTTGATTTGATTAATTGATAAATACTTTTTGGCTGTATCAATATGAGCGTTGAACATATCAAATGAAGCGGGGAAATAAGAAAGGGAAATAAGCTCACATTAAAGATATTCCTATGCGGATTAATGTCGACCCTCGAAATGCTGGTTTTGAAATCCACATTTAATCAGTCAAATTGACGTTCAACATTTATATCACATATTGGACCACTCATCTAAATAACGACGATCGTATTCAGGGAACATTAAAAACTTCTGCAAACCCTATATTTTTTATATTATACCTCAGTGATTTGTATTTGTATATGTTTTTAAAAGTTTTTTTGGGGTAATTGAGGATTAATCTCGTATTTTTATTAAGTTATATCGTCCATGAATATTTTTTTATTTTTATAATTTAAAGATTTATTTTATACAAAATTTTATATTAATTTAAAAGTTTTTTAGTTAAATAACACACTGAATAGTCTTTCAGAATATTGATTATTACAATTAATATTATAAATCATTAAAATGATTTCTATCAATTTAAATTTGAATAATACGTTACAGAGTGAAGCATAATTTGAAAAGGAGATATTTAGATCTTTCTGCGTAATTCAGGAAATCAAAGTTGTACTTGATAATATTCATGTAATATCTTTGCTCATATCAATATTTTTTCAATATAAAGTAAAATAATCACTATACTTAATAGGGGAAAAAATGTTGTTTGGTAAAATGTTGAATAAACTTTAACTAGATGGAAAAACAACAAAACAGGTGTGTGGTATTATTTTTAATGTGTACATTAATGAAGAAAATGCGTTTCAAAACTAATTTCCAGTGTGGTTTTAAAAGATTGCAAGATTAAAGTAAAGATTTACTTAAGGGATTTACTTAATTGCAAGATACACTTAAAGTAAATTCCTAGCGAAACAAATTCAGAAATTTGCGGGTAAAATTGTAAGAGGAAATGTTTTGAGTTGAAAATAAACTAAGTTTTTCCTTGAACTTAGCACGTGAAGTAGAGTTGGGAAAGTAAACTTAGTGTAGTACTTCTTGAGTGTTTTCTTATTGGTAGTTATAATCTGAAAGCAAATATTTAAACAGGTACTGTATTAATGTTTACAAAATAACTTTTTTTATAGAATTGCAATAGTGAATTGCGTGCTTAAGAGTTTAATATACTTAAACGAAATGTACTACAAACTTCAGGGTATAATATTTTGATTTATTATAATCAAATATTACTAATATTAAATTTAATACTCATAAGTCACTTTTAATTATAATTTCCCAATAACTATATAATTAAGTAACATTTTAAACCTATTAAAAATATTGAAAAATACTTGATACTAAAAACAATGACAATAAAAATGTCTATGTCTCTCTCAAACGGATGGGTCTCAAACATTTCTTATTAACTGCATGAATATAATGTATTCTAAAAAACTAAATACAAACAAATAAATTATTTTACTTATTTATTTATTTATTTGTAAATATACATGTACAAGTAAAATTAACAAAAAACAATCACATTAAACGAGTACATTATAGTGAACGAGTTAGGAATATTTCTGTAAATAATAGTTTTTTACGTTTTTTATTTTATAAAAAATAATGCAGTAATCATTTCCATTATTCGTCGTATAATACAAACTATAGGTCTATATTAAGAGAAAGGTATCCAGGAAAGAATTTCAAATTTTTTTTACTCTGAGATCTTTCTACTAAGATGTGTTGAAAATCCCTCAGTTGGCGATGGAAACTGATAAGTTTTACTTTATAATATAACCTATCAAACAGAATACGAATTTGTACTAAATTCAATTAATTAACATTAAGAAATATGTGATTTTTTAACATTGCTTAAATAGTGTGGGATAAAATCTTAATGACAATCAGAGTCGCTAGAGTCTCCAGGATCTTATCACAGTCAGAGAGTCGAGAGAAATTTCCCCTGACACGTAATTTAGCAGGAAAACAGGATTTAATCTTTCCGTATTTTCTCACCATTTCAAATGCATTTTTAAGATACCTTACTCGACCGAAAAAATCTATAATAAATAAAGTGTATTAGATTTACTATGAATAACAAATACTAATCTAAATAATATTTTGTTTGATATTTAACTTATATAAAAAATAATATTTTTACATGTAATGTTTCGTATGATGGCTTGCTCCGCTTTATGATGCCACACAACGTATTCTTGGTGAGGTACGCCGTCATGATGACCAGATCTCCTGAGATGGACCAGCTTCGTATGAATCAGTTGATGTTCCGGGACGGCGGTAGGATAAGGAACTACGGACTCGAGGTTAGGTCATTAATAGAGGATCGTCACAGTCAAAATCAAGATGAAGACTACGGATAAATATCTAAGGGTTGTTGGGTCTCTCAGCAGGTTGGCGGGGAGTGACAGAGAACCATGATCGAGCAAGATATTAGTGTTCATGTTCACGGTAAATGCCACTCATGTGTGAGGCATGGCTCTGGATGATTGTCATAGGATAACAAAGTACAACAAGATAGAACTAGCCGTGGAGCGTAAGAATCAATGTCTTTCATAATTAAGCTACGCATAATTAATTTAGATTTACTATAGAAATTGTTAACAACTGCACTTAAAAGGTTATTTTCCAGGTTCTTCTTTAAAAAAATAAAAAAATAAAGAAATATTTTTTTCATAAAATTCCATTTATATAATTAAAGATTCATTCCTCAGATTTCTCATAAAAACAATCCCCTCCTTAAATTACTTGCAGTTTTTTCAACTTTCTGATGAAATTATGAAACTGATACTTTAATCTCGAACTATTTAATGGAAATAATGAATTTCATTTACCCTCTTTTAGGATCAGAATAAACAATTTAAATTAAACTGTATCACTATGCAAGGTAATTAAAGAAGGGCGGCAGAAGGCTAGTTATATTTTTCTAGACCGTGACGACACACGTCGATCACAATCAATAGGGGTTCAAAATTATAGTTTGCAGATTTTGAAAGGAACGTCTCCTAATCTGTATATTTCCAGTTACAGATAGATCTCAACCTATTCATTAACTGGTCCATTTATTATATTGAATTTTCTAATTTTAGAAGTTAATTTTATTAATTAATCTTAATTAATACCGAAGTGATTGAAAAAAATAACGGATGATTTTTTTCTTCCAATTCTTCATTTTAAAACTACTGATTTCTTATTACTTCCTAATAGAAATAATCTTTTAATGTTAAAGTAGCCCTTTGGATTATTATCTAGAATCCTTTATTATTTCAACCACACCAGACTTAATTTCTGCTTTGCAATATTAGGTTTCATGTCACTAATCATCGAGTCGTATTCTTAGTCTTATCTTAAACATCATTTTTATACAAACAAATAATACTTACCTCATTATGTTTTTTTTAACGTTTATTTATTTGAAAATTATACAGTACTAGCTGTTGCAGATCACGGCTTCGCCAGTGATTAAATTTATTTTATATGTAATAAAATCTTTTTAAAGTGCAAAGAAATCTACTTCCTTAAGAATGGCATTAAAACAATGAAGTAGGGTGAGTGTAGCTCTGAAGGAATTTTGCGAAATCTAATATTAATGAGAAAAGATTTCTTAAGTAGAAAAAAGCCCTGAGAACCTATGAGCAAATAGGAAAGACCATGTCAAATTGCAACCCCGTAGGCCCTACAGTCATTTTGAAGCTATGCGGGGTGGAGCCCTAAAGTACACCAAAAACTATATTTGCAAAACTGTTTATTAGTGAACACCTATTAGCAAGACGAAACATTTACGTTAAATTTCAACCCGTAGGATCTATTGTGGTTTTGAGAATTTGTGGGGAGGAGTCCTAAAGGAAATTTTCAAAACTGATTCTTATTGATCACCTATAAGCAAAGAGAATCGTCCATGTCAAATTTCAAAAATTAGGCTATACAGTAATAGTGAGCTTGAGCAAATGAAAGAAAAGAGATCACTCCAAATTTAAACCCCCAGGTTTCTTAATATATATTTAAGTTTGGCCATACGGATAGCGTTATATTGAAATTTCGAAGGCCTGTGGGGCGGAGCCCTGAATGACTCGTGCAAAATCATTTCTTAGTGAGCACCTAGAGGCTAGACGAACCTATGTTCAAAGTTTCAAGTGAATACGTTTTGCAATTCCTGAGATTTCGTGATTAGTCAGCCAGTGAGTGGTATTTGCTTATATATATATATATATATATATATATATATATATATATATATATATATATATATATATATATTTTATAAGTAGACATTATGTTGTGGCCCGGTGAGGTCCTCGTGATGTGGAGACCAGCATGGATTCCGTTGTTGAAAGGATGTCACGCAAATCGTGTTGTTCTCAACCCTTTTGTGTACGGAGTATAATTTCATCTTAAGTAAAGGTTTCCAACCGAGTAAATGATGAAGATTTTTCATGTAACCCTAACAGTACTATTTTTTATATAATCCCTGAAAGTGTTCAAACTTTCTGTTTGGGTTCTTCTGTAGAACTTTTACATTATCAATGACAAAAATTTATAAAGTTGTTCTGTAAGAACAGCACTAAATTCAAACTTCAATTGTCAATTTTTTTCTTCTAATTCTTCATTTTAAAATTAAAGATTTCTTACTAACTGACTAAACTAAATAATCTTCACCTGATCATGTCCTATAAACTTAAAAACGAACTACTTAAACTCATTGATTTGATTGAATATTAAATCTCATTTTTTTATATTATAATTGTTATTTTATCATAAAAATGTGGGCACAAACACAATTTCGTTGGCAATCACATCATGAGTAAACTAATCGAGCGCAGAATAAGCAGCGTCGAACCAAAAGCAAAGACACTTTTATTGCCTTTTACTGCCACTATTCCTGACGGAGATTGCAGTTAATAAAAAAATCCTCTCTATTTACACTTCTACACTTCTATACAAAACAATATAAACTTGGTATATAGTATCACCTTACTTGGTGTACAAGTATTTGATTTATATACAAAAATAACCTAATACTGATTTACTTTTAGGTAATTGCCCATTATAAGGTAGGTTTTCTAAAGTTTAGTTGTAAAAACACTTTTACTTGAGAAGTAGTTTAAGAAAACTTGTATAACAGTCAGTAAGATCTCTTCAAGTTTTAAATAGGTTAAAAAAATATCAAGATCGAACAATTTTGTAAAATTGAATTTCATAACAAATATATAAATAAAATAAAAATGTTAATATACACATTTAATAACACAATTTACCGTATTACAGGGAAAGGTTGCTATATGGACTGATTTCAAATATAAAAACATGACGGCGGTGGTATTGTTAAAAACAATAGTGATATATTGCAATAAAACGTTTGAAAATGATTTCACCATTTGCATAATCTGAATTATGCTAAATGAACTGAATAATATCATGGTGAGGTTTTTGCCGTGTTTATAATTTTATTATTATTCAACAACTAGAAATTATATCTACCAAAAATACATTTAGAAATATTAAATAAATAATTGTTTATCAATTAAATGTTTAGAAATTTTATTTTGGGTAGAATTAATAATTAGTTTATCACCTGGTAAATTAGTCCAACAAAGCTAGCCAACCAAGCATTACAACGACCACATGTTGGGCATTGTGCTTAATAACTTAGAAGATAAATTGTAATGACAGAACTTCAACCATTATAATAGTAGTTTCTAACAATAACAATGTGAACTACTAACTATTTTATACTTGACGTAGGGTAATAATTTTACAGCTTAATAATGATATTTATGAATTTATTACTGCAGTTAGGGTCAATTAACTAATTAAAACATATTTTTAAAGTGTGTAACTATATTTCCTTACAGTACTTTGTTTGATCATAGCATTGATTAATTAAATCAGTTTCAGTTAAGACTCGAGAAGAATTTACGTAAATGTTTTTCATAAAATTGCAGTATTTCATAATCTGTTCGGTAACTCATTAATTATTTATGTATGATTACTTTTAGTTATAGCCTATTACCTTCAGATGTGCTTCTTTTGATAGCAACACAATTAGAATCTTGTATTATAACATAAATTGTATAACAAAATCTTTTTAACTTATATCACTCTATAAAATAATTTTATTTGATTTAAAATCGAAAATAACTAGATACTTCAAATGTCATAATATCAAAATATGTATTTAAAAAAATGTATTCTGTTTTATAAATTTTATTATTTTAATATTATAAATTATAGAACAAATACTACTATATTGCTATCCAACTAAAAAAGCAATCTAAAATGAACTAAAATTCTTAATAAGTAAATGTAATATTCTAATGCATTTAATACTTTTACTCCCACTAAAAGTTTAATTTCATCATTCATATTTTTCTTATGATTTCACTGTAAAAATTTTTTTATAACGTTTAATAGATTATTGTTTATTTTTTTATATTGCTTTAGATAAATGTTGAATTAAAATATAATATCTGGTGATTTAATTTAATATCCAATTTCTTATAGCACATTACAGTACAAAACCATATCTTTTAACTCTAAAAGTAAAAAATTGTACGTTTAACCAAATACTAGTAGACCTTTGATTAATGTTTTACCATCCATTGATCAGGCAGAGCACGATCCACCAATAAGTTTAGGAAGAAGATTCAATCTATGTGATTACATTGTGAATTATACCCTCTAAACTTTGATACTATTAAATGATTTAAAATATCTCCGAAATGAAGTGTTTTGCCACTATCTAGACCAAACTATGAAAAAATATACCTCCTAAAATATTTATCTAAAAACTATTTTTCAGCCTTATGTCTATAACCTCTTTACAGTCAGAGAATAATAATTAATACATTTATTTTGAGTAAATCTTAACATTTTTCAATCACATATAAATATTATTAAAATTTCATTGTAATCTGACACCAAGTACTTTTAACACAAGAAAAATACTACGGTTCTTAGTATTTAAGATCGTTTTGCTAGTTTCCTATGCTACCTGTTATACAAAAATATACAAAATTGTCTGATTAAATGAAATAGTTCATAAATAAACATTAAACCTTACGAGTTATAATGACTTAATGACCTTTTCAGGTGCAATTCAGCGAGTTATTTTTATCTATTAAACACTATTTTCACATAATGTGCGTAATATTTTATCTTCACCCAATAAAAGTTTATTACAATGTATTGAACCAGTAGTCTGTTGAGGTGAAACCGGTGAAACGAAACTCCTAAGGATTTTGTGGGCTGGAAAATTGAATGCTCACGGCCTCCCGGTGTAATACCCAAAGTCTGACTTACAACGCTGTGCATTTCCAGAGGGCTTTACTGAAACTTTTTGTATTTGCAAGGATTACAAACAATATTTTTAACGTCTTCAAAATCAATTACAAAGTACCGTTACAATTTTGAGATCACTAGTAAACTTTTTATTCATGTACATAAGCACCTTTCCGCAATGATTTATAATTTACTGCAAACTATAAAGACACGTACTATTTATGGTACGGATGTTAATTATTATTTACTCGTTTACTATTACTTAAACTGCTGAAAACACAGGATAAAATTTTTTTGCCATAAAGAATTTTATCATCATATATCAGTATTTCCCTTAAAAATTTCAAGTCACAATGTTTTTGTATGGACTGTGGAAGAAAAAAATTTACAGAGCTTTGATACGTAACTCAATCAATTACGAAATGGTTAATGATTTCTGTTCATCCGAGTTAACTTTTTATATTACCAAAACCGAATGATATTATAGTTTTATATTTTATTTTTCTCTCTTATGCTATAATATAGATATCTGTGTATTGGATAACTGCAACCACTTTATGTCAATGAAATATTTACACAAATGGAATGTATTAATTACTCTACTTAATTGCAAAGAGTTTTCTTATAATTAATTATTAGTCAATATTCTTATCATCCTAATCGATGGTCAACTTCAATTTTGCTTAATTTTAAGTTTATTTGTAAGTAATAAATATTATTTTGGTACAGCCATTACATAATAACACAATTTTATTATAAACAAATAAAAAAAAAACACCGTAAAAAATATATTTGAGCAACAAAAATCTGTTTACAGTATTTTTAAGGACTTTACTTAAATGTAGTTATTAATATGTTTAAGGATATTCTGGCTTTACATTATACAGTATGTGTAAATTCTTGTCTCTTTTTTTATTGTCAAATCTTTAATCGGTATTGTAGATAAATGTAAATGTGACATAAAAGAATTTTATTCCATTGAAAAGAATAAAGGAATTTCTCGCCTTTGACAGCCAATGTGGACCATAACAATCATAATATGCAAGGAAGCTAATATGAACTAAGCTCTAGGAATAGGAATGTTCAGTCTTTATAATGTTCTCCAATTAAGAACACTAGTCTTTGATCAATTTTAAAGCATTACTCAAGGCTTAAGACAAAGTTTTAAATAAAGTAATCAATATGCCTAACTTAATCACGTTCTTGTTTTTAATTTAAAGCATTTTGACAAAACAATAAAGTCTGTCTGTTTTACTGATTTTATTTTAGAAATGCAAAAATAAACTATGCTAATGCCTTATTTAATGAGTAGTTTTACTTTATATAATTCAAAATGTTCAAATCTGTAAAGGCACCTCATTCTTAAAGTTTCCGTTTGTTTCGTAAATATAAGGTTTCAGTGAAGGTGTTCACTGAAACCAATATCTGCTGAAACAATATATTTAGGAAAGGATTATTTTTGACTGAGTGTATATACATCTATGGTTATTAGAATATAAAATATTTCCGGAGGAATTAAAATGTTTAATGGAAAAAATTCCAGTAATAATAGGCTTATTAATGAACCTATCTTTTTCACAAGCTATTCTATTTCACAAATACGATTCGCATTTAAAAAATCAACTTAAAATACTTTTTTCTAGAAATGAATGCAGAATATTTTCTGTTTTCAAGTGTAAAAAGTCAATGGCACGTAAAGTCCTCCTTCAGTCACCGGGCTTATCCATGGCTCCATGCCACCCTGCATCACCCATTATTTGTCAAAGCTCCATTTAACCTATCCCGAACTATATCCTCTATCTAAAATATATGTTTTAGTTGATGATTTGATCGGCGGGATTATTAAATATTAGTGACCACTAAGTTAAATCTGACAGTAACTTAAAATAATATTATCAAGCTTCTTTGACGAAGTTAAATTATTATGTTTATCTTACCTTGTTATACACTGTTGTAAATTTAAATTTAATAATTTGCAAATATCATTAAAATATTTTGTATTTGTACACTTATTCCTTTATATACCTCCTGTATCCTGTGTGCATCTTATCCTAAATAAAAAAATCTCTGGTTATAACCATATTTATTCATAAAAAAATACATTGTGAGATGATGAAGATTGTTATCTTGTAATTCTATAATCGATACATATTTATTTCGGCAGAAATACTGCTTCATAAACTTTTCGTTTATATTGTATAATAAATATTACATTTTGATATATAATAATTTAGCGTTGTAGTCATACCAACCATCAGCAACAAAATATTTTACTAAATTAGGATGCTACGATTAGTTTACATACTACGTTTATAATTAATTTTTTACCTAAATATAAACAATAATTTAATAATAAATTGTGTTTTATTAAGTAAGTATTTTGTTACAAATAATAGATTTTAAATATAATTTTGCGCTAGGTATAAATACAACTTTCATCGGAGTGTTTATACTGTAACAAAAAGTCGTGTTTTACCCGCGGTGTTTTCTGATTGTTCGCCGTCTGGTTTGTGTACCACAGGTTTTATTGCCCTCAAAATTGCGTCCATCCCAGGAGAGACGAGTTACTCTCTTCTTTTAGTTATTATATAACGAATATGGTTTTTACCTGAACGAAAATTTATGGCTTTTGTAGTTTTTTCTTTCTATATTTGACCATTTTCAGTAATTTAATTAAAGTTGAACTACCCAAGAAACAAACCCAATTAAAAAATTATATGATTGTGCAGATTTGGATCGAATTTAATTTTTAAACATGTTAGGCCTAACTGCATATATTTGGGTTTGTTACATCGTATTTATTGACTGGTTGAGTTATTAAATTTATAATAAACATAACCCTATAAAGTATTATCTTGTGTTTTTTCTTTGGCCGACTCCCCCCACTCCTCAATTTTCCACGATGAAGTAAGAAATCAATGAATGTGTATTTCCATTAAATTTTACGTCCTAAAATTTGGTTGTAGATTTTGTTGGTATTTATGCATAAAACAAAGGTATCAAGCCGTTCTGTTTTTTTAACACCCGTTCTAAACAGTAGGGAATTATGATAAATGGTGGAGTAAACCTTAACCAAATACGTCGTGAACAAAGCCTTGATCTGTATACGATATTGACCTGGGAGTATTGGCAATTTCCCAAACCTTAAAATCCCCTTTTATTTCAGGTGAAAGCTGTTTTGTTTATCGCTACACCAATCGCAAGCTCAACATACATTATGTGTAGTAGTCCTTACGTTGAACTTTAACACTAAGAGGGCATTGAAACAGTGGTTAATTGTTCCAACTATATATTGTAACAATATTTGAGATTTTAATTGACATTATCTAAGTCACTGTTTCTTAACCTCAACGTAAAGAGTAAATATATGATAACATTGTAAGAAACTATTCTTATGTGCGTAGCTGAGAAACATATATTTAATTATGTTATCCTGCAGATGAACTAAGATCAGACTCTCATTTAAAATACTTACGGTTTATGTTACTTTTAAAATCGATTAACAATACAATTTTTGGTTCGCTAAGTATAATAGTTAAGAATAAACACACAGTGGATTTTCCTTATCAACGTGGTTACAGAAACTTTGTTCATTCAAACATTTGTTAGGTCTTCATTTCAGGTGTAAATACAGCTGCATCAGTAGATCACCTGTGAATGTATTGGCTGGACATTGGGAATAACAATATAAACATGTTGCTATCAACTGTTTCGGTGAATCAGCATAGAAATTATTTTTTACGTAATATATTCTTTTTGAATTTTTTAATTTACTTAATTCGAATTTTCATAGCAAAGTCTGAAATGGGAATTGTTTTGTTCACTGTACTTACAAACCTTATTTATTTTTCTATAGCATGTGAACTTTGTTGTAACTAAAAGTATTATTGCAGCGATCTATCTGAAGTCTGAAATAAATGTTATAAATATATTAATAAAGAAAATTTAATGTAAACCAATAATCTTTTAGCAAAAATGTTAATGTCAGTGTTGAAAACTGCGCAATTTCAGTCTGATTACATGTTCTGAATGCAGTATGAATAGTTCCATTCAGTAAAAAGGTTGTTACAGATTTTTAAGTAAATTGCAAATAGGTTTTATTGAATTTTCTAGATAAACTTTATTGATTGTAGTGTCGTTTTCCGACTGTCAAATATCATACATAATTTTAAAGTTATCAAAATCACTTTTGCGAAAAAGTAATAAAGTATAGGAATTTAATACGAATGACTTACATAGACTTTTCCTATTTATTTTCTCAACCGGTGTTGAACTTATCCATAAAATAGGTCTTGTTTCTTAAATATGAAGACATTATTAACACTTACGATTTATTGGTATTAATAAAAATTGCCAAACAATCATTTAAAGCAAGTGTTATCAAAGTAAGTTGTAACTAGGAGGCCCGTGCGCAAAATGCGTATTTGTCATCTATTTATTTCTGTTTGTGAGAAGCTGTCCTACAGTACAATTCGAATGAATTATATGACTTTTCAAACAATATTTATGTTCATTATGCAGTGACAGGTGGTATATTTTTGTTTACAATCTGACATGTAAACTCCTGTGAAGGTAATCGAGTTACAATTCACATTTGAAAATCGTATGATGAAAGTTGGTCAATGTTTTAAGTGCCCTCTAGAAATAGATCAAAGGCTATCGGTGGTGGGGGGGGGGGCAACTGTATCATAGTTTTGGATTACAAAGGTTCTAAATCAAATGTATTTCTTAGTTACAAAACGATAATAATAATAAATGATTTCATAACCTCCTTTGTATTATATCAAACGTAATAGACATTCCTTAAATATTATTGCCAGTTTTTTTTTCAAACAGTTGTAAAGAAGGAAGGATTGGAATGTCTTTCTTTTTTACATGCAGTAAAATGTTATCTTAATTTTTTTATCAATGAGATAATTCGATGTAGAAATTCAAAAGATATGATTATATTTTGTAATAGGAAAATATTAATAACTTACAAAATAGAAGATTGAATGCTGGAATGATGTCTAAGTTTGGTACAATCTTGCTTAATGAAAGGCTGTATTACAATTACTAGTCAAAGCTGACCAAAAGGGAGCTAATGAAACCACACATTGAATATAGTGAACATCACCATCATGACGTATAAAAGCCGATGTAAAGATCAACCCATATACGAACATCTATTACTTTTCTCACTTTGTCTCTTTTTCTAATTACTGGTTCCAAAATTAACCTCTTTGGTTAGATGGCTAAACGTATTTATTTGTTATAGTCTACATTTGTTATATTCAATTTGACAATAGATTTCTTAAAATATATAATATCAACAAGATATAAATGATAATTTATTGCATTAACAATGTTTTAAACTGTAGCCCTTTTTGGGATGGAGGAATGTAATAACTGCTAAATATGATTTTTCCATTTTTAAAAAGGAATTAGAATTAGGACTATTACTTTTATATTTCTGAGTTGTTTTGAAAAAACTAGAGAGAACCTATTAAATATTTCGATTACTTGAAGCAATGGAAGGTTTTTAGATTGAATCACAAAGAAATGGTGAAATGACTACTTTGCCTTCAATTAAGTAATAAATTAGTTATTGTTTTATTTGGAGTTGTATAACATATTTCAATTCAAATTTTAACAAGAGACAAATGGGATTATAACATACCTCATAATTGAAATAATAGTTTTAACCTCATACGGTAGTCGTAATTAAGTGTGAATTATTACAGTTAAAAGTCTTCTAATGTGTATGCAAAGAGAGTGTTTATATCCCGTTACGACTCAAAAGGTAGTTAAATTAGAATTTAGATACTACTTACATAAATGTGAAGTTGAAAGGTGTTGTCATCGACTATCGCATTATCAGGACGTTACGGAATTCTATCATATGCTATTCTGTGTTCACTGAAACGATCATTTAATAATTTACTCTTCCGTTAAAGATATTACATATTTTTTGGAAAATAAATAACAATAGATTGTCACTTAAATATGATTATCTATTTCATTACTTGTTGAAAATTAGGGTGACATTTAAATTTTATAAAGTCAAAATATAATGTTATAGTATATAGGCTATTAAAAACTTAATTGTTTGGTTAGGAAGAGGGTTTGATAGGAAAATTTATAATTGTGTAAACCAATATTTCTCTTAATTTTAAATACATCAACTGAGTTAAAAAAAAAACAAACAAAAAAACAAACAAACAAACAAACAAAGAAACAAACAAACAAATTTACATGTATATATCAAATGTCTAAACAACCTGATTCTTTAATATATTCGATAAAATGTTAAATAAAAAGTTAAAAAAACTTATATGTATTAAGAATAATAATTATCGCATACATAGTAATTTAAAATCAAAACATTTTAAATTATATTTAATGCAGAATCTGAGAACATATAATGAGAAAACGTTAATTAATTAAAGAGAAACGTTGACTATGACACTGAAGAATTCCTAAGTCAGGTATTTTATTTTAGTAAGGTCTTAAGCTTTTGAAATTAGACACAGAAAAACAAACTTGTTAAATATAAATATAATGTTATAGTATATAGGCTCTTAAAACCTTAATTGTTTGGTTAGGAAGAAGGTTTGATGGGAAAATTAATAATTAATTGTGTAACCCAATTTTTCTCTTATTTTTAAATACATCAAATGAGTTAACCAAATTAAAACAAATTTACATGTATATATCAAACGTCTAAGCCGCCTGATTCCTCAATTGCTTTTATAAAAAGTAAAATAAAATTATTTGTTGGTCAAAAAATTATAGGTATTAAGAATAATAACCATAATATTTAGTGAAATTCATAGTGATTTAAAATCAAAACATTTTAAATTATATTTAATGCAGAATCTCATTATTTTATGCATTTATACATTCAATCAGAACCATGCAACCAAATATTACCGTTTAGAATTTTCTAGTTACAACTAGATACCTTGATGAAGCAATAAAATATTTTTAAAAGAATTGTTGCTCATCAGGTAAGTTACACTACTATAATTAAATATGTGAAATGTAAAATATGACACTGAAGAATTCCTAAGTCAGGTGTTTTCTTTTAGTAAAGTCGCTTTTGACATTAGACACACTAGTAGTGGGAAAAAGCCACTTCTAAACCGGAAGTGACGTCAGCTGCCAGGGCAGCTGCAGGGGTCAGATGGTGTCAGCTGCCAGGGCAGCTGCAGGGTGCAGATGGCGAGAGCATATGCCCTGAATTTGAAGTAGAATTGGGCATGAATTAAGAGTTAGTTGAAAAGTAAAATTCAACTGTGTTAACTAAACTCTAAAAGTTGAACAAAAATTAAGAGTAAGATCAAAACTGAAATTCAACAGTTATAACTGGGGGCCTGGAAAGTATGTCAAGGTCATCCAGAGTAAGTTTTAAAAAAGCCTACCCAACTACCACCAGAAATAGTTCAAAGTTGAACTAGTTGGTGATAGTGGGATAATTAATTCATTCGTGCCATGGGAGAGGTGTTTATTGTTTGAAAGTTGGCGATTGAATGAGAAGCGCCGCCTAGGGAGAGGGCTTATAAAATGGCAAACTTCTCCCCACCACCCCTTCCCCCACTCCTTTAGACCAATAACCGGTCGCCGACTCTATGTGGTGAAACTGAACTAGACATGGCGGCCGCCATGGATAAGTCTAACCTCAAACCTTAGCTTAGCTGAAGAGAATAGAGGAGCATGAAGTAGGAATTGTGGTGACAGCGCTTATATGAGGAATAGTAGGGGTAAAATAAAAAAACTTGTTGAACACAGTCGATAGGTGTAACAAGTTCAAAGTTGTTGAATTGTAACATAGAATGCAAAATGTTGTAAATAACATTATCATCAACATTAACCTGCGAAGTCTTTGAGTATAATGGGTTAAAACTGTACTTCTTTCTAACTCTATTTAAATTAGTTTTACACTTTGAAATTGAAGGTTTAGAAGTACTTCGTAATATGTGTTGTGTTCGCAAAAGCTTTAATTTTAAACATTGTGCAGTCATCATAACCGATGTGTTAAGTTCAGAAGTTAAAATAAGACTGAGATATAAAATGAAGTGTAAAAGAAATTGAAACAGAAAGCCAGAGTAGTAATTTTATAGGTTAGAATTTACGAAGGCTATTCCATGGATAATTCTAACCTCAAACCTAGTAAGTGAAGTAGTCATAACATAAAACTAACGAGAGATGATGACCGAGCGGATGCGAGGCAATGAATGTTTGTAGCGCGATAAACTACCCACCTTTATAGAGGCAATAACTCCAGCCAGATGGCGGCAGATGGCAAGCAAATGACTGGTTGACCGACTTTCACCTGAGTAGTAAGAGAAGTAGGGTTCTGTGTCTATCCCTACTCCTTGGGGTCAATGACCGACCGGAAAGGTCAATGACCTCCCCCCCCTCCCCCCCCCTCCCCCCCCGAAAAAATGGAGGCCCCCCCCCCGAAAAAATGGAGGCCCCCCACTCCTTCCCCCACTCCTCCAGGTCAATGGCCGGTCACCACCGGTTGTTGACTTTATGTGGTGAAACCAGACTAAATATGGCAGCTGCCATGGATAATTCTAACCTCAAACCTGCTGCGCATGCAACAAGTTCTTCGGATCGGAATGAGTCTATGCTATGCGCATGCGCCTAGTCCTGTATTACTCACTTTAGCACTACTGCACATGGATAATTCTAACCTCAAACCTTGGTTTTGTGTTGTTGCGCATGCGCCACTCCCCACTCCTTTGCCTTTCTTTTACACTGCTGCGAATTGGACTGGATTGAACACTGTACTGTAGTGAAACAACTTCCCCCACTACTCGAGAATCCGAGGAGCGATACGAGCCTGATCTTAGCGTCAGTCGTCAACAAACTTTCATAGCGAAAGGTTGTTGGCGACTCAGCAAGAGGTTTCAAATATATAGTAGGCCTATATATATTTGAACTTCTTCTACTATGTTGCGTTTTTTAATGCAATGTAGTATGTGTGTGTGTGTTTAGTTTTAAGTTGTATTAAATTTAAGAAATAATTTGCGCATTGCGATGTTAGTTATAAGTTGGGTTTAGCATTAAGGTGTATTAATTTTAAGAGGTATTTAGCATTAAGGTGTATTAATTTTAAGAATAATGATGGTATTTGGTTGTGTTGAATTATTTGGTTTTTTAATAATGATGTGTTGTTAGTTTTAAGTGTTGGTAATACTAATTAATGTTGTTTTGCCTTACAGCTAGATGTTAGGGGGTAGATTAAATGTAAATTCAGAAGTTCAGTTGAACTTCACTTAGAAGGGGTGGGACATCCGCAAAATGCGGACTAGGTTTTTGCATTTTTGTTTAGGAATATAATGGGTGGGATTAGTTTGGGTGGGGTTAGAGTTGCGTTTCTGCATTAGGTGTTCCAGTTTCCCTTGGAATTCATGGTTACGGTAGACCCGGACCGGACCGTTACGGTAGACCCGGACGGTCCAAACAAAATTGCGTCGATGTCCCTTGCAGAACGTAACTAGTGGGTTGGGAGTGGGAACCGTTAGGCAAACAGGGTGGTGGGAACAGTATTACTGTTCCCATCACCTTGGATCATTATAAATCTTGAATGACCTTGACCCACTTTTGGAAGGGTCAATGACCCCCCCCCTCCCCCCCCCCTCCCCCCCCCCCGAAAAAATGGAGTCGATTCCCCCCCTCCCCCCCCTCCCCCCCTCCCCCCCCTCCCCCCCCTCCCCCCCTCCCCCCCCGAAAAAATGGAGTCGATTCCCCCCCCCCTTCCCCCACTCCTACCCCCACTCCTTCCCCCACTCCTTCCCCCACTACTCCGGGTGAACGACCGGTCATGACCTGAAAAATTAAAATGGCTATAGCTTGATAACGGATTGACGGATTTGGACAAGCGATACATCATTGAAAAGGGTCTATGTAAGACAAACATTTTGGTAAAAGAAGAATTTGGTTATCTTATTTTAGTCAAAAGTTATGCGAATTATTTTAAATAAATACCTTCTCCTTTCCCTTTTCCCCCCACCTCCCAGGTCAATAATCAGTCTTGGCCAGCTGCTACCCCTCTCATTTGCATATTGTTATAAAAGACGCATCGACTGCGGCTAACATTTCATTCTGATTCCAGACGTTACGCTGCGAACTTGGAGCCACAACCATGTCATCTCTGCCAACTACAACTTCTACTTTAACTTCTACTTCAACTTCTACTACGGCTGTTACTGCACCAAAGAAAACTCTTCGTCTGAAAAATCCTCCTGACTGGTACAAGAAGCAACTTGGATCCCAACCTTCAACTTCTGGCACTATTCTTCCGCCTATCAAGACTTCTAAACTTCGAAGCATTTTTTCACCGCCTTCGCCTTCTACTTCGCTTTCAAACGACTCCACACCGCCATCAACCATCATGCCGCCTCCACAGAAGCCAGCTCCCCGTCTTAATACCCCTTCATTTGAAACTTTGCTTCATAGTCTTAGTACACCTATCATTCCACTGTCACCATTGCCTCCTACCCCACCACTTACTATGCCTGAAGACCACACCTATCATAAAACTAAATCCACTAAGCCTACTCCCAAACCTGCTCCTAAGCCTGCTCCTTCAGAGCAATTTCAATTATTACAAGAAGAGCGTCGTAGGGCATTTAGCCGTCCCACTACTTGCCCTGAAGTGCTCACTAGGGGAATTAAGAAAGGATCAGCTTGTGGGAGGAAATGTGTTAAAAATGAAAGTTTTTGCCGCGTACATATCGTGAAACATATTTCTGAACCACAACTGACAGAAATCCCCACCGTTGAAGACGATCCTAAAATAATATCCGTCAGAGGAGAGAGGCTTAAGAAAGGTTTAAAATATTTTTTTCTAAGTGTTGTTGACCACCAACACATTTTGGCAAAATGTAACGGCTTAAAATATAAAATTAGAGTTTGTGAGAATTTGTGTAAAGAGAAGAGATTTAACACTTTAGATTCTCAAGACTTTCTCCTCAGGGATAAAAAGGATCGTATTACAAGGTGGGGGCGTAAACAGTAAATTCACTTAGTTTTTTCCAAATTGTTGCTAAAAAAATAATGGGGGAGAAACACAATGCGTTATAGCGTTGTGTTTCTCCCCCATTATTTTTTAACACTCTAAGTCCCGTGACCTACTAACCTACTTCCATTTGAGTAGTAAGAAAAGTACTTCCCCCACTCCTTTGGGTCGATGACCGGTTAAGGTCAGCTCTTACCCCTCATTTGCATACTGTTATAAAAGCGGAGCGAGCGTTGGTCACTCCTTCATTTTGCTTCTACACGCCGCTCTTGTTGTTTCGTCTCTGCTGTTTACAATATTACCTACTTCAAAATGCCTCCTCATGTGAATGACCATATTAATTCTTCCAAAATTTCCGATGTTTTTCTACAACCTGAAGACATTTTAAATAATGATAGTGAGAGTGAGGATGATGATGATTATACTGTTGAACTTAGTGAAGAACGTAAGGTTATAGCAATTGATCCACAATTTCCATTTGATACAATAGAAAAGTTTATAGTTGAAGCTAATAAATGGTTAAATTTAGGATTTTATGTACGAATTGACTCTTTTATATTGTATGGTGATAGTCATTCTTTCCTTGTCACACCAAATGACAGAGACCGCATGTTGCAGTGGGCACAATCTATGATGGAGTGCTATGAACAAGGTGTGGACACTGGCGGCTATTTTCTTGCACAACTAGTGTAATAATAAATTACCCTTCCCCCCATGTAGTGAAAAAGGAAAAGAAATATTAGGAATCTAATTATAATACTTCCTTCCACATATAAAGAAGAGGGGGAAAGGAGTGGGGATTATAAAGTGGTGGGGGAATGTGTATAAATGCAGGTTGTTTGAAGAGACTTTTATTATTATTGTGGCTTTAGCAGAAACAACATGGAGTTTAAATCTGCAGCAAAAATAAGGAATAATATAATAAAGAAAGAAATTCGCAAGAAAGAAAAGATTGAACTTATAAAATTACAACTTATAATACCTTCCATTGAAATTGGATGTAGCAAACTAAAGACTTTGGTGAAAACTAACGAATATTTGTTACAATTGCTAAAAACAATCGAAGAGTTGAAGAGAAAGAATGGACATTCTACATAGTAAAATTTGAACATTTTAATATAAATAAGTAAACTGAAAAAAGTAGATGTAGAATAGAGAGCGAGGAATAGATCACTTTGTGGTAATGGACTAACATGCCACTTAGTGCTCTATTCCTCGTTCTCGCGTTAAAATTGGATTACCTTGACCTATTTGTTCGACTGTTAGAATTTGGTTAACACTGTTGAATTTCAGTTTTGAACTAATGTTTATTCTTGTTCAAATGTTAGAGTTTCTTAACACTGTCGAATTTTAGTTTTGAACTAACTTTTAATTTATGCGAATTTTTAGTTCAACTCTAGTTAATTTATGTGCAAATTTAGTTGAACCAAGTGCCTGTGCTCTAGCCATTTCCACCCTAACATTTGTTCTTTCAACATCTGTCCCATAACATCTGTCCTAATAGATGTTTGGAGGGCAGGTGTTTGGTTTTAAAAGTAACTAAAATTAGTTGGGTGGGGGAAAGTTAGTTAAAGCTTGAATATAAAGAAGTATATACTAAAACTCCAATGGGAATAAAGAACACGAATGAACAATTAGTTTGTAGAAGGTTAATATTTTTATTTAAAAAGTTTGATTTCCTTGTATAGTGAAGAAGATGAAATAGTGGTGGGGGACCGTTATAAAAGGAGGAACGCGAGAGCCCATTTCATTTCTTGGCAAAATTTCGAAGAGTAAACATCTCAACATGTATCGTTGCGATAATGTTCGGAATCGTTTCACGATGAAATTCTATTAGACTGTCATAAAGAACTAATTCACAACAACCCAGAAGAAAAACAAGAACAACAAGAACAAGAACAACAAGAAGAACAAGAACAAGAACAAGAACAACAAGAAGAACAAGATGAAATAACAGCAACATCTTCAACTACTTTACCGAATCTACAAGTATTTGCATTACCCGGTAAAGTAGTATTGCATCATAAGATTCAAAATGAAAACTTGAAGCTAGAAGAATTTATTAGAGAAGCAAAACCAATCGTAAGTAAAATTTTAAAAGAAGAATTGAAAAGATTAAACTTTCTTAAATTTGGTTTACTACTAGAAGCTATGTTTATAAATGTACAAGAAGAATTATCACCAAGAGGATTCATAACAAAAAACCGAACCATTATGGAAAGTTCAAACATTGATTCAATAATAGAAAATTGTATAGAAGAAATATTAACAAAAATTCAGGAACACGAAGGAAGAGGATCCGGATGGAGTCTTACAAGTATTGAAGTATTAGATATAAGAGTTCACAAACATGGATATGGACTAATGGGATCTAGTTACATTCCTTTACCAAAAAGAATTGAAAATACAAAATCTTGTGTTAATGTTAAAAATGAAGACAATGAATGTTTTCGTTATGCAATGACAGCTAAATTTGTACCACCACTTCATGTGAATAGACCTAACCAAGAATATGAAAATCAAAGATTTAGATACAATTTTCAAGGAATCACTTATCCTGTATCACTGAAAGATATATCAAAATTTGAGAAGAAAAATCCTGGTACGTCTATAAATGTTTTTGCATTAGATAGTTCAAACAAAGTGTATCCTTTACGTATTGCAAAAGAAGAGCTACCAGATCATACGGATTTACTACTACTAACGCGAGGAGATGTGTCTCACTATGTGTACATAAAGCAATTTGATCGTCTTGTTAATAAGCAGCTTTCTAAAGATCGACACAGAAAGTTAATTTGCAAGAGATGTTTCAATTTTAAACGAGATGGGCTACACTCAAGAGAATGGTTACAAGAGCACAAAAGATTATGTAACAATAATTATGAAGCAAAGATTATTTTACCTTCGGAAAGCAGAGCATTTGTTACATTTGAAAAGGTTCATCATCAGTACCGTATTCCTCTAGTTGTGTATGCGGACTTTGAATCAACACTTGTTCCTGTTGAAGATGAAAATTGTGAAGCTAGAAAAAGTGTCAAGTATCAAATGCACAAACCAAACAGTTTTTGTTTAATGGTTAAATCAACATTATCAGAAGAACATTTAAACAGATATGGATTAACTTCAGAACCTCTAGTATATCGTGGTGAAAATGTAGAAAAAATATTTCTTGATCACTTATATTCAATAGCTGGAAATGCACAAAGATTATATACAAATATTGTACCAATGAAACCGATGGAGGAAGAAGAAGAAATTCAACATGAAAATGCAACTCGATGTTTCTTATGCAAAAATGATTTTACTATTGAGAATTATAAAGTTAAAGATCACGATCACCTCACAGGTTATTACAGGGGTGCTGCTTGTAATAAATGCAACTTAAGCTATCGTTTACCACTATTTATTCCTGTGGTTCTGCATAACCTCAGTGGGTACGATGCTCATTTTATAATACCTGAACTAGGAAGAGACGACGGTAAAATCGATGTGTTAGCTGAAACTTCAGAGAAGTTCATAAGTTTTTCCAAAGAAGTTGGAAACATGAAACTAAGATTCTTGGACTCCTACAGATTTATGCCGTCGAGTTTGTCCAAACTTTCAGAAAATTTAAGGAAACAAGATTTCATCGAAACAAAGAAGATTGTAAATAACGACAAACTGGATTTGGTACTTCGGAAAGGTGTGTTTCCATATGATTACATAGACAGTTTAGAAAGATTTAATGAAACATCACTTCCGGCTAAAGAAGAATTCAAAAGTAAACTTTATGACATGGACATATCTCAAGAGGACTATGATCATGCATGTAAAGTATGGAACGATTTAGGATTTAGAACATTGGGAGAATATTCAGATTTTTATGTTAAATTGGATGTAACTTTACTATGTGATATAATGGAAGAATTTAGAAATACATGTTTTGCAGCACATGGATTGGACCCTCTTCATTCGTACACTTCACCTGGATTAGCATGGCAAGCTATGTTGAAAGAAACAAATTGTAAAATACAACTTCTTACTGATATAGATATGGTTATGATGTTAGAGTCAGGAGTTCGAGGGGGATTGACGCAAAGCGTTACACGACATTTCAAGGCGAACAACAAGTATCTGCCCGATTATGATGCATCAAAACCAACAACATTTCTGGGTTATTTTGATGCAAATAACTTTTACGGATGGGCAATGTCGAATCCCCTTCCATATGATAATTTTAAATGGATAGATCCAGAATCGATTGGAAACATAATGGATATACCGAAGCATGGTGAAACTGGTTACATTTTTGATGTTAATTTTGAATATCCTGAACATCTTCATGATCAACATTATGATTTACCACTTCTTCCTAAGACTGAAATTTCCCCTACTGGAAGATGGCCAAAATTAATGATGACTTTAACCGACAAGTCTCGATATGTTGGACACTACTGGATGATACAACAAGCTTTAGACTTAGGATTGAGAATTACAAAAATTAATCGAGTACTACAATTTTCTCAATCTTGTTGGTTAAAACCTTACATCGACAACAACACAAGAAGAAGAGCCACCGCTACATCAAGTTTTCAAAAAGATTTTTTCAAATTAATGAATAACGCAATATTTGGCAAGACTTTGGAAAACAAAAGGAAACATAAGGATATCAAATTGGTAACTGATCCAGTAAAATTACAGAAATTGGTGCAACAACCAAACTTTAGTTCATCTATAATTATTAATGAAAATCTAGTTGTTATTTCCATGAACAAGAAGTCAGTTACAATGGATCGTCCTTTGTATCTTGGAATGTCAATCTTGGATATTTCAAAAACACATATGTACGAGTTTCATTATAAGAAGATGGTTAACTATTATGGAAGAGAGAACATTGGTATTGCATATATGGACACGGATGCACTAATTTACTGGATTAAAACAAATGACATGTATGAAGATCTACGCACCTTTATATATAAAGATGATTTCGACTTTTCCGATTATCCTAAGGATCATCCAAATTACGACTATGACAGAAATAAGAAAGTATTGGGAAAATTTAAAGATGAAACAAATGGTGTGCCGATGATGGAAATTGTAGCATTAATGTCCAAACTGTATTCATTTCAACTGTACATAAACGAGAGGAACGAACATCAAGTCACGAAGAAGGCCAAAGGAATAAAAACTTCTTTCCTGAAGAAGAATGTACAGTTTGAACATTATAAAAGATGTTTGTTTGAAAATGTTGAAACAACTGCAACGTTCAACACTATTAGAAGTTATAATCATCAACTTTTTAGTGTCAAACAAACAAAGTGGGCATTAAGCTACAAAGATGACAAGCGCCATATTTTAGAAGATAAAATTAATACTTTACCATTCGGCCACTACTCTCTAAACCCTATCGACCAGTAAACCTATTCTTCGTCCTCTACCTTCTTCCTTTTTCCTTTCCGTAAAGAAGAGGGGACATGGCAAGCCCAATGCCATGTTCCCTCTTTTTTACACTAATATGAAATGGCCTTGACCTATATTCAAACTATATAAATGAGAATAAACTATTCTATGGATCAGTATTTTTACATGCAGTGTACAAGCAACATCTGAAGATGGAAAGTGTGAAGGACAAGATTGTAAATGAACTACATAAACCAGCAAGAAGAAGATTTCCAAGAAGAAGTACAATCATTAAAGGAATGAATGATCTTTATCAAGCTGATCTCATTGAAATGATACCGCACAGTAAATTAAATAAAGGATTTAAATATATTTTAACAATTATAGACTGTTTTACTAAAATAGCTGACGCTTTACCAATGAAGGATAAGACTGGTAAAAGTGTTACAAAAGCTATGGAAACCACAATACAAAGAAATAAATTTAAAATTAAACATCTACAGACCGATGATGGAAAAGAATATTTTAATAAAGACTTTGGAGCTTTGATGAAGAAATATCAAATAAATCATTATTCTACAAATTCTGAAGTTAAAGCTTCAATAATTGAAAGATTCAATAGAACATTAAAAAGTGCGATGTATAAACAATTTTCAAAAAGAGGATCATACGTGTGGTATGACATATTACCACAACTTATAAAAGAGTATAACAACAAATATCATCGTACCATTGGAATGAAACCTATCCAGGTAAATAGTGCTAATGCCAAAATTGTATTACAATGCATTAAAAATAATACAACACCGAAATTGGAAAAATTGCAACCAAAGAAGTTCAAGGTCAACGATAAAGTTCGTATAAGCAAATACAAAGGTGTATTTAGTAAAAGATATCTACCAAATTGGACTAATGAAGTATTTACAATTTATAAAGTGCAACCAACTATACCTGAAACCTATTTATTAAAGGATAACAAGGGTGAATTACTTCAAGGTGGATTTTACGGACACGAATTGTTGAAATCAACAGTCAGTGATGTATATCTTGTCGAGAAGATTTTACAAAGGAAAAAGGATATGGTTAAAGTCCGGTGGTTAGGGTTTGATAAAAGTGAAGACTCTTGGATTCCTTCAAAAGACTTAGTATAGTTGTTTAATAGCTCATTGTGTGTTTAACCTTTATACAAGATGGAGATTGTACAACAAAAAGACCGATTTAATATCAATAACATTGATGAATTGACAGTTGACAATGATAAGTTAAATCATGGAAAACATGGTGAATTACTACCAAATACGATAAGATGTCTAATAACTGGTCCTTCAAATTGTGGAAAAACTAATGTTGTTTTTAACCTTATAACTAATCCTAAAGGATTGCGTTTTAATAATATATACATTTTTTCAAAATCATTGCAACAACCAAAATATCAATTATTGGATAAAGTACTTGCAAGTGTACCTGAAGTGAATTTTTACAAGTTTAATGCCAGTGAAACAATTATGCAACCAAATGAAGCAAAACCATTTTCTATTTTTATATTTGACGATGTTTCTTGTGAAAATCATGACACAATAAGGAATTATTTTGCTATGGGAAGACATCATAATATTGATAGCATTTATATTGGTCAAACATACAGTAAAATTCCAAAACAACTTATAAGAGACAATGCAAATATGTTGATCATCTTCAAGCAAGATGAAACAAATTTAAAGCATATATATAATGATCATGTAAATGCGGATATGCCATTTGAAAAATTTAAAGAGATGTGTGGCAAAGCATGGAATGAGAAATATAGCTTTCTCGTTATTATGAAGGAAGAAGATATTAAAAATGGTAGATATCGTATAGGGTTGGATAAATTTGTATTTATGCGTTGAACTACCGATGCTACATCTAGTTACACGTTGAACTTCACAGTGTAAACATGGTGAATCAAGAAAAACTATTGAAAGAAATAAAATCACTCAGTGATTCTATTAGGATGAAGAATCGTGCATTGAGGATGGGTTTAAGTGAAAGAGAAGAATTTCTAGAGACTACATTTAAACCTATTACGGAACCTTTAAAACAGATATCAGAAACTATTGGTAAACCTCGTTATGAAGGAGATGTTTTACTACCAGTTTCTAAACAAGAAGTACAAGCATTAAAAAAAGAAGAAGATGATGATTCATATACAAGTGCTAGTGAGCAAGAAGAAACAAAAGAAGAAGAACCAATTGTTGAAAAGGAAGAAGAACAGCCAATACCTGAAGCTGAACAATCTATTCCAAATTTAACTCAATTGAGTAGCGATATATTACAACATGGACCTCTTGGAAGAAAATATATAATGAAAATGCTACATGACATGAAATCAAACCCGAATTTGAGTAGATCACACGTATACGGAGCAAGAATTGATGGGAATGAATTGAAGATTGGCGATTCAAAGCTTGAAATAACACAAGACGATTACATCATTATTGGTGAGCATAGATATAAAGGAACAAAAGGATTATATGAATTAATTTTTAAAAACATACCACTAAGATATTCATCCAAAGATTTAAGTGTTTTTAAGGAGATTCTACAAAATACTAACGCTCATAAAAGAAACTACTTAAAGGATGGAATGATTAATCGTTCACGTGCAACAAAATATAACATCGTTATAAAAAAGTTGTTTCCTCCACGAAAATTGCCAACATTACGTACTGCACCAGCGGTAAGACAACCACTGAAAAGAAAATCTTTATCAGTTATGGATTTATCACTTCTTGAACAACATGGTAAAAAGAGTAAAGGAGATACTTCAACATCTGGTAAAGGATTGATGAAAAATCTATACAATACAAATGTGATTTACTACAACGATATCAATAAATTGGTTGATAGAATGAGACTATTGCATGAAGCCATGGAAGCCGGTCATACAGGTTTGAATAATGAATGGGTGGCTCTAGTTGATGAACTTAGGAATCGCGGTATAGTCGTATAATTGTCCGTGGATATAAAAGAGGTGCAAGCATAAGACGTATCAGTTCTAACATGAGCGTCGACAAGTTCGGACGGTACTCCGCTTTAGGAGTGCAAGTTGGAGAAGACAGAAAAAGAAGTGGATTACCGCAAACACCTGAAGGTGACTATAGCATAAGTAATAAACGTTTAAAACTAGTTAAAGATCCAGAAGAAGATACTGATGGAGCAAATTTGAAGACAGTAAAAGAAGCTACTTCAACATCATTAAAATTACATAAGAATACTTACGATGTTAAATCACATAGATTAATTAATGTTGGTAAACCAACTGAAGGTTCTGATGCAATTACTAAAGAGTACTTATCATCTGAACTTTTAAATACTTTAAAATTGCAATGGGGTAATAACTTAAAAGATGGACAAACGTATAATGCTGGAAATTATAGAATAACCAACGTGGGAAATCCCAAAAATGATAAAGATTCAGTTAATAAAGAATATTTACATTCTATAATACCGGAAAAAACTGAACATGGATTTTCTTTTTATAAATTTATTATAAATGACATTGGATACCCAAAGGAAGACGGTGATGCTGTAAACCTAAAATACATCAAGGACAACTGTATTTTACAAGATGGTGATGAAATCGATTGTCATGGGAAAGTGTTGTCAAATGTAAAGTTCGGTTCTCAACCAAAAGATGCTGTTACTATGGAACAATTATCTAAAGAATTAAAAAAGGAAACATCCAATTTTGTAAAACATGAAGATGCCGTGTTAAAGCGGGGAGATAAATTTATACATGGAAATGAAAAGTTTAATTTAATGCAAGGAAATAATGATGAATGGGATGCAGGACATAAAACAATAACAAATGGAAGATTTGGTATAAAAGATACAGATGTACCTCTAATGGTGCAAACATTAATTGCGAGTGGTGGTACATTAGGTACATACAATGGTCGTAATAGAAGAATAAAAGATATTTATCCTGGTTACGAAGAAAATGATTGTGTTACAATGAAACAAACAATAACTTGGGATAAACACTTTGGGACCCAATATGATGCAAAGATGAAGAAAATAATTAATATTTTACCAGGTGAAGATTCAAATGATGCTGCTACTATTGGACAAGTCATAAAAATATCAAAAAGTGATTCAACAGCTTACACATGTAATGATAAACGTATTATGCAATTACATGATCCTCAACATCCAAAAGATGCTGTAAATTTAGATTGTTTAATAAGAATAGTGGGCAATTTACTTATTGATACCCACAATCATATAGCTAGTACAACGAGTCATGTGATGATTCAACCCGATGAACGAGAAGCTTGGATTAAAAATAGAATTATAAATCAGTATATAATTAATTTGAATAACTAAGTCTTTAAATATAAAAGATTTTGCACAAGTTATTCATTTGTGTAAAGTATCTCGTGGAGTAAACACGCCAGTTATATAAGACAACATAATGAAGACCGTATCGCTCAGTCATCGTCAAGACAGCGGCAAGAGAGGACGTGGTATAACATCAGCTGCATTATCCCTGCTTAGACGGATTCCAGTTGGTGCTGTTGTAAATCGAACGATAGACGCTTTACCATACGAATTACATCTGCCCGGAGGTTATCAATATTGTGGACCTGGAACTAAGTTGGCAAAGCGTTTAGCAAGAGGAGATCCTGGAATTAATAAATTAGATCAAGCTTGCAAGGAACACGATATAGCATATTCAAAGTATAAAGATTCAACAAATAGATCAATAGCAGATAAAATTCTAGCGGAGAAAGCTTGGCAAAGAGTAAAATCAAGTGACGCAAGTATTGCAGAAAAAGCATCGGCTTGGGCAGTAACTACAGCCATGAAGACGAAAGCAAAGTTAGGTGGTGGAAAACGTCGCAGAGGAAGACCTGCAAAGAAAGGCGCTCCCAAAAGAGGTGGAAACATTAAAAAAGGACGTCGTAAAACTCATAAGGCAAATGTAAAGAAGACTTCTGTTTGGCAAATGGTAAAAAACGGAGCAGGTTTATACCTAAGACCATACCGTGTGTACTAAATAAGAAGAGTCAATTGATAATTCCAAATAAAGCCTTAACAAATCATCAGTTAAATGATTATGTGAAATGTTTGAAAATACCATTCTTTCGAGGAGTTTTTATGAAAGATGCATTACCAACTAAAATATGGAAAAATGAAACTGGAATAGTAAATTTGGATTCCACCTATGGTCCAGGCACTCATTGGGTATGCTATAAAAAACTCGGACAAACCATTTACTACTTTGACAGTTTTGGCAATCTACCACCGCCAAAAGAACTGCAACATTATTTTCGAAACTCCAAAAACATTTTTTACAATTACAAAAGAGAACAACCTAACAATACTGAAATATGTGGGCATTTATGTTTGGAGTTTCTAGCGAAGAGTGTCAGTCAGCTTTAAGATGTCATCGTATACAGTGTCACTGAGTGGAAATTCATCCACATTGAAAAGTACGCTGTTCCCAGCATTGCGTCTATCCAAGGAAAGATTATGGGAAGCGGCATTACTTGATTTGACTACCTACAATTCAATTCCTAATGTTACAGAAGGAAAAAACAATTTACTACATTATTATGAAACTAAGGATGCTGCAGGAAAATACTCAGAATTGAAAATAATTACATTTCCTACTGGAGCATATGAAATTGATGACATAAACCAATTATTACAGAAACAACTCGGAGAAGACAATATCACCGTTAAAGGAAACAATAATACTTTAAAAGCAGAAATAACTTCGAAATATTATATTGATGTCAGCTTGGAACAGTCGATTGGCAGTTTACTTGGATTTACAGATACAAAAAAGAAAATCTTAACTCCTGAAACTACTCATTCAGGTGATTCAACTGTAACAATATTGAAAGTAAATAGTATTGATGTCACGTGCAACATTATACACGGATCGTATAGAGATGGAGTTAATCAACATATTTTACATACATTTTATCCAACAGTGGCTCCCGGTTTTAAAATTGTTGAGAAGCCACAAAACTTGATATACCTACCGTTAAACACCAGTTTCATTTCAGACATCGTACTGAACATATTGGATCAAGACGGTCATAGTGTTGACTTTAGAGGAGAAACAATTACTATACGGATACACATCAGAGCAGCAACATAAAAGTCAACATGGGATTATCATTTAAACCACAATGGAAGAGTCGGGAGCTCAGTAGCTCCTCGACATTGGAAGAGTTAACATCGGAAAACATTCGTTTTCTACAGAAGATTGGATTGAAACTTAACAGCGATGGATATCCTGGATATATCTCAAGGACCAACGTTCGACGAAACACTATGGGAGAAGGAATATCACACGCACAACCCTTACACTTCATCAAAATTAAACAATAACGATGAAATAAGGATCCCCATTCAACAACAAGATATTTACACTTTACCGTGTGAAAGTTACTTGTACATCGAAGGACGGGTATTAAAATTGGATGGAAAAACTGCTTCAACAGTTCCTTTTATAAATAACCCGATGGCATATCTTTTTGATGAAATAAGATATGAAATATCAGGGGTGACGGTTGATTCAACAAAAAAGGTTGGTTTAACAACTACATTGAAAGGATTAACATCATTAACACCGCATGAGAAGAATTCAATAGTCACTGCCGGATGGGTTGCCCCCGATAAAGACACTATAACACCAGCTTCCAACGGTCACTTTGATTTTCATGTACCTTTACGATTGCTTTTGGGATTCGCTGAAGATTACAAACGGGTAATAATAAATGTCAAACAAGAATTAGTATTACTCAGATCTTCAACTAATAAGGACTTGATACTTGCAGACCCTGCAACTACGGAAGATAAACTGGAATGGCAACTACAGTTGGATAAAGTTGTTTGGAGAGTACCTCATGTAAGATTGGCTGATGAACATAGAATCCTATTATTGAGAAAGTTGAAATCTGACCGTGATATTGTGATGCCATTCCGAAGTTGGGAATTTCATGAATACCCTACACTACCTCAGACAGAACGACAAACATGGACCGTCAAGACATCAACTTACTTGGAACGAGCAAGGTACATAATACTCGGTTTTCAAACTAAGCGAAAAGATGTTATCACTGCAAATGCTGGTCAATTTGATCACTGTAAAATAAAGAATTGTAAAGTTTTTCTAAACTCTCAATTCTTTCCCTATGACAATTTGAATGTCATGTTCAGCAAAAAACGTTTTTCCATTTTATACGATATGTATGCAAGATTTCAATCATCATATTATGGAAAGACTAATACACCACTATTATCACCTGACCAGTATTATTCCAAGGCTCCAATAATTGTAATCGATTGTTCAAAACAAAATGAATCGGTAAAATCATCAAGTGTGGATATAAAAATTGAAATGGAATTTGAAGAACCAGTAGCGGATGGAACTTCGGCATACTGTCTAATTCTACATGATAAAATAGTTACTTACACACCGCTGACCGGAATTGTGAAGAATGTACTTTAAGAAGAATTGTACAACAACTGCAAATTTTTGAGGTTAGAATTATCTGCTTTAATTTTTGAGGTTAGAATTTCATTTGTGAAAGACAAGTTGAAAACAAACAATTATGTAATTGTATAAATTTCAAGGATTTTACGAAAAATATAAAAGCGAGAAAATAATTAGTAGAAACTTCATTCTATCTTCAACCTTCGTATGGGAAACATCATTGGCAAGATGAATTCTACTAACGGAGAAGAAAATACACCTCTAATGGATGATAATAGTTCAGATATAGAAAAACAAGTTGAACGAGAAATGGACGAGTTCCTAAAATTCAACAAACATAAGAAGAGAGAAGAAGAAAAAGCTGAAAAAGAAGTAAAAAGGAAGAAGGTTGAAGTTAACATTACAACCAATATTTTAACAGAAGTATTTCTTCGGATTATCTACCCAATTTCTTCATGCATGACAAAAAGTATATCAGTTGGAATTTTAAAATCAATGGATTATTCACCAATTGTTATTTTAAATCATGGAAACAAAATGGTTACTTTCAGTGAAACTACTTGGGAATCTCTCATGAAACATTTACATCTTTTGGAGTGCTATTTAAGTAACAACACATTTGGAAGAAGAACAAGATTAAGTTTATTGGAATCAAATATTGAAGTTGATATAGTAAAACATCGTGGAGGACAAATTGTTCGCTTCAGAGATTTAACTACACATAATGTTAAATTATATTTCACTAAAGAAGAATTTTACACTTTAAGTTGTACTACCGGTCCCGTCACCAGATATTTGAAACAACTAATATTTTCAAGTGCAATAATTAAAGACTATCTAATTGATACATTGGACAAAAAACCTTTTGTTCCAATTTTATACGGTCCCGTGGATACTTCAATCTTTAATAGAATACCTCAAGAAGTTGAAATGTGGAGACAATTAAACAACTATCACACCAATTTTAATATTGATGAAGTGGCACAAGAAGTGAAAGAAGAAGAACAATCCTGTCTGTTATAAACATCGGCTCATTCAATTTTTAAGTCAGTTGTTAGTAAGACTTCATCATGAATAAACGGGTTTCGTTTTCTAATGCGCCACATATAATGGAAGTTAAAAGAGGTATAATTGAATTTCAAGCTTTCCGAGGAAATGATGGTAATTTTATTATTAAAGAATTAGTAATCTTGGACATGAACACATCAGTAGTTTATCATTATTTGTTCAAACCTCCAGTACCATTTAATAGACTAACAACTAAAGCGAAAGTTACAAACAAATGGTTGAACAAACATTTTCACAACTTAAGATGGGATGAAGGTTTCATTAATTATAACATGATGCCGCACATTATGAATCATTATTGCAAAGAGTTTAAAATTATCTACACAAGGGGATTGGAAAAAGCAAATTGGATACAATCATTTACAAGCAACGAAGTGATTAATGCAATAATTGATAAAGATTTCCAATGCTACTTCAACGAACTTTGTATTTCATCAAAAAGTTTTAAACATCGAAGGTCGCAGTGCGCTTTAAAGAATGCCTACCGCTTGAATAATTTCCTTCAACAAACTGGTGGGGGTAGTGTCAGTGGTGGGGGTAGTGTCGATTATAAAAGTGAGAGCGCTACCATGACACAGCATGAGTATTACTCAAACCTCCGAAGAGACAACATCTCCGACGGACATTCTTATTAACAATAAGATTAACAACAACATCAATATGGCATCACAGAACTTACTTCAAAGTTTAGTTGATCAGTTCAACGCTCATTCTAAATCATCAATTCTACCTACAAAGAAATGTTCTGAACTAAAAGAAGAAAAACACTACATCATTCATACTATTAAGAAAATGGAAACTTCAGTAGGTGATGCTATAAATTGCACTTTGAGCGAGGCACCTTATACAATTGGTGATGAAGCAAAATTTCAAATCTTCTTACCAAAGCGCTTCGTACAACTACTTCAAAATGAAGATCTTCGTATAATTCAACCCGGCGCACTCTATTTGGTATCACATGGACCCAGTGGAAACAACTCTACTGAACTTACAATTCATGTAACACCTACTACTGATTAATTTGTACATAACATTGTAAATATTTCTTTGTATTTGTTTTTTCAATAAATATGATATAAAACAAAAAAAATAAAAATAAAAAAAAGCAACATATTGTAATGTCTTTGTACATTACAATATGTTGCTTTTTTTAAAAATTCCACAGGATGACCTTGACCCAATTTTGTATAATTATAAAAGGGGAAATGTACTTGCAAAATTCATCAGTCTACTGCTACCTTTCATACCGTACACATCTCGCTCTTAATCCCTGAATATAAAACTGCAACATGTCCCTAAAGGTCAAGTGTGCATCTTACGATACTAACACCATAACAACTTTTGAACAACTCGAAGATTTAACCAACGAAATGCGAGTTTTACTTACCGGTGGTTATCACTTAACTGTTGATGTTAGTGCTACTAATACAAGAATGTTCACTAAAACAAAATATTGCGATGATGAAATATTTATTTCTACACAACCTACAACTTCTTCATCACCAACTGGTCAACATAACATCAAGTTCCAAAAGTATTACCAATGTTGAATAACTTTTGACAGACAAAACTACAACTAAAGAATCACGTGATCAATGTGAGTTAATAAAAAGGATGTAATACTTGTATAAATAATCATTCGCTTCTTAGCTCTCACCACGACAAGACCTATTTAAGAAAATGTTGTACAGAATGATGATTCAACTTGATGGAAAAATCTATGGAAAAGACTACAACACCATTGAACAAATGACCCAAGATTTAGATGTATTAACTAAAGAAGGATATCAAGCTAAATTAATTTTAAAATTTCCTGAAGTACATCCATTATCAACAGAAGAACTTGTTGCTATGGCTAAGGCGGAGAGAGAGAAAAAGTCTGAAGAAAACAAAGAGAAACAAACTTCCTAAATTTTAATAATCCTTACACTTGTAAGGTATAATTTTTTAAAACTCCATTTGGATGACCTTGAAATTACCCCCACCACTTTTCACAGTACATAAAACTCACTATTCAACACTATACACTCTTATTCTTTCACTGGACTCCGCAGCGTCAACATGGAAGAGCAAAAATACAAGTACAAACCTCGTTACTGTTGTGAACAACAGTGTACAGATTTAGGACCAATGATGGTGGATGGGTTAGCTTGTACTAAATGTGAATTCTTCGGATCTTGTTATTGCAAATGCAAAACAAAACAACTACCACCACCGGAATTGCGAACTTTCAAATTTTACAAATCAAGATATTTTCATACATGTTGTCCTCAAAGATGTTTCAAATTTCACCCTCTAGATCTTGCTCATTGTCAACGCACCAATTCTCATCAAGATGATTTTTGTACACATATGATAAAAAGATGTAAATACAGATCAGATTGGTATTCCGATCCTGTAGAACCATCAAATGTGTAATTTCAGTTTTACACTCTTTTTTAAAACTTCATTTGGATGACCTTGAGATTTCCCCCACCACTAGTTCTAATTTTTATATAATATTAAATCATTCCACTTCCAACACTCTAACTAACAACATGGAAAACAAATTTATCAAATTTGAACATATAATAACTGACAGGGAGGAGATGGAAGAATTGTTTCAAAACTTACTTTCTGTCATTGACGAATATCCTATAAGATGGTTCAGAATTGTAGTTCAATATTTAAATCCTGGTGAATTGTTTTCTTCATCAAGTGAAGAAGATGAAACAACTACTTCGGTTCAAATAATTGAATTAAAAGATGGAGAAGAAGAACTAAACGTTTTATTCAATCATAAGCTCAAGGTTCCCTATATAAAAGCCCCCCTCCCTAGACAGCCCCCCTCCCTAGACGCCTGCTCAAGGTCACCATTATATAAGCCCCCTCCCTATGCGCCGATCCTCATTCCATCACCGACTCTCCAATAATGAACAACTCTCCATTGGCCCGAATGAATTCTAGTTTTGAAATAAACTCTAAAGAAGAGTTACAAGACATTTTTAATATTTTACAAGAACTTGTAGATAATTTTACAACCATCAAAATGAATTTGGAAATAACATACGATTGTCCTATTTCTGATAAGATTGAAAGTTCGGACGAAGACAGTTTACTAAATCTAACTCCTGCACCATCTGACACTACTGATGGTAATAATGAACAGCAAAATATTTCCCCCACCACTTCTTTGTAATTCTTCGTTCCCCCCCCCACCACTTCTTTATTTAACTAACATTTCTCGCTTTCACTTCTCATTCCGTCTTCAACTTTTGAACTATCAACATCACTTGTTTTAAAATTTCAAACACTACAAAATCATGATGGATATGATGGATGAAGTTCCCTTCATAACTAGAATGGAAGAGGATAAATTGAAATTGGAAATTAAACGATTGGAAATGGAACGGGAAAACCAACTCGAAATGTTACGTTTGTTCAAGCTTTTCAAATACATCATCTGGGGACTCTGCGTTTACCTTCTCATCGTCGTTGGTGTTTGCATTTACAACTCTGTAGTTCATCACAAAAGTTCAACTTGTTTAAACTCTGCTGTTGCACATTAATTATATGTTCACAAATAAAATTCAAAATTTACTTCAGCCTATCCCACTATCACCAACTAGTTCAACTTTGAACTATTTCTGGTAGTAGTTGGGTAGGCTTTTTTAAAACTTACTCTGAATGACCTTGACATACTTTCCAGGCTCCAGTTATAACTGTTGAATTTCAATTTTGAACTAACTCTTAATTCATGCCCAATTCTACTTCAAATTCAGGGCATATGCTCTCGCCATCTGCACCCTGCAGCTGCCCTGGCAGCTGACACCATCTGACCCATGCAGCTGCCCTGGCAGCTGACGTCACTTCCGGTTTAGAAGTGGCTTTTTCCCACTACTCACACTAAAACAAACTTGTCTCACACAAAGTCGTGAACACACTTTTAGTTAGTAGTCTTTGTCAAGTGACATAATGTATTATTAATTTATATTTTCTTTTAAAGCTTTATTATTAACCATAACAATCACTATATAATTATATATTGTTTAAAAAAGTTTTAATCTTGAAAGGAAAACTGATAGTCGATCAATAAGTTTTATTTTTTTAAAATTCTTCGATTTTAGATACTGGATATTAAGTTAAATTAGCAAATCATGTAATAGTATTTATTATGCTTAAAATATAAATACTCATGACAGTCAAAAAATGTTAAACTATATTTACTATATTGCCATTTGTATATCTTTGGAACGGGCTATGCGTTAACTTATAATATAAAAAATATGTCGAGTTTAAAATAAAAAATGTAGAGTTAAGGTTCTAGCACAATGTTGTAAGTCAGTTGGATATTATATTGTAGTTCTGAGCATTCAATTTGCCAGTCCACAAAACCTTCAGGTCTTAAATTCACCTGAACAGTCTACCGGTTGAAACCCCAGAGATAACAATTGCGAAAATTTTATATTGTTGTTAATTACTTTGATTTGTTCATGAAGAAGTTTTGTGATAAAGATAATTTGATTTAAAGTGGAAGCATTTTTTAAAGACTACTCAACCTGTTGATTCTCGTACAAAGAACAATAACCAACAGCTCAATCATCAACTTGTAGATCCTGATTAAAAGTAGTATAAAATATTGGTACATAAATCGCCTAACATATTTTAGATTATATCTATATTATATAATTGGTTTTACCTTTCTTACACTGTAAATAAACATGTCATAACCTGATTGATAAAGGGTTGGAATAATTAGTACACGACTGCACAATTTATAAATAAATTTAATTAAAACCCAATAGAAACTAACTCTAAGGAAATTAACGAAATTGTTCTAAGCACTGTGTTGTGTATGCTACAAATAAAAAATATAAATAAAAAAATATTTAAAATAAAAATACTTTATACAAGTTGATAGATACTCTACTAGAATTATGTAACCGTGCAATCAGTGGGGTATTAAATTTTGTGTGATACAAAATTATTTATGATTAAAAAAATATTATTTAAAAGTAATTTTCTAACACTCACAAAAGTCTATTTCAAAACATAAGTATTGTAACATTTCAAACATTACGTACATACTGTTATAATGGTTATTTTATGTTTAAGTTGATTTTTAGTTAACTTAAATAACAACTTCTTAACCAAAATTATGTAACTAAAAATGACTTGAAATTATAATATTATGAAATTATGTAGTGGTCAATAACAAATACATGTATGATACAAGCCATCAATACGATTGAAAACCAAAGTGGAACAGAAAGAAGTCACGCTTTGTAAGAAATACTTTTTTAAAAGAACCTTTTATTTTTTCAAAACCATCTATCAAACATACCAAATTGCTGTAAAATCCACAAAACTGACACATATGCATCAATCTTGGCGATGTATGTCCTCAGGTTTGTTAACATATTTCATACAAAAACATCACTATAAAAATTAATAACTTAAAAATAGTATGAAGCATGGTTGAAAAATAAAATAATGGTGAATATGGACCAGTCCATCTGTACCTCTTATCTCCAGGTCACAGGCGAGCAGGGAACAGTGACGTACTACTCATATCTCTGTCAGGTTATATGTCAAACTTTTATCGTGAATATACTAACGTTGTATACACCAGTCAGTAAAAAATTACGTTGTAATCTAATTTTAGTCATAGGCCTCCTCTTTGCTGATATTACTAAAAATAATATTTACCATAATTTATTTTCAACATTTTATCTATTATTATCATCGGTAACCCCACTATCAAATTTCCCACTATTAAAAACTTGCAAACACGTTGTTTAATTATAGATTTGTAACAATATAGCACTCCTATGATTTTGTATTTATTCAAACAAAGTTTTTTTTATTTTATAATCATTCCACTATGTTACTAAGCCTACTATCACACTATATTATTACTCATAAAAATTTAAAATAGTAGAAAATCATCATTATAACTACTTGGTTTTTCAACCAAATAATTTCTTTGATAAATAAATAATCTTTTAATCTTTTTATGTTTTACAAATCTAAAAGTCATTGATGGCTCATCATAAATATTCATTGTAATCTAAAGTGTAAGATGTTCATATCAAAGAAGAAAGAGGAAAACATTTTCTATATTTCTCTTTGTTCTTGTAGGCTACTTACTGTATACATTTTTCATGTTTTAGTCTCCTACGTTCGTTATTTGTAACATCCTTATCATTCTCAAAAACATTTAATCAATTGTATTCTAATATACCTTTTTTGATTTGATATTTTATGAACACTCTATAATATTTTAATATATTTTAGTAAAATTGTATTTAAAAAAGTTTATTTATACTTACATGTATAGATTTCCCAATGACACAGACCCTGTTAATTTAAAAATAGTGTCAGGTTTCAAATTCATGTAATGGGGAATATGTGTCAAAAGGAAAAACATTAATATCTAATTTAAGGCAATTAATTTTCCATACATATCATGTTTTACCTGATTTTCAAAAAAAAAAAATATATATAGAATAATAAAGTTATTAGGTCCTAAGCTTTTTTAAGTGTGATTTTAAAACAATTTACCTGGACTGCAGTTCGTGTGATAAGAACTTTTACATTCATTAATTGGTAGCTAGGTGAATAATAAATATATTTCAGTATTTAAAAGTTTCAATCATCATTATCAACTAGAGAAGGAAACGAATTAAAGAGCATTTTACAATCAGCTTAGTAGATCGTATTTTGCCTGACGGTAGAGCTTGAGTGGTTTTATAATCCACATTCCTAATATTAGATAACTTTTAAAACGACTAAGGTTAATAAAGTTAATTTTCATTTAAGTGTACTTTTACTTTTATAAGATCTGGTTTGGTTTAAATTACAATTGTTTGTTACCACAACCACTACAAAAGGTTAAGTTAGCAGCTATATTAATGATTGTTCAGTTAGGTCCCATATTAATTGCTTTATCAGAAAAGTATTCCTATTTTTTTCCATGGATGTTTATTTTTATTTATATTTTCAATATTAGTTTACACATAGAAATATAAATATTCTTTCTCATAACTCGACACGTTTTCATGGCATATAAATTTGTAAAAATCAACTATTTTTATTAAAAACATGAAAACTGGCAAATCAAGTGATAGTACCCATTTGAAGTGTATTAAAATGTAAAGCAATTTAAAATATGTTAAATTGGCTTATTTCAATATACCGACAGAATTATTTTTTTATTTTGGAGGGCATTTAATGCATTTTAAACGAAACGTCATGCCACTAAGAAAGTCATTTTTACGTCATAGGTGTTTATAGAATAACAAATAATTAAAATGTATAATATTCATGTCCTGGTGGCATTATAAAGTATAGCATTTAGCTAATTTAGTCCCTTTAATATTTGACTTGAAATTAGCGTAGAACACTCCGAGTGTAAAAGAGCACTTTTCATCTTCCATTCATCTGCAAAAAGTCCTTTGAGTGTTCTGTCCTTTTTTATTTTGTAAATGTAAATCGTATTATTAAGATTCTATTTTAACTAAAAGCTTTTACAAACATTTTTTTATTGTTGGAAGTGCTAATTGGAAAAAGAAAGTGCTAATTTTGACTCCAAACAAAATATTGTTAACTGACAGAAACATACACTTTCTTGAAGATTTAGGAGTACAAATATAAAGCATTGTGTGCATGAAATTAAGTTAAATTCTTACATAATATTCACACGATAATTCTTACAAGCGCGTTTAAATGTAAAGCAATTTATTACAATTTTTTTTCCATGAGTTGTTGTTTCATTTTAATTAATTTTTCCAATAGGACTAGTGGCAAAATAATACAATCTACTGAGGTTTACCCTTTCCGATAAAGAATTCAATTTTTTTTTTAATTTTCATGGAAATTACTAATGGATTGTATTCAGAGAAGGATAGATGACTTTAAGAAATCTTAACAACACTAATAACTCAAACAATTAAATGCACTCCTAATTAAAAATCCTGCCTTGATTGTTCAGCAAAATTTTAGTACTTAGTTATTAATATTTTACGTTACTTACTTAATAGTACCAGGTTAACCGAGCCTTGCTCGTTGGTTTTGATTCAATTTTAATATTTTCACCAACAACCAACTATACCTCTTCACAGTTAACAGCTGTTTCAAAAGGTCTGCTTAACATTAATGTTCCTTTTTTTGTTTACATTTAGTTGTTGTTTCGTTACCAAAATAGCAACCCATAAGACCAATGTTAAAAATTACAATTTTTAAACTTAAATTTAGATAAAATTTGATTTTTCCTGTGATTGAGACTGTTTCTAAATTTATTTTTGGGCCGAAACACTCTTTAATGCAAAGTTTAAGCAAAATCTAACAGCTAGATTTCGAGATCGTGGAACACACATCCCTTCAGAGATTCCTCGTATTATAGTATAGGATTCCTTTAATATGTTTTCAATGTTGTTTTTTTTTTTTTTACATTACACCTTCTTTTGTTACTTATTTAATTTAATATGCCTTAGAATTACTTAGTATTCCTACTATATAGATATGTATTCATACTAACTTTCTTCTAAAGCATATGAAACTAATGACAATGTTATTGGACGTCCGATTATTTTTTTAGTATCTTAAAAATTTAGGTTCATTGAAGAATTTGTTAAATATTTCGTCAATACATACGTTTAGAAATTGATATTATTTAATAGGCTGGTACATACTTTTATTATTGGAATATCAAACCAATTCCACAAATCTCAATTTAGAACAAACTTCTTATTTGTATGTGTATATTGCAATAAATAAATGTATACAAAATACATAATGATCAATTATATAAACAAAACTATCGAATAGGAACTCGCACGCCGGTTTCCGGATTATTACTGTGTTAATCTAAGTATTTCAGCCGCGCCCCCGCTCTGAATTAATTAAGATGTTATCAAGCTGAGAAATGGATCTTAACCTCTTGCAGTAATTATAATTATAAATAAAAACAGAAAATTGCGCTCATATACCTTCTGAGATGTACATTTATGTAGTATTTTATTCTCTTTTCTCTGTGGTACTGTTCTGATATGGATCTTATTTTATATGGTATTTATTATCTTTAACTTCATTCTGAATAGATTTCGAAGAATATATCAACAATTTGCTTTCGTTTATGACTTTAAATTAATTTATTATAATTTATGTCCAAACAGAGCTTTGCAGAAACAACCTTCAAATTCTTTAAAATGCCATCGGTTTTATATTCTTTTAACAACAAGTTCGGTAACTTATTATTACATTTTTTTATTAACTGTTTAAAACAAAAACTATGGTATGTAGTAAAACGTGTACACTCGTACACTCGTAAATTTCGGTAAAAAAAAAAAAAAAAACAAAAAAAACCTTATTTTGTTCATACTAGTAAATCATACAATTAAAGAAATTCGTTATGTTTTACAGCAAGCTCATTTCCAGATTTTGTTTCGAATATTTTAGCTAAGCATTTTACTATTTTAGAGAAATAGCCATTAAATGAAATAAATTTTTAGAGATTTTAAGCTAGTTGACTAATATGTTAGTCAAGAGTAAAATGGTTTTTAATAACGGATTATTTTTCCGTCCAACTGTAAACACCAAAAACTGTGTCGATTGTAAAGATTTTTATATTTTTGAGCATGCTCCAAACTTACAAATCTTTTACATAATTAAGCATGAAAAGGAATTACTTTTAGAAACAATAGTATCTATTTAACATTTCAACTGTAAAATATCGTTTTTCAAGGAAGTTGATCTTCCTTACCTGTAATTGGGTTTTTGACGGTCTACACCATACTGATAGCAATGATATCATAACTGGTATAATTTTAAAGTTTGCTACAACAAACTATTTCCAAAGGCTTGAGTCTGAATTTAATCTATGTACCGACTTGTACAAAATAACATAAAAACAGAAACATTTCAGCACGCACCACCACTTCCGGTTCCCTTTGATCTCCTGTTTCCGGTCCAGCAGCTGGAATCACTCGGCGAGTTAAATACTGATTTCGTGTTGCAAAGGCTAAACTAACAAGATTACTGACAAACTTTTAGAATAATTAACTTTCAATAGTAGATGGCCTGAAAAAATATACTTAGTAAACTACGTACTTTCTCAAAATTTTAATATTTAAATATTACTTTTATTTTATTAAATTTAAAGTGAATTAATTAATTATGTTTACTAAGAAAAACAATCTTATTAGAAATCATTTCCAAATCATATCAAAAATTGCGATTTGAATCAAATAAAAAAATTAAATATTCTGCAACATGTTTTGACCAAAGTTAATTCTAATTTTAACTGTTAAAAAGTGATTTTATATTTCAGGGCCCAATTCAATAAAACAGTGAATCAAACCTTTATATGAGTAAGTGGATGATACTTGAGCTATGGTAAAGCTTTGTTCAACTACATGTTGACTATTGTATTTGCTCGGACAGATATAACTCAACGTAAATGTCAAGAGTTGGCTGACATCGCCAGTGACGTACGTCGTGAGTACTGATATCATCTGACGAGGGTAGGACACCGTTAGTTCTGCTGACGTTCATCTTCTGACCGTTGGATTCGCTGAGACAGATGTCCCTCAACGTAAGTGTCCAGAGTTGGCTGACATCGCCAGTGACGTACGTCGTGACTACTGATATCATCTGACGAGGGTAGGACACCGTTAGTTTTGCTAACGTTCATATACTCGTACATGCTGACTGTTGGATTCGCTGAGACAGATGTCCCTCAACGTAAATGTCCAGAGTTGGCTGACATCGCCAGTGACGTACGTCGTGACTACTGATATCATATGACGAGGGTAGGACACCGTTAGTTCTGCTGGCGTTCATATACTCCTACATGCTGACTGTTGGATTCGCTGAGACAGATGTCCCTCAACGTAAATGTCCAGAGTTGGCTGACATCGCCAGTGACGTACGTCATGACTACTGATATAATCTGACGAGGGTAGGACACCGTTAGTTCTGCTGACGTTCATATACTCGTACATGCTGACTGTTGGATTCACTCAGACAGATGTCCCTCAACGTAAATGTCCAGAGTTGACTGACATCACCAGTGACGTACGTCGTGACTACTGATATCATCTGACGAGGGTAGGACACCGTTAGTTCTGCTGGCGTTCATATACTCCTACATGCTGACTGTTGGATTCGCTGAGACAGATGTCCCTCAACGTAAATGTCCAGAGTTGGCTGACATCGCCAGTGACGTACGTCATGACTACTGATATAATCTGACGAGGGTAGGACACCGTTAGTTCTGCTGACGTTCATATACTCGTACATGCTGACTGTTGGATTCACTCAGACAGATGTCCCTCAACGTAAATGTCCAGAGTTGACTGACATCACCAGTGACGTACGTCGTGACTACTGATATCATCTGACGAGGGTAGGACACCGTTAGTTCTGCTGGCGTTCATATACTCGTACATGCTGACTGTTGGATTCGCTGAGACAGATGTCCCTCAACGTAAATGTCCAGAGTTGGCTGACATCGCCAGTGACGTACGTCGTGACTACTGATATAATCTGACGAGGGTAGGACACCGTTAGTTCTGCTGACGTTCATATACTCGTACATGCTGACTGTTGGATTCAGTCAGACAGATGTCCCTCAACGTAAATGTCCAGAGTTGGCTGACATCGCCAGTGACGTACGTCGTGACTACTGATATCATCTGACGAGGGTAGGCCACCGTTAGTTCTGCTGGCGTTCATAAACTCGTACATGCTGACTGTTGGATTCGCTGAGACAGAGGTCCCTCAACGTAAATGTCCAGAGTTGGCTGACATCGCCAGTGACGTACGTCGTGACAACTGATATCATCTGACGAGGGTAGGACACCGTTAGTTCTGCTAACGTTCATATACTCGTACATGCTGACTGTTGGATTCGCTGAGACAGATGTCCCTCAACGTAAATGTCCAGAGTTGACTGACATCACCAGTGACGTACGTCGTGACTACTGATATCATCTGACGAGGGTAGGACACCGTTAGTTCTGCTGGCGTTCATATACTCGTACATGCTGACTGTTGGATTCGCTGAGACAGATGTCCCTCAACGTAAATGTCCAGAGTTGGCTGACATCGCCAGTGACGTACGTCGTGACTACTGATATAATCTGACGAGGGTAGGACACCGTTAGTTCTGCTGACGTTCATATACTCCTACATGCTGACTGTTGGATTCACTCAGACAGATGTCCCTCAACGTAAATGTCCAGAGTTGGCTGACATCGCCAGTGACGTACGTCGTGACTACTGATATAATCTGACGAGGGTAGGACACCGTTAGTTCTGCTGACGTTCATATACTCGTACATGCTGACTGTTGGATTCACTCAGACAGATGTCCCTCAACGTAAATGTCCAGAGTTGGCTGACATCGCCAGTGACGTACGTCGTGACTACTGATATCATCTGACGAGGGTAGGCCACCGTTAGTTCTGCTGGCGTTCATAAACTCGTACATGCTGACTGTTGGATTCGCTGAGACAGAGGTCCCTCAACGTAAATGTCCAGAGTTGGCTGACATCGCCAGTGACGTACGTCGTGACAACTGATATCATCTGACGAGGGTAGGACACCGTTAGTTCTGCTGGCGTTCATATACTCGTACATGCTGACTGTTGGATTCGCTGAGACAGATGTCCCTCAACGTAAATGTCCAGAGTTGACTGACATCACCAGTGACGTACGTCGTGACTACTGATATCATCTGACGAGGGTAGGACACCGTTAGTTCTGCTGGCGTTCATATACTCGTACATGCTGACTGTTGGATTCGCTGAGACAGATGTCCCTCAACGTAAATGTCCAGAGTTGGCTGACATCGCCAGTGACGTACGTCGTGACTACTGATATAATCTGACGAGGGTAGGACACCGTTAGTTCTGCTGACGTTCATATACTCCTACATGCTGACTGTTGGATTCACTCAGACAGATGTCCCTCAACGTAAATGTCCAGAGTTGGCTGACATCGCCAGTGACGTACGTCGTGACTACTGATATCATCTGACGAGGGTAGGCCACCGTTAGTTCTGCTGGCGTTCATATACTCGTACATGCTGACTGTTGGATTCGCTGAGACAGAGGTCCCTCAACGTAAATGTCCAGAGTTGGCTGACATCGCCAGTGACGTACGTCATGACTACTGATATCATCTGACGAGGGTAGGACACCGTTAGTTTTGCTGACGTTCATATACTCGTACATTCTGACTGTTGGATTCGCTCAGACAGATGTCCCTCAACGTAAATGTCCAGAGTTGGCTGACATCGCCATTAACGTACGTCGTGACTACTGATATCATCTGACGAGGGTAAGACACCGTTAGTTCTGCTGACGTTCATATCCATGGTGACTGTTGGATTCGCTGAGACAGATGTTCTCAACGTAAATGTCCAGAGTTGGCTGACATCGCCAGTGACGTACGTCGTGTCTACTGATATCATCTGACGAGGGTAGGACAACATTAGTTCTACTGACGTTCATATACTAGAGCATGCTGACTGTTGGATTTGCTGAGACAGACGTCCCTCAACGTAAATGTCCAGAGTTGGCTGACATCGCCAGTGACGTACGTCGTGACTACTGATATCATCTGACGAGGGTAGGACACCGTTAGTTCTGCTGACGTTCATATACTCGTACATGGTGACTGTTGGATTCGCTGAGACAGATGTTCTCAACGTAAATGTCCAGAGTTGGCTGACATCGCCAGTGACGTACGTCGTGACCACTGATATCATCTGACGAGGGTAGGACACCGTTAGTTCTGCTGACGTTCATACCCATGGTGACTGTTGGATTCGCTGAGACAGATGTTCTCAACGTAAATGTCCAGAGTTGGCTGACATCGCCAGTGACGTACGTCGTGACTACTGATATCATCTGACGAGGGTAGGACACCGTTAGTTCTGCTGACGTTCATATCCATGGTGACTGTTGGATTCACTGACACAGATGTCCCTCAACGTAAATGTCCAGAGTTGGCTGACATCGCCATTGACGTACGTCGTGACTACTGATATCATCTGACGAGGGTAGGACACCGTTAGTTCTGATGATGTTCATATACTCGTACATGCTGACTGTTGCATTCCCTGAACGTAAACGTCCAGAGTTGGCTGACATCGCCAGTGACGTACGTCGTGACTACTGATATCATCTGACGAGGGTAGAACACCGTTAGTTCTGATGATGTTCATATACTCGTACATGCTGACTGTTGGATTCACTGACACAGATGTCCCTTAACGTAAATGTCCAGAGTTGGCTGACATCGCCAGTGACGTACGTCGTGACTACTGATATCATGTGACGAGGGTAGGACACCGTTAGTTCTGATGATCATGCTTTTAGGCTAGGTAAAAAGATGAGAGTTCCGACAAGATTACAATAAAAATAATACTTGATCCAGAAGTATGTGAAACACACCAGACAATTTTTTCCTCCGATTTAAATTCAGTAAATCTATGATTTTCATTCAAAATATAAAACTTACTAGAACCAAAAGTTTATGAAAGGTCAAATAAACATCGGTGGTTCACTTTACTACAAAATAGAAAAATTGAAACAATGAACATTAATAAAAATGAGGACTTAGAAGGTTTTGGTAGATTAAAACAGTGTTAATCCAACTATCTCAGAAGCGTCGTCAGCACTAACCTAATTTAGATGATATCACGCCGAGAGACAAATCCTGACGTCTTGAAGTCATTCTGCCGGGAAATAAACAGCAAACTGGGTTTCAATTCCATCTGAGATTTTCTCAGTTGTGACTATTTTAATGGGGGTTTGTGCTATTGAAAAGGAGAGATTTAATCATTGATAGTTAATGTTTGTAAAATAATTAAGTCAACATAGATTTAATTAAGTTTTAAACTGCAATAAGTTTGAAACCTGATGGTAGTTTATCAGAAACACTAAAGGAAAATTAAAACTGCATATTCTACAATGTATAAATTTATAAAACTGTTAATTCTGTTTAAAATTGAACTGTTAACTTTTTTCTTTAAGTTTCATAAGTGTCAAATATGACAAATTACAAGTGATATTACGGTTATGTTGAATGTCACGGAATATACAATTTATAATGGTAGTTGCATGCACTTATCGGCTAATTATTTTTAAAGTTAGTTTTCTTTAACAGAGTACCTGTATGAATGTAGATGGATTCAAAAGCAAAACTGGACTGATAAAATATAAGTTTTTCTATATTATAAATCATACAGCGAAAAGCTAAATATAACCGTCACATTTGAATCTATGTAATGAAATATTGTTAATCCTAGAAATTCTTCCCAGAAAGGAACATAATAACGAATAACAATATTTAAAGAACTATTTTGCTGAAAACAGTACTGTAGGTTTTGACAGTAAAACATCTAGTATATATTTTTTGTTTATTTTGTTGTATATTTTTGAGTTCGAGGTTATTTTAAACATTACCTCGATATAGAATCAACTGGCACTCGTTTACCTTTTAGAAGCTTAAAATTCGTGTCATACATAAAACCAGTTAAATATCGATTTCTTACAAAACTTCTAAGTCAAGAGAACAATAATGATGATATAGCGCTGCTGATACCATGTGCTCAGTCAAAACATAGACTTCATTTTTGAGAAACATGGAGAGGAAATACAACTTCCCCACCAAAAATGAAATAAATCTGATTAAACTTTCAAATAAGAAATGTAAATCGTTACTTAAAATCGCCTTTTAGTTTTAGCCTTCACTTTACTTTACTTTACTCTTAGCCCATCGCGTCATGAGAAAAGGTGATTATTCTGACTATCATTATATAATAAAGGGCAATCTGGCAACTCAAAACCTAGGAGTTCGAATCAAACCCATGGTGTGGGCAAAGCAATCGCTTTCGTTGTAAGGTACTAATCGTTATGCTTCTAAGACACTTATTCAGAATAACAATTATGGAATCACGCAGTTAAGCTTTAGCTGATGTTTTAGTATTTAGGTTAACTTATCACACGTATGTGAATAAAATTAGCATTCTTAAATTAAACTAATATTTTGAGCATCTCAAAGTTTATGTTTTCTTTAGTGTTACGAAAACAAAGTGAACATGCTTTATGCACACTTAAACTGTCTCTAAATCTTTTGATTATTTTGGAAAAACTTTTTATAGATTATTTGTATATCAAACAATTGTTTTCATTATTCTAAAATTTGATTATAAAATTTAATCACACACTGATGATAGTAAAATTGTATTAATAAGTTCTTACTAGGCTTTAAAATTCTTAATTTAATTTAAAATTGAACTAATTAAAATATTCTGCGTAAGCAGTTGATTAGCAAAGGGTCTCTTCTAATGCCTTTGAACTCCGGTTTCCAATCCAACAGGCCCAATCATTAAATGAGTTACCAGTTTTCGTGTCGCAAAACAAAATTACCAAGAGCAGAGAAGCTTTTCAAATTAATTACGTTTCAAAATTAATTATATGATTAGGCTATAACTTTGTTTTTATACCTTACAGTTTTGTCAAGATATGATGAAAAATTTCCTGGTTTTGTTTTCCACTACATTGCAATGGGAGTAAAAATTGAACATTTTTTAGTTTATCGTTGTTTGCTAACATTTGAAATAAAATTTGTAAATTAAGAAATTCTAGGATTCATTATATGTTCTTTATTTTGTAATTAAATACTACTAGCTGTACACATCTACTAAACGTCTGTGGCTGAGCTTCCAAACTTTTTTTCTATTTCCAATCACAAAAACAAGAGCTTAAACTCAAACTTTATATCCACCATAATAAACACTCTTCAATTTAAAAAATTTTCCTGTATATATCCTGATCGAAAGTGTCTTTTCAAAGTAATTTGTTTTTTTATAAGAATACTAGCTGTTTCCCGTCACGGCTTCGCCCGTGACTGAATTTATTTTTTAGGTAACAAAATCTTTAAAAGAGCAACAAAATCTTCTTCATTAAGAATGACAGTGAAACAACAAATTACTCTGTGTTGAACTCTGAAGGAATTTTGCAAAACATTTTCTTAATGAGAACCATTGAGAAAAAAGAACAACCATGTCAAATTTCAACCCCGTAGGCCCTACAGTCATTTTAAAATCATGTAGGGGGGAGCCCTAAAGAACATAAAAATCTATATTTCTAAAACTGTTTCTTAGTAAACATCTATTAGCAAAACGGACCATAAACGTTAAATTTCAACACCGTATGATTTATGGTAATTTTGAGGATTTGTGGGGGGAAGTCCCTGGAATAATTTTGAAGTCCTATGGGGCGGAAAAGAACTTCGAAAACTATATTTGCAAAGCCGTTTCTAAGGGAGCACCTATTTGGAAAACGGAGCATCCACGTTAGATTTTAATCCCTTAGCATATATAGTAATTTTGATGTTCTTTGGGGTGGAACCCTAAAGTAAATTTGCTAAATTGTTTCTTAGTGAGCAACAATGAGCAAAGAGAAACGACCATGTCAACTTTCAACCCCGCGGGCCCAAAGTAATTTTCAAGACTTGTGTAACGGAGCCCTAAAGAATTTCAAAATATACACTTTTTTTAAATTCTTAAGCTAAGGGGAACGTCCAGCTCAAATTTCAACCCCGGAAGCCCTAAAATGCTTTTGAAGTCCTGTTGGGCAGAGCCCTAAAGAACATCGAAAACTATATTTGCAAAACCGTTTCTTAGTAAGCACATATGAGCAAAGAGGAACGTCCATGTCAAAAATTTCAACCCCGCGAATGCCCTAAAGTAATTTTGAAATCCAGTGTGGTGGAGCCCTTAAGTGCTTAAAAAACTATATTTTCAAAACAGATTGTTAGTACCTATGAACAGTAAAAAAGTATATAGTAATAAAATACGAAATAAAGTAAACTGCACTTAATACAACCAAAGTACACCAGACTAAAAGTAATAGCACATCACTATAATCTTGACAATGTCAAACATAAATAAACATTATATCTCACACCTGGTTACTTCTATGCTTATAAGCATTTTCTTGCATGAATCATCGGCAGATGTAAACAAACCTAATTCAATTTACATAATCATATGTTAGAATACAAAAATGTTACTTCCATATGAATAACATAGTAATTTGAGGACGTCTAGGGCGTAGCCCTTTGTGAATATTAACATGAAAATAGTCAGACTTTCCTATTTTGAGCTTAAAGAATGAGTATACCAAATTTCAGCACTCTAGCTAGTCGGGAAGTTGGAGAATTAGTGATGAGTGAGTGAGTGAGTGAGTGAAGGCTTTGCCTTTTATAGATATAGATAATAATAGAGTGTTTATTTGAAGGATTACTTTACAAAAAGGACCAATAGTTTTTTATCAATATTTTAACACTTGTTTTTACATTGGTAGTAGGCTAATACATTAAAAGAAACGTTTTGTAGTGTCATTATAATTATAAATTATTCCATTCTTAAAAATAAAAATAAAGAAAACAAATTGTTGAATGATTCTAAATTATTATTGTATCTTCATTACAGTTATTTGATGTTTAAAATACATCTGTAATTTCAAAGGAGTTATCCGATTGAATAAAATATAATGATTCTTGCAATTTGAGATTTTAAGATTTCACATAATGCACTCTGTGCATCGACACACTAATGGGCTTATCAATATCCCTGCTCTCGCCATTAGATGTCAATCCTCCAATACAGAAAAATTGTATCCTTTTTACAACTATCTCTCTTGAATTATTGTACTTATGAGTGAAATGATTTCAGTTTTGGCAAAAGAAAACTTATAATTGGAAGTAGATAGAACCTTAATCAAGAACTGTATTTATTGAAAATATCTTATGGGTAATTTAATCATTTAATCTCATTTATTCATTTATCACCATTTATCGTTCATATATCATCCAGATTTCTAAAAATGGTTCACATCTCCCAAAACATTCATTGAACATTAAATACCGATTACAATATCAATTAAAATACATATTACCATATTACCTTTGAACACTTATCATTTATTTTTTATTTGTGTTGCAAAACAATCATCACAAATAGAGACAATAACATACACTTAGTGGATTAATTTGTAAAATAAGACAAAGTATGAATATATGTTTTGACAGAAAATTATACACAAGCAATATTGTTACACATACAACACTAAATAAAGGTCAAGATCTTAAAACCATCAAAAACATTATGACTATACATTAAACTAGACATTGTTGTTTAATTGTTGTGACTAGGGGTCACAACATCAAAGTATTTCAAACAATATCTTAATTATTCTCACGGTTAGTAATTCAAGAACATAGGTAGGCCAAAAATATAAACGGGTTTTAAAATCATTCAAACCTTTATTGCGTGATAGTGAACCGCACCCCCGCGGAAGCGCACCCGACCTTTGGAAACGTGCTTGCCCAAGGCGCTCCACGGGAGGGGCTCACCAACGCTCTCAGGAGTTCAGAACAAAAAAAAAACAACTTGTGGAACCAGAAATTTAATTTAACCCAAAATTAACAGCAAAATTAACAACAGCAAAACAGAGCAAAATCGGGAACATCAAAGGTCCACAGTGATAAATTTGATAACAAAAGAATTTTACCAGAAGTCAATGTCACCAAGGTTGGCCAACCAGAATATCGATATTCAAAATTCAAGAACAACAGTATTAAAAAAAATTCCCCCTTCTGAAACTTTAACCTTAAAATTGGCATTGATAAATTAAATAAATAAATAAATAACAACAAATAAATTTCAATAAATAAACATAACAATTTACAAACACAAAATACACAAAGGAATTGGCGTGCCGAATTTTGAGGTTGACAAAAAATAATTCCACCCGGAGACCTGTGGCGCAGGGCGGGCTCCTAATGGGAAATTAACCTAACATAGAGACTACAAATAAATAAATAAATACTGTCACACATAAATAACAAAATATCACAGTTCATTGGTGGAGTGGCATATCACAGTAGTTCGTTTATGGCGTCATGGCACTGGAAAGAAGAGCGTCGGCCTGCAGCTCCGGCAAGTGGGGACCAAGGCCATGTATGTCCCCTAGGTGGGCAGGCGGACGGACCAGGCCGGAACCATCATCTGCATGGCATTGTCGGTGGGACCAAGTCCCCAGCTGGACCCTGGTAAACCCCAAAATTTGCCAATATTTTTCCATTTAAGACACATTCAGTAGGCAATTAGTGTCAACAGTGCAAAAGGTAGAATTGTCACAAAAAAATATCCACTGTTCCAGTTTGGACAATTTGCCACTACTAACCACAAATACTGACTTTTCAGTTTTAATCATTTTACAAATTTTCTTGAAAATTGTGACAGAAAAACATTTTAAATGTGACAGACAGTTTTACTTTGACTAGAGAAATTACAGCAAAAAGAAATGAGATAGGCTATAGGCCTACTCAGAAAATTACTAAACAGGGGGGAGTGAGTACAGCAACATACTTGAGACATGAAAAACAGTTAAACTACACCTTAATATTAATTCTACCACTAAATTGAACAGGTTGAAAACATTTGACTAGTTTTAAAGCATAAAATAATTCCATTTTTAACATCACAACAAAATTTCAGTTTTGGCGGACATTGCCCTTCTATTTAGCTCATATCTCAAAAAGTTACTGACCGAATTTAAAAATTTTACCTTTAAAAGTTGGGCCAAAAGTGAGGCTTCAAAATAAAATATAAACCAGAACTTAACTCCAAGGCTACTTTATTGTGGACCTAAGATTACCTGACGCTTTACCCCAAACTGGTGTGCTACCAACAGTAAAAGCTAGGCCTAATTCATTAATTATGAACCAAAATTGATAAAACTTTACATAGGCCTAGCTCAGGGCCTTAGGCCACTTTGAGAACCCACAAACTCTAGTAAACTAAACAGGAAAATGAGTTATAAAAGAAAAACCTTGGCAGCATCATCTTTTAGGCTATGAGCCTATTTTGACTCTACAACTTACAATAACCCCATCAGACCACTGGGTGGCCAATATAAAGTTGCACTGAGCACAAACAAACAATATATAATGCAAAACAAACACTGAAACATCTTAATTATTACAGGAACTTGAAAAACATGTGTTCAGCTCACTAACAAAAATTGAACTCTGAGAGCCAAAGCGTGGATGGCCCAAAATGCAGACTCGAAGGAGAACAAAATTGATTGCTTTGCTTGAAACAATGAAACAAAATTTACAGAACACTGGTTCTGGCCTAAAACAATATTTTTCAGAAGACTGTTCATTTTTGCAACGTGGTCGTCTGACCGAATCCAATAGCATCGAACATATTTCTGAATTAAACTGGAAAATTCTCGTGACTCACCCAAAATGATGCGTTGGGAGGTTTAAATCACCGCATTACAGCACAAAAATCACTGGTAGAAAAAGTCTAAATTGATAAAATTTCTTTTGAGAGACAGTGCGACAAAATTGTACGTCTTGCGGTTCCGTTCACCAACGGCACCTATGATCTTTTTCAGGACGTTGCGTTACAGCTGTTGAAAAGAAGAAAACAACACCGAATATTCCAGAATGACAGCACACAGAAAACACTGGCCAGAAAAAAAACAACACTATAACAAATGAGACGTGACATCACACATGGTGGGCAAAACGTCACGGCTCAATAGGAAAATATCACAGCTGAATAAGCAAGGTCTATCACAACCATAATAAGTAAACAAATGCCATTCCACAAAACAGCGAGACTGAATAAATTATTCATTTCGTGTTCGATTGATACTCACAAAACAGATTAAGGTTATGTTTAAAATTTGATAATGATTAGTAAATAATGAATGATAAGTGATAATATCAAAGAAAAAATATTTATTCCTACGCATTATAAATTAAAATTTTCTAATTATTACCTAAACATATTTACTTACAAGGCTTAAATTACGACTATCATTTATTTAATTACTATTCGAATCCAAATATATAATATTATTGAGGTAGCTTTTAAACACGCCTTTGAGAATTTAATCCAAGCATGCTCTGAGTCCTTCTTCTTATACCATACATGTAATAACAGCTCTTATCAATCTGCCGACCAGTAATGAAATTCCAACTTACAAACTTTCCGTGGTCAAAGTTTCCAGAATAGTTGGTAACCACCAAAATATTCAAATTAATCTACAACTTATGTGTTCTTTGTAATTGAATATAAGATCAAAATTTCAAATATGTATTTATTAATTTGTTAAAACAATGTTTAGGGTATAAGCATAATGAATTGAGCCTAAATTTATTTAGTACTTTATGGAATATCTTAAATATATAAACTACTAATATTACATTTTATACTAAATTTAAAAAAAAAATCACGTCAATTTCAATGTTTAAAGACATTTCTTTCGCTAATTATATTGTTTTTAGTAATGTTGAAAACTCGGATTCTTTTGTAAATAAAAATTGTATTTATTTAAGCATCCAATAATCTGGCTTGAATATTAAAAAAATATGTAATATATATAAATATATACTCTATTAAAAGCAGTTCGTCTTAGTCTTCCACTGGGCCGATTTATATGCTGGTTGTACCAAAACAAACGTTTTTGGGCCTATATTTGCAGGTTTTATTTAAGTCTAGAAAATATTTACAAATAAAATTTAAATTGGTATAAAATGAAAAATTATATTTTTTATGGAGATTTAACATGGAGAAAAGCCGAAATTTCCAATGCTTTGGAAAGTTTGTCTGAGACTTCTACTGGACCGATTTATACGTAGTTTGTACGAAATAAATGCTAAACTTTCTATATTAGCAAATTTTATTTACTTCATAGTATCTTACTTTATTGAATTTAAAATATCAATATTTTCAAACCTTTACAATAAATGTATTTAAACGCTTTATGTAAACGCACGAGGTATTTTGTATAAATACAGAGTAAAAGAGCAAACGCTCAAGAATGAATCATTATAATGAATCATTATTTAGACAGAAAAGTGCTGTGCAGTTTTATTCTACACAGTTATCTCTATACACAGTTTTATAGTTGGTGGATCAAAAAGTAGCCTCAATAAATGTTTAATGTTAAATTGTTTAGTACTAGATCTACACCTGAGGATACTTATTAATGAAAACAGCTGATTAATTAAAATGATATATGAATTAGAATTTTTTATGTTTGGCACCTTCTGCATAACAAAATTTGGCTGTATCCGTCGAGTATTGACTGGCAACAACTCGTTATTTTTTAAATAGGCCTAAAGAGCTTCTATTTTTTTTATGTCACCAGGAAAGTACCCAAAAGTGAACCCCCATTTTGTTTTTTGTATCATAACTTATATAGCTTATTTGAATAAAAACTGTTTCTTCAGAGATTTGATGTTTAATTTATCATGTTACTCATAGTTTATATTTGGCCTATAACCAGTAATTATAAAAATTAATAGTTTAAGAAAATTTTTTTTTTTTTAATCTTACACTTTGGTGATTTTTTAAAAAGTTGTCTCAAATGGACCCCTAAATAAAAAGAGAAAAAAATTAGCTAGAAAAGGGAATAAACCGAAAAAAAAACATGATACAGTTTATCTGTATATCATTATTTATTTTCACAACAATACATACACATACGAAACGTCATACCGTTGACACTTGCGGCATGGGATCTGTCAGAGGCAGTGATTCAAGTACTGCCATATCAATTTAAATCTTGGTTAATCTCTCTCTTTAATTATTAAAGATTGACTTTTGATTTGATTTAGGTTGGCTCAGTCTCCTTATGTGGCACGAAAAGGTCAAGGAGACGTTTAGGTTAGGTTAGGTTAGATAAGCGGGAATCGGGATATCGTTTGTTCCGTCATAAATTCTTCGAGGTTGTAGAAACACTTATCAATGAGGTAGTTTTTCCATTGCATTTTGAGATTTGAAAAGTTTCCACTCGAATTGATGTTAGGTGGGATATTGTTGAAAAACAGGTCCGAGAAAGCCATTCTTATTTTCCAGTAATCTACGGTTTTGATTTACAGAGGATCTATTGTTTCCGAATCTAGCATTATAGCAACGAGGAACAGTAACGTTATTGTAACTGTTATTGATTGCAAAAATGACTATTTCATAAATAAAGAGAGAAGACACAGTTAGTATTTGAAGATTTTAAAATTTATGTTTACAATGGTCCCTAGAGCGTAGGCCTTAAATGTATCTGATCGCTCTTTTCTGTAGATTAAAAACTATTTCAAGATTTTTTTGGACAAAGTCCTCCTCAGAACTATAAAGTAACTTAAGTGAAATTCGATTAGACTAAAATTAACTAGTATACCTAATCTAAATGTTCTGAAGACCGGTCAAGAGCCCTTTAATGAGGTGGAGGATTTGTTCATCCCAGGTCAGCCCATCGTCCAGTCTCACTCCCAGAAAACTGACAGATTTGACATTGGAGAGTTGACTGTCACCTTTCTCTAGGCGTGAAAACTGTAAAAATTTTGAGTTTTGCCGTTGTCTTGATTGAATGAAAATGTAATTGGTCTTGGAAGGATTAAGAGAGTTTTAATTCGGAAAAGTAGTGAGTCAGTTGGTTGACTTAAATGTATGAATCCATTTCAGGCTTTCTTTAGTCGAGGTTTTTTTAATGTGGTGTCATCGGCACACACGAACAAGCCTTCCTCACGAAGAGAAAACCAAATGTCATTTAGGTATATTAAAATAGTAGCAGGTCCAGGATTGAACCCTAGGGCACCTTACTTTCAATCTTACTTGAATCAGAAATGACTGATGAATTGAGTCCTTTGCCAGACAAATGTTTTATTTCAGTGACCTGAGACCTGACTTTAACATTATTTGAAAGCCAGGCAAGGGGAGGTCCAGTGATGCCCAAGAAAGTCAATTCCTCAACAAGTATGTAAGGTACAACACAACATAATAACGTTAAAATATTTTCACGGAGTTAGGTTGATGAAAAGAATTTTAACGGCAAAGAGTCGTATATGTACACATCTAAAAGAATTATAGTTTGAAAAATAAACTAGACCTGCATTTACTTAAAAAAAAAAAAAAAAAAAAAAAAAAAAAAAAAAAAAAAAAAAAAAAAAAAAAAAAAAAAAAAAAAACACATAAGGAGAGGGGTCCACTTTAGGGAACCGTTGGGAGTCCATTTTGCACCCCTAATGTCACAATCTTTAATGCGTCATATTTAATTAAAAGGAAATCCCATTGAAATCAATGCAAAGTCAAATTATTTCTCAACACGACCATTTGAGAATATATTAGGGCTGAAAGGCTTGCCAATTTTCTTGTAAAACTAAATGAAACTGAGCACTGACAAAAACTTTGGTTTCCACCAAAATACGTAATGGTGAACTTCCAGAAAACGACCAGAGCAGTTGATGCCGGCGCTGTACTACAGTGTGATGGAGCCATGTACTAGTGTTTAATACGTTTTCCGCTAGATTTAAGCTCACAGGAGCGCCAATAACCTTGTGGGTACGGGTGAACATTAGGAGGCGTGTCCAATTTTGGGTACTTTCCTCTTCTATTTCGTCATTAATTGTGCACCATATACAATCCAGTCATCATCAATTTAACACCTTTTTATTCATCTATATTATTTAATTATCTTTTTATAGCCCTACTTGGAACCCCACTTTCGTTACAACAGTTTTAAAGCTAATCTCTTGTCAATAAAATACCATTATTTTAATGCAGCCTGGTTATGAGAAATCTTGTCATAATCAACATTATGGATCATTATATTCAGGATACACGCAAATAACCTAAGGGTTTCATTTTTTTACATTAAAATATAAATTTTAGTGGATTAACAAATGAAGATTGGTTTTAAATTTAACACATACCTCTTTTGGTTAATCATAACACTGTATTTGTTTAATCAATGAAAACCGTAAAAGTTTTAAAAATATTTTTACCTAAAATGAACGTAAGTAATGAGAAGTTTTACAACGCTGGAACAGGTGGAGCCTTTCCAAGATTAATGGCGGGTTCTAGGAAGTCGGCCAAATTTAGACAGTCATTATTATCCTATCAATCGGTCCTCTCTATCGAGGGTTGCCTTGAAACTATAACCCATTTGCCTGATGAGAAAGGTTAAAAAGACCAACAGAAATGTAATTGGAAAGATGATCAAGGTCATTAAAATTATTAATCTGATATCTAGGAGTATTTTGCTGCTTCAAATAACCCATTAATTGAACCTTTTCTTAGTATTGATTCTTTGCAATATTTTCTGAAATATTGTTTGTAAAACAATAGATCGTTGAACATTATTGTCGCTATAAAAAGATTTAACTATCCAATTTAGAGTTTATTTAAAGTTATTTAAAGTTTATTTAAATACGATTAAATAATCGTATTTAGTAATTAAATTAAATTTAAAAGTAAATTTATTTATTTATTTATTTTATTTGTTAGCATAAAAACACCTTTACAACACATGAGATGTACATAAGGTAGATATTTGGCAAAGGACGAGATTATAAACATTCAACTTATCAGTTAGAAAAAATAACAATTCTCTCTTCTAAAACTATAATAACATACTAATTACAATCTTTCCGTCTGAGAGGAAACACACTCTACTGAAAAACTCGTATTTTGGACATAAGTTTTCAAAATTCAACAATTTTAACTGAAACCATTTAAAAGAGTTAAAAAACAATCAATTTAGTATTTCAATTTTAAATTTTGCTCTACAGAATACGGAGAAAAGCCAAAACTTGGTTTCCCATGTTAAATTTAAGGGAAATCAACAAAACCCTATGTCTCACTTCTATATTGGCATAAGTTGAGTAAATTTGGTATGTGCATTCACTAGGTAGGGTTTAACTGATATTTGCTTACAACATCCATATGGCGGCAAACCTGCATACTCACATCCCATAGGGTTTATGGGGAAAATTAAAAAGTGCCGAATATTAATACAATCAGATATTTACCTTGCCTAACCATTACATTATTTCCTAACAACTAACATTTTTTAACAACTTCCCTTTGCAACAAACCTACATTCTCATTCATATGGTGAATTTATAATTAAAATACAAAATCTCAAATTTCTTTGGAAATTCGATTAGTACGCAGGTCTGTTGCGACGGGGGTTTATCTATTACAGTCCTTGTGTAACAAGGACCCTGCTTCACTTAGTCCAGCCGGAACTAAGGTCGAACTGACCGGTGTACCGTTGAACTATATTTTATTAGTAATTTTTTCAACATATTTTTATTGTCCTTTTGCAACATATATTTCTGTAATACCACAATGTTTGCTGTAAAATATTCAATCTAACGATATATTTTTGTTTTGGTCCATTAAAATTTACATTGTGCGCAGTTAAATAAATATTACATTTTAAGTGTAGAGTTAGAATTCTTGAAAATGCTGTAATTTTACAAGGTAATATAAATACGAATGGTCATCTGAGAATTTATCTATGTTGTAAGGTTGGTTATCTAATAAGGATTTAAATTGATTTGAGTCAGTTGGGATTTTAAATATAGTTTCGTATGAAAAATAATTAGCGTTGTTCGAGCAGACGGTTAAAAATATTTACTATTTAAAAATATATTACTTTGTAATATTACCATTAAGTATTTGAATATTTTTACTATTTAAAATGATAAAGGTGACTTAAATCATCATACAATATTAGCTACAACACTATTGCTATAATACACTTTCTTAAAGTAGTATTATTTTTCTATTTAACTGTAATATTAATATTGATAGGAAAGATCTCCTTCCATTACAAACCAGTAATTTTTTAACTTTCTTGCATTATTTTATAACAATATTTAAATATTTATTCAGTACAATGCAACAAAATTGAAACACAACTTTTTTAAAATACCTATGAGCACCAAATGAAAGTTAATATTTATCGTGACTCATTATATTTAATTACAAATTTGTTCTACATTAGGAGTGTTGTTGATAATGAATTACAAAATAAATAAATTAGTATGAATAATGGAATTGAACTATTCAACAAAAATTTGATGGCAAACATACTGTGTTATTTTATTTTTTGTTTGTATCGCGCAAACATTAAAATGAATATTGGAATTAAATAGAAAACTTTATATTTTTCAGGCTTGCACACTTACTTTTTATTTGAATAAAATGTTTAGGTATATTTGATTAAACATGGCTTGAGAAAACTAATGAATAATTTTGTCTCATTAAAGCGAACGCCAAAGGCAATCTCTATGTAATAACTCTCCATTATTACCTTTTATCTTTATTAGACCTTCAGAATATTTTAAACAAAGATACTTTCTTAGGATAGTTTAAAGCATAATCATAATTCGGATACAGATTATTTAACACAAAATTGTAAATTTTAAAATTCATAAAGCAATATATTAATGGTTACTTCTGAAGTTTATAGCAAACACGAAATTACAATAATGAGAATTTTTTCTTTAGCGTTTTAAGTTACGGTTTGATATGAAATATTTAAGTTAGTCGCAATTCAAAGGTATAATCCAATACTGTTACTGACAGCAGTAGTGGGGAATGGGGGCTTTTGGAACAGTTCAAGGTCACCCGAGCGATGACGTCATCGATGACGTCATCGAGGTCAATGACCTCATCGATGACGTCATCGATTGCATCATCGATGACGTCATCACCAATGACGTCACATCCATGATGTCACACCCAAGACGTCACAGAAATGACGTGCTGATGACGTCATCAACCCTTACGTCACCAAGATGACGCCATTGATGTCACAAAAGGTCAAGGTCACGCTGAAACCTAAAATTTTTCGGCACTTTTGCTGTTTCTCGCACTACGCTCCGAGTTTCAGTCACAGTTACCATGACCTTGACGACTTGGAGCGATTTTGCGATGAGAAATAGCAAAAGTGCCGAGGAAATTTGAAGTTTGCAACGTTACTCTGCCTAAACCGTCATGTGACACCGCTCGGGTGACCTCGAACTGGCCCAGAAGCCCCCATTCGACCATTACTGCAACCGCGATGCGCACCCTACGACAGACACCGAGCGACTGACTGTCCGGCCCCGCGCACTCTAGGTATATGGGAAGTGGTGGAGGAAATTGTGATGACCTTGGGAAACTTGAAAATGTCAAGCCGGGTAGCACCGTTTCGGTGCTACCTTAAAGTTACATGCTACAGTGTGATGACCTTGAGTAAAAACATAGAAATACTACAAGTTGATACCGTCCCAGAGTTAAAGTGTGGTGACATTGAGTCAAAACACTGAAATACTATAAGTTGAAATCATCCCAGAGTTAAAGTGTGATGACCTTGAGTGAAAACACAGAAATACTACAAGTCGATCCCGTCCCAGAGTTAAAGTGTGGTGACCTTGAGTCAAAACACAGAAATACTACAAGTCGATCCCGCCCCAGAGTTAAAGTGTGACGACCTTGAGTCAAAACACTGAAATACTATAAGTCAAAATCATCCCAGAGTTAAAGTGTGATGACCTTGAGTCAAAACACAGAAATAATACAAGTTGCTGCAGTCTCAGAGTTAAAGTTTGGTGACCTTGAGTTAAAATACTGAAGTACTACAAGTCGATATTGCCCCAGAGTTAAAGTGTGATGACCTCGAGTCAAAACATAGAAATACTACAAGTTGATACCACCCCAAAGTTTAAGTGTGGTAACCTTGAGTCAAAACACATAAATAATACAAGTTGATGCAGTCTCAGAGTTAAAGTGTGATGACCTTGAGTGAAAACACTGAAATACCACAAGTCGATATTGTCCCAGAGTTAAAGTGAAGTGACCTAGATTCAAAACTTGTAAAAATACTTACATATAGAGAGTTGGAGAACAGCAGAGTTAAAGTGTGGTGACCTTGAGTGAAAACACTGAAATACCACAAGTCGATATTGTCCCAGAGTTAAAGTGAAGTGACCTAGATTCAAAACTTGTAAAAATAATTACATATAGAGAGTTGGAGAACAGCGAGACGCACTGCATGGAAGCCGGAGACATACTGGCCGAGCGGTGTTGTGCAGCCTAGGGACTCAGTTGTGGTGGGGGTATAGCCAACACTTAGAGTAGAAGTGTTGTGGGTGACCTTGACCCACTTGAAACCCCCCCCCCTCCCCGAACTTTTTTTTCGAAAAAAATTTTTGACCTTGACCAAAAAGTTTTTTGCTCCGGACGAGAAGTGACCCCCCCCCCGAAATTTTTTTCGAAAAAATTTTTGACCTTGACCAAAAAGTTTTTTGTTCCGGACGAGAAGTGACCCCCCCCCCCGAACTTTTTTTTCGAAAAAATTTTTGACCTTGACCAAAAAGTTTTTTGCTCCGGACGAGAAGTGACCCCCCCCCCCGAACTTTTTTTCGAAAAAATTTTTGACCTTGACCAAAAAGTTTTTTGCTCCGGACGAGAAGTGACCCCCCCCACCGCCCCCCCACCCCCCACCCCCACCCCCACCCCCTCCCACACCCCTGATATCCTGGGCGTGACCACCCCGGTGGGGATATAAGGCGGCCCGGCCACAGCCGGCTCGCAGCCCGTCCCCGCGCGTTGAGCTACCTAAAGGTTTGAGCAAACACTTAGAAATATTTACTCTTCGTACGATTAGAGTTAAAGTTTTCATCTCAACAGAAGTACCCCCAGGTTTGAACCAACACTTAGAAAAATTTACTCATGGTACAACAGTTTTATGTTTTTGCCAAATAAGTGTAAGTGTGGTAAATTGAACTGGCTAAAATGTTATAATTTGCTAAGTTTTTATTGTTGTACATGATAAATCCTAAACTTTAACTTAAAACCGTAGAGCAGAGTGCCGACACCAGTGTGCACCCCACGACAGTCGCAGAGCGACTGATCGTACGGCTCCGAGTGCCCTAGGTATAAGGAAAGTGGTGGGGGGGGGGGGAATTGCGATGACCTTGGGGACTTAAACAATTGTGACTATATGTAAAATTTAGTTTTTCATTATTTCAACCTAAGGTCTTGGCTTTTCGCGTTTCAGAGTGTATTAAAGCGATCTAGCTATTAATTGAAATATTGATTTCTTAAAAGATAGTCATTTTTACGCTGGGTGTTGGTAAATTTGTTAGAGTCCCGATTGCCCATACAAAACCAAACTTTTTATTATTCAATATTTCAGTCTGGGATTTAAGATTTATATGTTTCAGCGTATTTTAGAGTGTTTAAGCTTATCTTAAAAATTTGAAAAAACTTTAACATTTTTATACTAAAATTTGCGAGTTGACTGATAGAATATTTCTGTCAGGAGTGACTATAGGTAAAATTTAAGTTTTCGTTATTTCAACCTAAGGTCTTGGCTTTTCGCGTTTCAGAGTGTATTAAAGCGATCTAGCTATTAATTGTAAAATTGATTTCTTAAAAGATAGTCATTTTTACGCTGGGTGTTGGTAAATTTGTTAGAGTCCCGATTGCCCATACAAAACCAAACTTTTTTATTATTCAATATTTCAGTCTGGGATTTCGGATTTACATGTTTCAGCGTATTTTAGAGTGTTTAAGCTTATCTTAAAAATTTGAAAAACTTTAACATTTTTATACTAAAATTCGCGAGTTGACTGATAGAATATTTCTGTCAGGAGTGACTATAGGTAAAATTTAAGTTTTCGTTATTTCAACCTAAGGTCTTGGCTTTTCGCGTTTTAGAGTGTATTAAAGCAATCTAGCTATTAATTGTAAAATTGATTTCTTAAAAGATAGTCATTTTTACGCTGGGTGTTGGTAAATTTGTTAGAGTCCCGATTGCCCATACAAAACCAAACTTTTTTATTATTCAATATTTCAGTCTGGGATTTCGGATTTACATGTTTCAGCGTATTTTAGAGTGTTTAAGCTTATCTTAAAAATTTGAAAAACTTTAACATTTTTATACTAAAATTTGCGAGTTGACTGATAGAATATTTCTGTCAGGAGTGACTATAGGTAAAATTTAAGTTTTCGTTATTTCAACCTAAGGTCTTGGCTTTTCGCGTTTTAGAGTGTATTAAAGCAATCTAGCTATTAATTGTAAAATTGATTTCTTAAAAGATAGTCATTTTTACGCTGGGTGTTGGTAAATTTGTTAGAGTCCAGATTGCCCATACAAAACCAAACTTTTTTATTATTCAATATTTCAGTCTGGGATTTCGGATTTACATGTTTCAGCGTATTTTAGAGTGTTTAAGCTTATCTTAAAAATTTGAAAAACTTTAACATTTTTTACTAAAATTTGCGAGTTGACTGATAGAATATTTTTATGTCAGGAGTGACTATAGGTAAAATTTAAGTTTTCGTTATTTCAACCTAAGGTCTTGGCTTTTCGCGTTTCAGAGTGTATTAAAGCAATCTAGCTATTAATTGTAAAATTGATTTCTTAAAAGATAGTCATTTTTACGCTGGGTGTTGGTAAATTTGTTAGAGTCCAGATTGCCCGTACAAAACCAAACTTTTTTATTATTCAATATTTCAGTCTGGGATTTCGGATTTACATGTTTCAGTGTATTTTAAAGTGTTTAAGCTTATCTTAAAAATTTGAAAAACTAACATTTTTATACTAAAATTTGCGAGTTGACTGATAGAATATTTCTATGTCAGGAGTGACTATAGGTAAAATTTAAGTTTTCGTTATTTCAACCTAAGGTCTTGGCTTTTTGCGTTTCAGAGTGTATTAAAGCAATCTAGCTATTAATTGTAAAATTGATTTGTTAAAAGATAGTCATTTTTACGCTGGGTGTTGGTAAATTTGTTAGAGTCCCGATTGTCCATACAAAACCAAAATTTTTTATTATTCAATATTTCAGTCTGGGATTTCGGATTTACATGTTTCAGCGTATTTTAGAGTGTTTAAGCTTATCTTAAAAATTTGAAAAACTTTAACATTTTTATACTAAAATTCGCGAGTTGACTGATAGAATATTTCTGTCAGGAGTGACTATAGGTAAAATTTAAGTTTTCGTTATTTCAACCTAAGGTCTTGGCTTTTCGCGTTTTAGAGTGTATTAAAGCAATCTAGCTATTAATTGTAAAATTGATTTCTTAAAAGATAGTCATTTTTACGCTGGGTGTTGGTAAATTTGTTAGAGTCCCGATTGCCCATACAAAACCAAACTTTTTTATTATTCAATATTTCAGTCTGGGATTTCGGATTTACATGTTTCAGCGTATTTTAGAGTGTTTAAGCTTATCTTAAAAATTTGAAAAACTTTAACATTTTTATACTAAAATTTGCGAGTTGACTGATAGAATATTTCTGTCAGGAGTGACTATAGGTAAAATTTAAGTTTTCGTTATTTCAACCTAAGGTCTTGGCTTTTCGCGTTTTAGAGTGTATTAAAGCAATCTAGCTATTAATTGTAAAATTGATTTCTTAAAAGATAGTCATTTTTACGCTGGGTGTTGGTAAATTTGTTAGAGTCCCGATTGTCCATACAAAACCAAACTTTTTTATTATTCAATATTTCAGTCTGGGATTTCGGATTTACATGTTTCAGCGTGTTTTAGAGTGTTTAAGCTTATCTTAAAAATTTGAAAAACTTTTAACATTTTTTACTAAAATTTGCGAGTTGACTGATAGAATATTTCTGTCAGGAGTGACTATAGGTAAAATTTAAGTTTTCGTTATTTCAACCTAAGGTCTTGGCTTTTCGGTCTTCAGAGTGTATTAAAGCGATCTAGCTATTAATTGTAAAATTGATTTCTTAAAAGATAGTCATTTTTACGCTGGGTGTTGGTAAATTTGTTAGAGTCCCGATTGCCCATACAAAACCAAACTTTTTATTATTCAATATTTCAGTCTGGGATTTAAGATTTATATGTTTCAGCGTATTTTAGAGTGTTTAAGCTTATCTTAAAAATTTGAAAAAACTTTAACATTTTTATTCTAAAATTTGCGAGTTGACTGATAGAATATTTCTGTCAGGAGTGACTATAGGTAAAATTTAAGTTTTCGTTATTTCAACCTAAGGTCTTGGCTTTTCGCGTTTCAGAGTGTATTAAAGCGATCTAGCTATTAATTGTAAAATTGATTTCTTAAAAGATAGTCATTTTTACGCTGGGTGTTGGTAAATTTGTTAGAGTCCCGATTGCCCATACAAAACCAAACTTTTTTATTATTCAATATTTCAGTCTGGGATTTCGGATTTACATGTTTCAGCGTATTTTAGAGTGTTTAAGCTTATCTTAAAAATTTGAAAAACTTTAACATTTTTATACTAAAATTCGCGAGTTGACTGATAGAATATTTCTGTCAGGAGTGACTATAGGTAAAATTTAAGTTTTCGTTATTTCAACCTAAGGTCTTGGCTTTTCGCGTTTTAGAGTGTATTAAAGCAATCTAGCTATTAATTGTAAAATTGATTTCTTAAAAGATAGTCATTTTTACGCTGGGTGTTGGTAAATTTGTTAGAGTCCCGATTGCCCATACAAAACCAAACTTTTTTATTATTCAATATTTCAGTCTGGGATTTCGGATTTACATGTTTCAGCGTATTTTAGAGTGTTTAAGCTTATCTTAAAAATTTGAAAAACTTTAACATTTTTATACTAAAATTTGCGAGTTGACTGATAGAATATTTCTGTCAGGAGTGACTATAGGTAAAATTTAAGTTTTCGTTATTTCAACCTAAGGTCTTGGCTTTTCGCGTTTTAGAGTGTATTAAAGCAATCTAGCTATTAATTGTAAAATTGATTTCTTAAAAGATAGTCATTTTTACGCTGGGTGTTGGTAAATTTGTTAGAGTCCAGATTGCCCATACAAAACCAAACTTTTTTATTATTCAATATTTCAGTCTGGGATTTCGGATTTACATGTTTCAGCGTATTTTAGAGTGTTTAAGCTTATCTTAAAAATTTGAAAAACTTTAACATTTTTTACTAAAATTTGCGAGTTGACTGATAGAATATTTTTATGTCAGGAGTGACTATAGGTAAAATTTAAGTTTTCGTTATTTCAACCTAAGGTCTTGGCTTTTCGCGTTTCAGAGTGTATTAAAGCAATCTAGCTATTAATTGTAAAATTGATTTCTTAAAAGATAGTCATTTTTACGCTGGGTGTTGGTAAATTTGTTAGAGTCCAGATTGCCCGTACAAAACCAAACTTTTTTATTATTCAATATTTCAGTCTGGGATTTCGGATTTACATGTTTCAGTGTATTTTAAAGTGTTTAAGCTTATCTTAAAAATTTGAAAAACTAACATTTTTATACTAAAATTTGCGAGTTGACTGATAGAATATTTCTATGTCAGGAGTGACTATAGGTAAAATTTAAGTTTTCGTTATTTCAACCTAAGGTCTTGGCTTTTTGCGTTTCAGAGTGTATTAAAGCAATCTAGCTATTAATTGTAAAATTGATTTGTTAAAAGATAGTCATTTTTACGCTGGGTGTTGGTAAATTTGTTAGAGTCCCGATTGTCCATACAAAACCAAAATTTTTTATTATTCAATATTTCAGTCTGGGATTTCGGATTTACATGTTTCAGCGTATTTTAGAGTGTTTAAGCTTATCTTAAAAATTTGAAAAACTAACATTTTTATACTAAAATTCGCGAGTTGACTGATAGAATATTTCTGTCAGGAGTGACTATAGGTAAAATTTAAGTTTTCGTTATTTCAACCTAAGGTCTTGGCTTTTCGCGTTTTAGAGTGTATTAAAGCAATCTAGCTATTAATTGTAAAATTGATTTCTTAAAAGATAGTCATTTTTACGCTGGGTGTTGGTAAATTTGTTAGAGTCCCGATTGCCCATACAAAACCAAACTTTTTTATTATTCAATATTTCAGTCTGGGATTTCGGATTTACATGTTTCAGCGTATTTTAGAGTGTTTAAGCTTATCTTAAAAATTTGAAAAACTTTAACATTTTTATACTAAAATTTGCGAGTTGACTGATAGAATATTTCTGTCAGGAGTGACTATAGGTAAAATTTAAGTTTTCGTTATTTCAACCTAAGGTCTTGGCTTTTCGCGTTTTAGAGTGTATTAAAGCAATCTAGCTATTAATTGTAAAATTGATTTCTTAAAAGATAGTCATTTTTACGCTGGGTGTTGGTAAATTTGTTAGAGTCCCGATTGTCCATACAAAACCAAACTTTTTTATTATTCAATATTTCAGTCTGGGATTTCGGATTTACATGTTTCAGCGTGTTTTAGAGTGTTTAAGCTTATCTTAAAAATTTGAAAAACTTTTAACATTTTTTACTAAAATTTGCGAGTTGACTGATAGAATATTTCTGTCAGGAGTGACTATAGGTAAAATTTAAGTTTTCGTTATTTCAACCTAAGGTCTTGGCTTTTCGGTCTTCAGAGTGTATTAAAGCGATCTAGCTATTAATTGTAAAATTGATTTCTTAAAAGATAGTCATTTTTACGCTGGGTGTTGGTAAATTTGTTAGAGTCCAGATTGCCCATACAAAACCAAACTTTTTTATTATTCAATATTTCAGTCTGGGATTTCGGATTTACATGTTTCAGCGTATTTTAGAGTGTTTAAGCTTATCTTAAAAATTTGAAAAACTTTAACATTTTTTACTAAAATTTGCGAGTTGACTGATAGAATATTTTTATGTCAGGAGTGACTATAGGTAAAATTTAAGTTTTCGTTATTTCAACCTAAGGTCTTGGCTTTTCGCGTTTCAGAGTGTATTAAAGCAATCTAGCTATTAATTGTAAAATTGATTTCTTAAAAGATAGTCATTTTTACGCTGGGTGTTGGTAAATTTGTTAGAGTCCAGATTGCCCGTACAAAACCAAACTTTTTTATTATTCAATATTTCAGTCTGGGATTTCGGATTTACATGTTTCAGTGTATTTTAAAGTGTTTAAGCTTATCTTAAAAATTTGAAAAACTAACATTTTTATACTAAAATTTGCGAGTTGACTGATAGAATATTTCTGTCAGGAGTGACTATAGGTAAAATTTAAGTTTTCGTTATTTCAACCTAAGGTCTTGGCTTTTCGCGTTTCAGAGTGTATACAAGCGATCTAGCTATTAATTGTAAAATTGATTTCTTAAAAGATAGTCATTTTTACGCTGGGTGTTGGTAAATTTGTTAGAGTCCAGATTGCCCATACAAAACCAAACTTTTTTATTATTCAATATTTCAGTCTGGGATTTCGGATTTACATGTTTCAGCGTATTTTAAAGTGTTTAAGCTTATCTTAAAAATTTGAAAAACTTTTACATTTTTATACTAACATTTGCGAGTTGACTGATAGAATATTTCTGTCAGGAGTGACTATAGGTAAAATTTAAGTTTTCGTTATTTCAACCTAAGGTCTTGGCTTTTCGCGTTTCAGAGTGTATACAAGCGATCTAGCTATTAATTGTAAAATTGATTTCTTAAAAGATAGTCATTTTTACGCTGGGTGTTGGTAAATTTGTTAGAGTCCCGATTGTCCATACAAAACCAAAATTTTTTATTATTCAATATTTCAGTCTGGGATTTCGGATTTACATGTTTCAGCGTATTTTAGTGTTTAAGCTTATCTTAAAAATTTGAAAAACTTTAACATTTTTATACTAAAATTCGCGAGTTGACTGATAGAATATTTCTGTCAGGAGTGACTATAGGTAAAATTTAAGTTTTCGTTATTTCAACCTAAGGTCTTGGCTTTTCGCGTTTTAGAGTGTATTAAAGCAATCTAGCTATTAATTGTAAAATTGATTTCTTAAAAGATAGTCATTTTTACGCTGGGTGTTGGTAAATTTGTTAGAGTCCCGATTGCCCATACAAAACCAAACTTTTTTATTATTCAATATTTCAGTCTGGGATTTCGGATTTACATGTTTCAGCGTATTTTAGAGTGTTTAAGCTTATCTTAAAAATTTGAAAAACTTTAACATTTTTATACTAAAATTTGCGAGTTGACTGATAGAATATTTCTGTCAGGAGTGACTATAGGTAAAATTTAAGTTTTCGTTATTTCAACCTAAGGTCTTGGCTTTTCGCGTTTTAGAGTGTATTAAAGCAATCTAGCTATTAATTGTAAAATTGATTTCTTAAAAGATAGTCATTTTTACGCTGGGTGTTGGTAAATTTGTTAGAGTCCCGATTGTCCATACAAAACCAAACTTTTTTATTATTCAATATTTCAGTCTGGGATTTCGGATTTACATGTTTCAGCGTGTTTTAGAGTGTTTAAGCTTATCTTAAAAATTTGAAAAACTTTTAACATTTTTTACTAAAATTTGCGAGTTGACTGATAGAATATTTCTGTCAGGAGTGACTATAGGTAAAATTTAAGTTTTCGTTATTTCAACCTAAGGTCTTGGCTTTTCGGTCTTCAGAGTGTATTAAAGCGATCTAGCTATTAATTGTAAAATTGATTTCTTAAAAGATAGTCATTTTTACGCTGGGTGTTGGTAAATTTGTTAGAGTCCAGATTGCCCATACAAAACCAAACTTTTTTATTATTCAATATTTCAGTCTGGGATTTCGGATTTACATGTTTCAGCGTATTTTAGAGTGTTTAAGCTTATCTTAAAAATTTGAAAAACTTTAACATTTTTTACTAAAATTTGCGAGTTGACTGATAGAATATTTTTATGTCAGGAGTGACTATAGGTAAAATTTAAGTTTTCGTTATTTCAACCTAAGGTCTTGGCTTTTCGCGTTTCAGAGTGTATTAAAGCAATCTAGCTATTAATTGTAAAATTGATTTCTTAAAAGATAGTCATTTTTACGCTGGGTGTTAGTAAATTTGTTAGAGTCCAGATTGCCCGTACAAAACCAAACTTTTTTATTATTCAATATTTCAGTCTGGGATTTCGGATTTACATGTTTCAGTGTATTTTAAAGTGTTTAAGCTTATCTTAAAAATTTGAAAAACTAACATTTTTATACTAAAATTTGCGAGTTGACTGATAGAATATTTCTGTCAGGAGTGACTATAGGTAAAATTTAAGTTTTCGTTATTTCAACCTAAGGTCTTGGCTTTTCGCGTTTCAGAGTGTATACAAGCGATCTAGCTATTAATTGTAAAATTGATTTCTTAAAAGATAGTCATTTTTACGCTGGGTGTTGGTAAATTTGTTAGAGTCCAGATTGCCCATACAAAACCAAACTTTTTTATTATTCAATATTTCAGTCTGGGATTTCGGATTTACATGTTTCAGCGTATTTTAAAGTGTTTAAGCTTATCTTAAAAATTTGAAAAACTTTTACATTTTTATACTAACATTTGCGAGTTGACTGATAGAATATTTCTGTCAGGAGTGACTATAGGTAAAATTTAAGTTTTCGTTATTTCAACCTAAGGTCTTGGCTTTTCGCGTTTCAGAGTGTATACAAGCGATCTAGCTATTAATTGTAAAATTGATTTCTTAAAAGATAGTCATTTTTACGCTGGGTGATGGTAAATTTGTTAGAGTCCCGATTGTCCATACAAAACCAAAATTTTTTATTATTCAATATTTCAGTCTGGGATTTCGGATTTACATGTTTCAGCGTATTTTAGAGTGTTTAAGCTTATCTTAAAAATTTGAAAAACTTTTAACATTTTATACTAAAATTTGCGAGTTGACTGATAGAATATTTCTATGTCAGGAGTGACTATAGGTAAAATTTAAGTTTTCGTTATTTCAACCTAAGGTCTTGGCTTTTCGCGTTTCAGAGTGTATTAAAGCGATCTAGCTATTAATTGAAAAATTGATTTCTTAAAAGATAGTCATTTTCACGCTGGGTGTTGGTAAATTTGTTAGAGTCCCGATTGTCCATACAAAACCAAACTTTTTTATTATTCAATATTTCAGTCTGGGATTTCGGATTTACATGTTTCAGCGTATTTTAGAGTGTTTAAGCTTATCTTAAAAATTTGAAAAACTTTAACATTTTTATACTAAAATTTGCGAGTTGACTGATAGAATATTTTTATGTCAGGAGTGACTATAGGTAAAATTTAAGTTTTCGTTATTTCAACCTAAGGTCTTGGCTTTTCGCGTTTCAGAGTGTATTAAAGCAATCTAGCTATTAATTGTAAAATTGATTTCTTAAAAGATAGTCATTTTTACGCTGGGTGTTAGTAAATTTGTTAGAGTCCAGATTGCCCGTACAAAACCAAACTTTTTTATTATTCAATATTTCAGTCTGGGATTTCGGATTTACATGTTTCAGTGTATTTTAAAGTGTTTAAGCTTATCTTAAAAATTTGAAAAACTAACATTTTTATACTAAAATTTGCGAGTTGACTGATAGAATATTTCTGTCAGGAGTGACTATAGGTAAAATTTAAGTTTTCGTTATTTCAACCTAAGGTCTTGGCTTTTCGCGTTTCAGAGTGTATACAAGCGATCTAGCTATTAATTGTAAAATTGATTTCTTAAAAGATAGTCATTTTTACGCTGGGTGTTGGTAAATTTGTTAGAGTCCAGATTGCCCATACAAAACCAAACTTTTTTATTATTCAATATTTCAGTCTGGGATT